>MU968411.1:38262578-38850632 GCA_034641835.2 Pinus albicaulis | reverse complement strand
TTTGTTGATCATAATCAGCCTCCTATAAATTTTTCACAGGAAATCTGGCTTAAAGCTCTCAAATCCCCTCTTTCAGCCTTAAAAGATCATTTTTATGCCTATCGTTACCATTTCCCGCCTCCAAATTACATTATAAAAGGCAAAAAACCCCGCATGTGAAAATATTTAAGGCCTAGCACCTTTCGGCTAGACCCCTGCACCTTTTCTTCCGCATAACCCAGTGCTGGAATCGAGCACAAAAGCACTAGGCGCTTATCAAGCAAATGACCGGGCAAAATATTAGCCATCAATCTTCGCAGATCGGACGATCTTCGCGAATCAGCACTGCGCTCGTGGCCCACTCCATTCATCGCTCAAATCGTTTGTGCACTGTCCGATCATCCTGCCAAATCAACGGTTCGCAGTCTATTTACCCTTGCCGTCCCCGCGCCCAAAAACGCTGTCCAAAAACCGGTGGTATTCATCACACCACCTTTCGGAGGCGGGCGGTATTTCTCAAATTGGAGCGATTCCATACATCGCTCGATGCGTGTCTCCACGTACGGCTCCAAAACCACCCTCCATCGCGCATTATTGCTCGATCAAAGTCACGGCGCGATATTCATGACAGCCGTCCGATCTGGAGGTCTTTATCCAACGGTTGTCGCTCTTCGAAGCTACACGGCATTTAATCACAGCATATTCGACCCCTGGCCCACTATCTGTCGCCCCCCTACGCGTCCTCCACCGTCGATCTCCGCCGAGATCGGACGGCCCTCATTAAACCCACGCCACGCCATTGACCCGGTCCTCCTCCACGTCACCATTCCACGTGCCATTCGACGCATTCTCTTCCACCTTCCTTATATCTCATTCTAAAGGTCAAATTCAAAGTTGTTCATCTACTACGTTCCGCCAACCTTCTCCATTGCCACCTCCCACCGTCACGCTGCATTTCCTATCATCGCCTTGCATTTCTCGACCTTTCAAACATGCCGCGCTGTCTCACCATTATCCCCACTGTGTTCACCTTCCCGTGCATGGTTTTCTTTAACGAGTTTGCGGATTTTGCAGGTTTATAGCGGCAGAAAACTATTATGATTCACAGTCTCTATTACTGTGATAGAGAGCACGTCAAAGGACCATTTTTCAGAGCTGAATTATGAAAAAAGCCCTGGGAAGGCAAATCGATAAGACTTCCATTAAAGAAGCGGGGTTAAAATCTGTCAAACCCTGCAGGGACATTCAAGGCGCTGATTTCGCAGATGAAGATATTAATGGAGCAGCAGAGAAATATCAGTGGGTGATTGAGGAATTCAACGTTCAACATTGAAGATTTTCAACCGTGACTCAGGGTTTAGAAGGCAGAGGGTACAATGCACCAGAAAAAATACCCTTCAGGTTTCATTTCAGCACCATTTTCTTTCAGGAAAGGACGGAATTTTTATGTGATTTCTCTGCTTTGACGTGTTCCTGGAGAGATTTCTACCCAGTGCATTTATTTCAGTTAGTAGGCCACAGAGTACAAACAACATTACAAAGTCATCGAGCAGTATGGGCGTGCACATCTCCGCCATTTTGTTTTAATGATACAATTAAATGTTCATCACCTACTCCCTTTTTCGAGCTTTCTTGTTCTCCTATAAAGCTCCCAAAGAACAGATGATTTAGGGTTCCAGATTTTATCAGAAAATTATGCAGTGAAAGGCTTTTTGTATACATTTTGTAGAACTCTCGTATGAAGGCTCAGAGCCCATAGGGTTTCAGTGAGGAGGAGTTCTATCTATTAAAGAGGATTCTGGTCTTTGGTATTTCACAGTCTGTAACTCTCTCTTATGTGTTATTTCAATATATCTTTTCATTTCATCCATCTTTCCCGTATCATGTTTTGGAATGCGAGTGGCTCACCGATATATGCATGGATTTATCCTAGTTGATACCTTATGTTCGATTATTCGGCGCGCTTTTGTAAATATGCCTCCATGATATTCGTTCCATTATTCATCTAAACCGTATTTCTCGTTTATATTAGTTGCTTAGGGAGGTGTTTTTAATGCTATTATCATGTATGGATTCTTAGATTGGTAAGCCCATACATGGTGGTATTTTGTATCCTGGATATCGCCCAAATGCTAACTAGTATCTTCTTAATATTTCATTCACTACATACACTTTCTCGATAACCTATTTTTGTGATGTATTTCTCGAGTTGACCCTCTCAGCAGAACTCCGTCTCTCGAATTGTCTCGTCGCGCTTTATATGATTTATGTGCACTTTTCTCCGTATCCCTTCCTCCTGTGCGCTTTCTGAAGGTCTTGGTCCCATTCAGATTAATATTCCTTGTTTTAAAAGAGATTAGCATGAGAGCTTGTTATTGATAACTTCCTCTGTTATATCATATGCTCCTTGCTATATAAGATCTCCTAGGCACTGGTCTATCACAACTCTAGGCTGTCTCTAGGAGAGACAACATATTTTTGGCGCTATTGCCGGGGAGTGAAGTTGAGAAAATTAAAATCCCCGGGCCTCGACAAAATCTAATTCACTCTTCGAGTAGGTGAGTATGGAGAGTTGAGAGTTGTAGATCCTTCACCTTGGCGACTCCACATTTGTTATTTGATAAATCTATTTGCAGTCCTGGCTCCTCAAAAGCCACACCTGAGGTTAGATACGTCTAAGCCAAAGACACCTTCAGTGTCTGATCTTGAAAAGATCATACATAGAAGAAATTGGAGGGAAAGAAAATCAGTCCACTCTGAAATCCCTGAATTGTCTATAGAAGACTTTCCATCCTCTTCTTCTCAAGAAGCTCAAGAGCTACTTTCCGACTCCACTGTGGGAGATACTGATTATTATTATTCAGACAGCCCACCCTGAGGAGGCTTCAAAAATAAGGATAGTTTTCACCCTACTCCTGAGGTTGAGGAGGTCAAAGAAGTTACTGAAGTATCTGCTGTTAACAGACCATTATTCCCCTCAACACCTCAAGCTGCTGTTCATTACATTCCTATTATTATTCATACTCCACTTCCTCCTCCTCCTCCTACTCATCAAACTATTGCACTACCTCCACCCCCTCCAATGGCCAATGTTCCAGGTTTCTTGTTAAATAAATATGCTCCTCTGGCATTACCCCAAGTGTTGAATGATTTGCCACAGCATTATTTGAAGATTCTACCCCGATTCAATGGGGAGAATGAGATTGATGTTCAAAAACATCTTGAGGTCTTCTGTGCTTTCGCAGAGAACTTTAATGTGGAACATTTAGATGTGGTCTTGAGGCTGTTTGTCCAATCTTTGGATGGTGAAGCTCGGAAATGGTTTAAGACATTGGCAGGTCGTTCTATTACCACTTGGGAAATAATGGAAGATACTTTTCTCAGAAAATGGGGAGAGAAGAAGGACCATGGACATTGTCTTATTGAGTTCAATACACTCAAGAAAAGACATAATGAAGGGTTGTCAGAATTTATCAAGAGATTTAATAAGTTGTACTTGAATCTTCTCGCTGATATGAAACCACATCAAACTGTTGCTAAAGTGGTTTTTGTAGCAACTTTCGATTTAGAATTTGGTTTCTCTCTCAGAGAAAGAAAACCTGCTACTTTGGATGATGCTCAGTCAGATGCACTAGAGTTGGAAGCAAACTTTGCCTCCATTGGAAAATCAAAGGGAAAATCTGAACAAGATGCTAGAAGGAGGGGCAAAGAGGAGGTATCTACCTCCTACCAAGACAGAGACTCAGCTAATGATAGAATTGAAGAAATGAGCAAAATGATTAAGAACCTTTCTGGTAAACTGGTCAAGCTTGAACTGGAAGCCAAGAATTCAGCCCCCAAGAACTTCCACAATGCTCAAAACAGAGGTTACAATTCTCAGTACAGGAAACCACCCCTGCAGATATTGCCAAGGGAAGCAAAGGAGCAACAGGATCAGGTACCACACCCATTGTACCTAGAAGGTCCAGTAGATGATTCTACTGAAGACACTGCCTATGGACTGGAGGATGCAAACCTTGCCTTTTCAAATAGTGACGGAGAAGAATGCCCTTTGCAGGGAAATGAAGGAGCTGAGTGCCCATTGCAAGAAGAAGAAAAGACCAAAGACACAGAAGATGCAGAAATTGATCATTATTGTAAACAATTTGCTGATTTTATGCAAGCACAGTTCAATAGAAGATATGATCTCAGATCTTCTAGGAAGAGGACTCGTACTCAAGATAAAGAAGAGGAGTTACCCCAGAAGGAAGTGTTAGAGTTGGTCTTTACATCCCTCCGTCAGAGATCATTTCTCTTATTGAATTTCATTGTTTAGGTGTCTCATTCCGCTCATTCATCTGCATTCCGTTAGGGGCATGCCATTGTCTGACAGAAGGGTTTTTCTCTCTCATTTTCCCTCATGTTTGTACTTGCTGGGTTGGTCAAATTTTCTCAAGATTCATCAAAGTTCAGTTCATGTCATTTACAGTCATAGATGTTGTTTTGGTCAAAAGAGTCATTCTATTTTCTAGGTATAGGGTTTCAAACTTTAGAAATGTTAAATAATGCCCGCAGGCCATGAGGAGGTTTTCAATAAGTTTTCAGTTCAAAATTTTTATCGTCAAATATGCTTGAGGATGTTTCTTCTTCAAAACTCTGCTTTGAAGAAGAAATTGTCAAAATTTGTTTTTGCAATAAAATGTATCTTTCCACCATGTTGTACTTCACCATGCAAACTCTGGTCATCCTTTGCCAAGTTTCGATGCCACCATCCCTGTAAAATCAACCAATTTCATCATTCAAGCTCCAGAAAGTCAGTGAGGAAACAAAAAGACAAAAGTTGTATTAAATGAAAAAGTGCCAAAGTCAAAGACATTACAAAATGGGTTTTGAAGAAGAAAAAATTAAAACCATGTCTATATGAGATATTTCTCAAAGCCATTCATTCATTTTCATCAAGAGATATTCAGCAAGTCCAAGAGAAAATTCGATTTTGGAGTTTGGAGGAATGAAGTCTGATTTTAAAGGGCCGACTGTGTGTTTGAAGACAGCGCGGCACATTGGGATAGGCCACGGCGCATCCACAGAGCGCGGCGCGTAGAGAAAAAAGACACAGTGTATTTTCCTGAGGGCGCGGTGCACCCACTGAGTGCGGCGCATTGGGCTTGCGCATGGCACACAGGGTCAACGGGCTTAAAAATCATCATCATTGCTCCAAATTCAAACGATTTCAAACTTGTTTGCTCCAAGTAAGTGCGTGATGCTTGGCCCTGTTGTTAGATCTTATTTGATGATGTTTGGAGGGAATATTTGAAAGTTTAAAGTTTGAAAATATAAACCCTATATTTAGATCAAAATATGCTCCATTGGGTTTTGGAAATTGGTGTTTTGAGATTGCAATTTGGATGCCAAATGTCCTTTCCCATCACTGATCCTTTCCCTTTTATAATTCTACCATTATAGTTAATCCCTTATGCCCTAACCTCCCTAACTACTCATATCCCTTGTTCCCATTTACTAAACCCTACCACTCCTATCTCTTTCCCTTTCCCATATTTTTTGCAAAGAGTTTCCAAATCCTTAATCCCCATACAGTTAAGTGATTATTTTCACATGATAAATTTCATTTGACAGTCCTCTTTCCCACTGTTTATACTTACCACAGTCCCTCATTATCCCTTCAGTACACATTTGGCATTGAAACAAAGACACCAATTGCTCATTTTCAAACCAACCAAACATATAGTTGACAAACTTTTCAGCATCATGTCAGAGAAAAAATCATCATATGAGCAGGGATATGAGCAGGACAGTGATTCAACCGCAGAGCTAAATGTACCGAGGAGGTCTCATAAAAGTGGCAGGCACGTCAGGGAGGAGCCCACTTCTTTGGCTCAATTGCAGGCCTGCCCGCTTGCAATGACATGCTTTCAGCAACATTCATGTTTTCAGTATTGCGAGATGATATCTCAGATTCAGCACCATCCAGAGTTGGTTTGCTTATTTTTCCTACATTTGCGTGATGGTCATGTAAATATTGCTGGAGTGAACTTCACCTTGACACCAGAGACTATTTCTGAGGCGACCGGGATACCGAACATTGGTGAGGAGTGGAATAAGAGACAACAGCTGGATAGAGCATATTATGAACCTTACATCAGGCCTGGATATTTGAGGCAGTTGAGCAGAGTATTCCTGTTCCGGTTTCTGAAGGAGTCCTATGCGCCATTAATGAAGCTCATCATTAGATATTTCAGCTGTGAGGGTAGATTCTCGCGCCTTTATGCATATCATATCAGACTTTTGATGCATTTCACGAGAGTGCGACTGATGAATATTCCATACTTCATGTGCCGAAACATAGAGCGGATGACTATCCTAGTGCAGAAGAAGACTCTAGAGCAGCAACATAACAGCATTTATCATTATGCGCTCATCAAAATCATTGTGGTACATCAGCTTGGTTTGCAGGGCATCACATGGGATGAGTTCATTTCTCGTGACTTCTTTGCAGCCCCCCAGCCTCCTCCCGAGATTGTTCATGATGAGGCAGAGCCTTCACATCAGTTTGAGGTTCCTGAGACTGAGCCTATCAGTGCTCCAGTGTGTGTGACATATCAGAGAGGCCACAGAGCCTTATTTGCAGCAGCACGACGAGTACTATCTCCACCAGGGGTGGAAGGGGTCTCGTTATCTTCATCAGCAGCGCGAGTACTATCTCCACTTGGCGTGGAAGGGGTCTCACCTTCTACATCAAAACAGGTACAGGACCGAGGCAAGAGGCCTATGCACGATGAGGGCCCTTCAGGAGGCCAAGACACTGAGTTTACACTCATCGATGTTGATTTGAGCTCTCCTAGCTCAAGGATGAGAGAGACCATCCAGGAACAAAAAGCTGAGATTGACACTTTGACCGTGAAGTTGCAGAGAGCTCAGTGGGTTATAAATTACTTGGAGCAGCGGAATAAACAACTGGAGGATCAACAGACACTCATAGAGTTGCGGCAAATCCGTGAAGACCGGGAATTGGCCCGAAAGAGACCAGGTGACATGACACCTCTTGAGCGAAAAAATTGCCTTACGAGAGTCAACATTCATCTAGAGAAGCTGTTGGCGAAGGCCAATAGGGACAAAGACATGCTCAGACACATGAAGAATCACTATTGGGCCCGCACACACGTTTGCAGAGCAAAAATGAAGATCCTGAAGGCGAGGTTGAGAAAAGCACTGAAACGTCGGAAAAGGCCGGATCCACTCCGAATCTTTGTCGATGGTTCCTTGGATGAGCATGAGACATGATGGGAGACCTTCACTCCAAATTTCAGCAAATTTGGAGAAGATTTTGTCATTTTGAAAATTTTGGTTGCAAAACAGGTTTTTCCGCCCGACGCGTCGCGCCACCCGACGTGCGCTTATGATTGGGACATCTTCTGGAGGAAAAATTTGCATTTTTGGGTTTGTCATGATATATTATGTATGTTCAGGAATGGCCGAAGCATTTCATCAAATTCTGGGCTGCCTAAAGGGCCAAAAACACTCCAAAAATGGCCTTTCTGCCACTTTTTGCACCAGCAGGAACCAGTCTTGGGAGATTGCAGTTTTGGAGGGGAAAATGACATCCAAATTGAAAAATTCCACTTGGGTTGGATAGCAGACATCTAGGTATTTCCAACGAGCTATCATGAGCTCAATTTTGACTTTGGGCAGTGCCCCAAAAACAGGCTCAAAGTGGCGCGACGCATTGAGTTTTTGAGCGCGGCGCATAGAGAAATTTTGCCTCATTTTCACTCTTCAGCTCAGAAATTCGCCCAGTTTTGACTAGTTTTACTTTTTCATGTGATGATTGACCTACCATGATGTAATTTGATGACTATGATGTAAATTTGGCATGTTTTTACTTTTTCTAGAGGATTCATTCACTAAAAATTGAAAATTGAGTGAATGGATCAGTTTCCTAGCTTATAGAGGCAAGTTGTTTCGCTGCCTAGATTTTAGTTCCATGTTTAGAATTGGTTGAAACAGATCCTAGAAGGATGAGATCGACCCCTAGAGGCATGGGAAGGGGTTAGGATGGTCTATATATTGTATTTTCTGAGACATTTTCAGGGTTGGACTCTTGGGAAAAGTTTGGCACTCCATTGTATATCCATTTTCAGTTTTTGGCAAAGGAAAGACCAGAGTTTTGCAACACTTGTTGGGATCCTTGTGGCTTCTGAGTTTTGATGATGTTCTTCTCATGTTATTGTAAGTTTAATTAATGTTATATGTATGCCATTTCCCTTCTCTATGCTTCTGAATTAAACAAATGAGTATTTGAGGTAGAATTCATTGATTTGCTGGTGCTCTGCCTTAAACTTTTGTTTAGTTTTACGTGTTTTTCGTCAGTTTGAAGAGGATTATTGCACTCTCTTGCCCTATTCATCTCCTCAGCAGTCTTTTCTATCCATCCATTGAATCTAAGACATCAAAGCCGCCGCCTACCTCGCCCCAACTTGAACTCTGCAAGAATTTGGCCTCATCCCCAAGCCCAAAATTGTTTTCCCCTTTTTCCAACAAAAAACCCTAAAAATCAAAATCAAACCCTCCTATTTGTTTATATAGCCTAAGATCAGTTGTTGTTTTAGTCATCTCAAACCCTTTTGAATATTTTCATCGAGATTGACCCGGAGAGAGCCCTCTCCTGTCCTCGTAGGGCTAGCTGTGAACGCAGGCCGAGCGTGGTTTGAAGGTTTCCTTTTTGCCTAATTTCTACCGCAGGTGGATTATCTCATATCATAGGAAGCACCTCGCTCTAAGGAGTCATCAATGGTGGATACAAGCATAAAGGTAAGGTCCCTCTAAACAAACTCTTGTAAGCCTAATGGATCAAATTCTTCCCATTCAAAAGCAAGTTTTTAGTCCCTAATACCAAGTTTGTGTCCAAAGAAGTCAAACCCCAATTAAAACAAAGAATCAAAAAGTTGTACAGTCCTCTCCTATTTTCATTCGCAAAAAGAACTTGAGAAAGTTAAAATCCTAGTTCCCTTGATCGAGCTATTAAAGCAACTTTCATGAATAACTTGTCACCTCTTCATGCTCCCTCCAGATGTTGTACTCACTCCAGATAGTCTAAATCTTCACGAAGAAAGACCCATGGTTGTGTTTGGCCCACATGTCGAGGAGATAGATCCCTCTACTCCTCCTTTCTATGTGTCCCTAGTGATTCATGACCTGCTATTACATAACTGCATGTTAGATTCTGGAGCTTCTCATAATCTTATGCCTCTGTCAGTCATGGAGCAACTAGGATTACAAATCACACATCCATATAAGGACCTCTATTCATTTGATTCCAAAAGAGTTAAATGTCTAGGGATGATTAAGGATCTGGTAGTCAATCTGGCCCAAATCCCAGCAAAAATTGTGGTAATGGACATTGTGGTGGCTGACATGCCAGCTCGCTTTGGCATGTTGTTTTCAAGGTCCTGGGGAACAAAAATTGGTGGGTCACTCAAGATGGATTTAACCTATGCCACTATCCCAGTTTTTGGTGGCCAGGAGAGGAGGTTATACAGAGAGACTAGATTTGTCAAGATCGTAACTAAGGCTGATGGCTCTGTTAATTCCCCAGTCTACAGTAAGGAAGGAGATTTTTCATGCTTAATGCTGGAAGAAGATCAAGATTATGCTCATGAGCCATCCTTCTGTCAAATCAAGACTAAGCAAAATTTCTCGTGAGAACCAAGTACAGATCTCGACTTACATTTTGATGGAGCAATCTAAGAGAAGGTAATGGAGCTGGAGTAAAATTGATTTCTCATACTGTGCAAATGGGTCCTAATTATCTTTTAAAACTAGAATATGAGACCACCACACAGCTGGAATATGAAGCACTCCTATTGGGATTACAAACAGCCAGGAGCATGGGTATACAAAGTTTAAAATTTCTGGGAGATTCAGAGCTGGTGGTTAGACAAGTCAGGAATCAGTGTCAAACCAAGCATCCTAGGTTGAGAGATTATAGAAATGAGGTCTGGGACATGGTGGAGAATTTTTTCTTGGCATTTAATATCCAGTTCATGCCCCGGGAACTGAATAGGATGGATGATTCCCTTGCTGTGGCTGCTAGTACATTTCACCCACCTCAAAACCCACTCTTAAGATATGAAATTGAGGTGTGTTATCGACCATCAATCCCAGATAACATCAAGCACTGGAAGGTATTTGAGGATGAAGAACAGATGAAGAGATTCCTGGAAACAGTAGGAGAATTCTCCAACATGGAGATTGATGCTAATGAAGAAGAAGAGCAGTCTGAAGACACTTCAGAAATAAATTGGGAGAATAAAATGGCAGGTAATGAAGTGTTGCAATTGAAGGGAAACATTATACCTAGAGTACTGGTGCCTCTAGAAAGATTATTTGACAAGAATGATGTCCTCTCACAAACAAACAGAGTGACAGAGAATCAGTAGAAGACTTAAATCTTGGTACCGGGAGCACGCCGACCCCAAATGGTGAAATTATACAAGTATATCCTGCATCAATATATAATAGAGAATGTTATACCCAAAACTATTTCACTTTTACAAATATGTGTTTCTTTCTATATGACCTACAACTTGACATCAGTATAATGCAACACAAAATCCCACTAAAAGTAGATGCCAAACCTCACAAGCAGAAGCTCAGACAAATAAATCCCCTGTTGCTTCCTTCCATTGAGAAAGAAATTAAGAATCTGTTAAAGGAAAAAATAATTGTGCCATTGAGGTACTCTGAATGGGTGGAAAACCTGGTCCCTGTCTGAAAGAAGAATGGAGAAATAAAGGTCATGTGGATTTCCAAATTTAAAGAAAGGCCCTTAAAGGATAATTATCCACTGCCTCAAGATGGATCACATTCGTAGAAAGCGTGGGTTGAGATTCTAGAACAATGATGATGATCAAGCAGACTAGTGATCTGATTTCTAGAAGATCAAAATAACACTACTTTCACTACACCGTGGGCATATTTATGTATGCCAGGATGCCTTTGGGATTGATTAATGCAGGGCCACTTTTCAGAGGCCATGGACATTGCATTTGAGTGAGCAAGATAAGTTTCTCGTAGTATATCTAGATGATATCATCAGAGCTGAAGGATAACACTCGAACACATTGAGCATTTATGAAGAACTTTTGAAAAATGCAGAAGGTATGGTCTTTCTCTTAATCCGCAAAAGTCTTTATTTGCATTAGAGGAAGGCAAACTTTGGGACACATCATGGACTAAAGATGGGGTAATAATAGATCCTAAAAGAGTAGAGGTTATAAATGGTATTCCTCTCTCCAGAAATAAGAAGGAGGTGCAGGTGTTTCTAGGGTGCATAAATTTTCTAAGGAGGTTTATCCCTAACTATGCTGAGATAGTTAGACATATAACAGATATGCTGAAGAAAAGTAATGAGGTGAAGTGGTCACAAGAATCGCGAGAAGCCTTTACCAGGATAAAAAATGCTTTTGCAGAAGCTCCTGTGCTAGCTGGGCCAGGTCATTCCAAACCTTTCATGATATTTTCTTTTGCATCACCTCATACAGTGGTTGGAGTTTTATTGCAGAAAAATGAAGAAGGGTATGAGCAGCCTATTGCCTTTTTCAGTCAAGTGCTCCGTAATGCAGAATTGAAATATAACATATTGGAAAAGCAAGCATACGCCTCGTTAAAATCACTCAAAGCATTCTGTGTGTATATTCTGCAGTCCCATATCACTTAATTTGTGCCTACAACAGCGGTCAAGGATATTCTTATTCAGGGTGATAGTGAAGGAAAAAGGGGGAAGTGGATTGCTAAAATACAGGAGTATGAATTAGACATCCGCCCTACTATGATGATCAAAGGACAAGGGCTTGCCAAAATATTATATGAATCAAATTATCAGGCCCTAGGCATAAATTTTTCCATAATAGCAAGTGAAGGATCTGAGGAGAAAGAAGAGCGACATGGAATTGGGGTGGCTACTCCAGAAACACATATAAAGTACCTCACCAGTCAGTGGTACAAAGAGATAGTAGAATATCTCCTCACTCTCAGCTGCCCTCCAGGTTGTGATAAAAATAAATACAGGGCACTGAGATTGAAATCACAAAAGTACACAGTCGCCAGTGGCCGGCTATACTAGTGAGATCCCTCAGGCATCCTACTTCTGTGTCTCACAGAGGATGAAGTAGAGAGTGTAATGGCTGAATTTCATGAAGGAATCCGTGGGGGTCATTACAGCTGGAGAGCCACTGCACACAAAATACTGAAGTCTGGTTTCTACTGGCCCAAACTATTTGGATATGTTTTTACCTCGGTCAGAGCTTGTGAGAAGTGCCAAAAATTTGTTGAAAGACAGAAGTTAGCAGCTCTGCCCTTGATTCCCATTCATGTAGATGAACCATTCAAGCAGTGGGGAATCAATTTTATAGGAGAGATAAACCCAACTTCAAGTGGGCAGCATAAATGGATACTAACGGCCACAGATTATTTTACAAAATGGGTGGAAGCCATACCTGCAAGGAATGCTACATATGCAGTAATAATAAAATTCATGGAAGAAAATATCATATCCAGGTTTGGTTGTCGTGCCAGGATAGTGACTGATAATGCTCAGAGCTTTCAACCAAAATTTGAGTTTCGCCAACAATATAATATAATCATAGGGCGGAAACGCGAGGTTGGGTTACACTTTTGTGAGAATCGGGGGCCGAAATTTTTTTTCAACAATAGTTCGGCCGAACATTTTTCAAAGTTCGGCCGAACTTTGTAAGAGTTCGGCCAAACTTTTTTATAAAGTTCGGCCAAACTCGTGTTTCCGTTTAGATTGACGGCACACTGACGGCGCGGGCAAACAGAATTTTTGCCGGATATTGGAAAACCGGCAACAAAAGTTCGGCCGAACTTTTACTTTTAAAATAGTTCGGCCGAACTATTTTCTATAAATAAATCGCCCGTGAAAATAAATCGCCCGCGAATGTTTATGGTTTACTGTTTCATTGTTTGTGCATTGTTATTGTGGTTTATCGTTTTCGCTCTATACGCGCTGTTGCTGCTGCCGCCGCCCTGGTGCTCCTGCCGTCTGTGCTCGTCGACTCCGTCGGGTAAGTCTCCATACGCCCTCGAAAAAAATTTGTGCGTTGAATTAAAAAATGTCGCTGTATTTTATTAAATGTCTGTGTATGGACATGTTTGTGTATTAAATGTCTCTGTATTTTAGAAAAAATTCTGTGTATTAAAATTTTTGTGCTGTATTAAAATTTTGGTTATACGAATTCTAAACATTTGACCTTCTTTTCTCGAGGGAGAAGGGTAGTTCCCAGCAATTAATGCATAAAAAAACACTAAGGAAATTTGTATTGGAGTAAAATAGATTATATGGAGACATTTAGAATTTTAGACACAACTTTAAACTTTGGTAAGAATAAAACATATTTTTCTATGACACAATATGCAAATGTAAATTTTTAAATTTATTGAAGATCCTGCAAGATTATCAGAAAATGATTTCTTGAGAGAGAGCATATGAATCCTACCTTGTTAATAAAACCTTGAAAATTTAGAACATGTTAAAAAAGACATTTACTATGAAATCTGTTTTTTTCCTGGGGATTACAGTTCATTCTTATTAAACTCATTGGTAATCACTGAACCATTTAACAGTGTTTTAATATTTGCAGCTTAGGTTTTTGGCTTTTTATCGTCCAACAAAAGTAGAGAAAATACCCCACCTTAGCCCAAATGGTATGATGTTTCTCTGTACATGAGGCCTTGAAAATACACCACTTTTGCAAGCCTTTTAGGCAACGACAAGTGTAGAGGATGCGAAACAGTCTACCAAATATTAGGCTCGCCTGTTGGCCTAAACAGTCTACCCAATATCACTGTTTTAGATATATTAGGCTTGCCTGCTGGCCGTAACAATCTACCACGTCCAAAAAAAACAGAGCCTTGTGGGTACCATTCATATTGAGTACTGGAGAGCATCTTTTGATCAGCAACAATGAGTAGTATGCAATTGACAGGCTTGTTGTGTGGGTAATAGTCTAGTAAAAAAAACGAACCCCTATGGAACAACATACAAGTGAGTATAGGCTCGCTTGAAAAGACATTAGGCTCGTTTGAAAACCATTACCAACTACCACGTCCAAAAACAGAGAATGTGGATACCATTTATATTGAGGACTGTCAAGACCGTTGAGGAAATTGCAGCAATATTTTTAATAATCCTTGTGATTATATAAGAAACATCAGACTCACTTACAGGTTAATACAGGCTCGATTGATTACTAAAGAAAACGCAGACAACATCTTTTGTTGGAAATATTTGCCTCCCTTCTTGACTGGAATGTTGGAAACCTGCTCTGTCTTGAAACCCCTTCTTGGAGTCTCTCTCTAGCTAGAACTGCACCTACACTCTGCAACTAGCCAAAAAACAGATTTGAAATATTTGACTAATTTTTTATATAATTGAAATTCAAAAATAGATGATTTTCTCCAAGTTTTAATTGTTTAAAATATGATTGTTTAAAACTGAAAGATTTTTTTTCTTGTATATTTGAAGCTCTCCATTATTATATAAAAGGATTTTTTTCTTGTATATTTTTATGCTCTTTGCCATATAGTAATGTCATAGTGTATGAAGTTTCTCTACCATGTTCTTGCCTCTTTTGTTGGAAATATTTGCCTCCCTTCTTGACTGGAATGTTGGAAACTTGTTTTGTCTTGAAACCTCTTCTTGGAGTCTCTCTCTAGCTAGAACTGCACCTACACTCTGCAACTAGCCAAAAAACATATTTGAAATATTTGACTAATTTTTTATATAATTGAAATTCAAAAACAGATGATTTTCGCCAAGTTTTAAAATTGTTTAAAATATGATTGTTTGAGCAACTCTTTCTCTGGGATACAAGAAGGCTGAAAGATTTTTTTTCTTGTATATTTGAAGCTCTCCATTATTATATAAAAGGATTTTTTGCTTGTATATTTTTATGCTCTTTGCCATAGTAATGTCATAGTGTATGAAGTTTTAAATTGTTTTTATTATTTTTATTATATGTTGGATGTGATTTTGATTGAAAATGCTTCTTTTTTATTTATTAATTAAAAAAAATATTAGAAAAATTATTGCTTTAAGCTTTGGAATTTACAATCAAAATTAGAAAATGTATTTATATCTAAACTATTTATGAAAAGTTTAATATTGTTTGATTTTCTCTACCATGTCCTTTTTACATATATCTAGAATAATATTATTTGTAGTTTCTGATTTTTTGTAACATTTTACTACCATAATCAAAATCTATAGAAATAATAATCTAACATTATGATATCTTGAAATGGAGCTAGCCAACTCAAATATAGTATTGCAAATCCCTGGTTAAGTTAGATGAGGAGGCTATGTATTACTTAGTATTGTATCCATATTGGGGTTGCAAGTTCTATGGGTTCAAAAGAACACTTGCAAACAATTTGTTTTCCATATGACCTCTCTTTTTCATAGATAAATTTCATTCTTTTAGCCATTATGGATTTGAGAAAAATACATCCTAATAGGCCAATAAAAAGCCTTAACAATGAATTAAACATGAACAACTATTAAATATGGGTAACCAAGAAGCATCAAAACAAACAACTAAATCACCAAGGCTAGTAGTGATAAATAATAAACATTCTAGGATACTTCAAAATTCCATGTAAATAATTTTTTACCTAAAATCACTAGATGGTGAGGCCCACAACAATAACTGCAAAAGCAATGCAATATAACCAATCAAACTACATCAACAAAACATATGGTCTTGAATGAGGTTTTGGACTCTTTAGATATAAATGTACACTGTGGCAATGTATCTTATATAAAACTTTAATCCATGTGCTTAACCTTAACATTGACACAAATGGAATACAATTTTACTCACTGCTTTATGATAGAAAAATATTCGGATGAGTGTTGCCCACATATTCGAAGTCAAAAGGGATAGATTAAAAAGGGATGCTCCGATCATTTATAAAAGATAAAGTAAAGAAGCATGACATATTAGTAATGCAAATTAGATATGCGTACCAATTATGTTCATATAACAAAACAAATAGATGATTCAATACAAATGTCACATATTAGTCATATTTATCTCATGGGCCTTCAACTTAAATTATATATCTAGCATTACATTAAGCTATAGGAGATAAATCAAAGAAGAATTTGAATGTAAATTAAACATGTGTAATAATTATGTCCTTTAGTTCAATAAATAGATAATAATTTGCAAATGCCATCTCTAAGCTATATTTCATCTAAGTAGCTTTCAATTTAAACTTATATCTAATGTTAAATTATATAAAAGAATAACAGTAATTCAAACTTCAAAATAATATTTAGAGTTAGTATAAAATGTGACATAATTTTCCTGCGTGGAAAAACATAGTTACTAAGAGTTCAAAACTCATGCATTTGAATAGAAAGTGGGTATACGAATGAGCAAGTAGATTTTTTCTAGAAATGAGGAAGTGAAGGTTGATAGAGAGCCACACAAAATTTCAAATTCATACCTTAACAAAATTGTTAGATCCTTTTAAAGAAAACATATTTAATCAACTTTCATTGAAATATATGATAAACTCAACCCAATTTTATGGAAAATAGTATACCATTTTTTACATAATTTCACATAATACAAATAGATAAATTTTACTTGAAGTATTGTTATAAATATTTAACTACCCATCGAGAGATGGCCAAGTGATTGAGACAGGGCATCATCACAATAAAAAACCAAGTACAAATTGTAGTAATCCTAGAATCATGCTTTACATAAGGTAAAATTGGGGAACTCATGACTTGTACTATAGATAAAAACATTTACCCTTACCAAAAAATATATGATAAAAATTGACAAACTACATAAGCTTAAGCTTAAGGGGATATAATCCTTCTTGCCTTCCATATAGATAATGAAAATGATTGTTCCAAGTCTCATGTTGCTTCTCATGTTATTTTATAAACCTTGATTGGAAAGAAAAATAGGAGGGTAGAAATGTAAGAAAGATAAAACATAATGAAACACAAAGTCAGAAATAGAGAACATAATGAAACACACACATAAATATCTCTAGACAATCAACACAATTATTTTCCTAGGAAATCCTTATATGGGAGACAAGCAACCCTAAAAAGTAATGATGCTCTAGACTCCTTTTTCCCTAGGAAATCCTTATGGGAGGAAAACAACACTAAAATGTAAACATGCTCTACTCTCTCTTTTCTGGTATGGAAAATATGTGAGTACAAAGAAAGAGGTAATCTCTCTAGAGTTAGCTAAGACTTTTAGCGTGTAAGGTTGCTATAAAAAATTAACTTCATACATTTTTCTCTCTAACTTCACACTCCTAGTTGTATTTTCAACTATGGAACAAAATACAATAACACAAAATGGAACTCTTATTCCTCTTAGTGGCCAAGTATTTAACATAGTGTGATAGCCAACTAGGTGTAAGATTTGACTCTGTCAACCATTAACGAGGTTTGTGATTGTAGACCTTTTAGAGTCTTCTTAAAATTCCACATGTAGCTAGCTTTCCATGCATGAGTAATGGGGCTAAAATGTCATTATCTCGTACCATGGTGGTCAACATGATAGGTCAACTTACTAAAGGCATAAATTTTGAATGAACTTCGTTTGATGTTTTTCTTGCACCATTGGATATGTCTTTAAGTGTAGAATAATGGTCAAGATTTCAGCACAAGGGATAATCATTTGACCCCTAGAAATGTCATTTAATGACTCAAAATAATTCCAAAATTTTTTAGACCCCAATTCTCCACCCACCATTAAAATCACCCTACAAGTTGATTCTTACAGTTTTTTCACTCTATAAGCATCAAAATATATGACAAATAATATAATTATCCAATCTAGATCATTATTTAATAATTTGTTAAAATTATGAGTAATATATACATCATGGAATTTAAATAAATAGCGTTAATTCATTGAACACCCTTGTACATGTTCCTTGTTGATACTTTGAAAGTAATACGTTTTGAAAAATAATTTGTTTATGGATTCTATTTTCCACATTCTCTCAACCATATCAAAAACCTTCTTATAATATTCGAAACCTAAGGTCTTTCCCATACCAAAGTATGTTCTTTTAAAACATGTTTTCTTGGTGATATGGGTGATTTAGAAATGATTGGGAGAGCGAAATTCCTCATTTAATATGTACAATATGTTTGGTTCATGCCACTAAGACAAGAATTTTAAATTCAACCGACTTTTAATATAACCAACTAAATCCTGCAAAAAAATAATAAAACAATTTATGTTAGGGTTGTGGATTCAGGCATTGAAACAACACACCATGATATTTCAAATTTAAAAATAATGGTTTGAGTCCTAGGTAGCTCAGAATCCTATTTGTTTTCAAAATAAGGATGCACTCCCATTTGATTCTCATGATTAGGTTGTAATCATGAGGCTCTCTCTCAAGAGTGGACCTTCCCAAAATCTTGTGATGTCTTGTCACAAACAAAACCATCAAACTGAAAAACACATCATGCAAGAAACATAGCTCGCTGACATATCATTTTTCTCCTTCAAAGAAAAAAAATTCACATCATGTGAATATCTCCATGTACTCTTACATATTGGTGACATACAAAACCATCAACCAAACACAAGTCGACAAAACATGCCTCTTCAAACAACTCACTCTCAAGTCAAATAATAGAGCTCATGTACAAATTTTCATATTTGTTGCATTTAAGTGTGTCAACATAACTCTACTTTCAAAATCTTTCTTCATGCAACATGCACCATACTTTGAGTAAATGCAAAGAAATTCATGAAACATCAAAATACATGCAAGGCCTTAATTGGATAAGAAATCTAACCATCTGTTAGCAAACCATTTCAATGGCGCTTCTTTTAGCTACACTTCATCATGCGAATCATCTTGACCCTCATCGATTATGGAATCCTCTTTTCCATTCTTGTCGTTATCTCTTTCCACCTTCTTCAAATGTTGTGGATGACTTGTTGGATACAAAGTCCAACACTTGTCCACAAGGTGACTTTTCTTATGGCAATGAGTAATAAACAATTGCATCTTATTTTCAACATCATTTTCCTTGTCCAATGGGCCTTTGACTTTTTGCCTCATTTATTTAGAAAGTTTCAATGTGCATGGATATCTTCTTCCAACATCTATAAACATTATTATTATTCAAACCACAAAGGAACATGTGCAAGTTCTTTTATATATCTTATGTGAATATTTACCATGTTTATCATAATCAAAAGAAATTTGATTAAAGGCAAATTTATACCTTGAACATTCACCATTGTCGCCTTCTTGAGAAGGTGAATTTGATGAGGTAGTGGCTCTCCTTTGAATACTAGAAATGAATTCAATGACTATATAGAGCTTTCAACATCCTCTTCTTTTACATTCTCATTAGCTGCATGTTTATTAACATCTTCTTGCAAAGTGGGTGTCAAACTTTTCCATTCATCATGAACACAAACTTCACAAGCTTGAGGTAATGAACAAGAAATAAAATTCCTTCTTCGAATAGCTTCATGTGCCTCCTTGGCTTTGGAGCATTCTCCATCATGTTTTCCATAACCAAGACCCAAATAATTAGGCCCTTCCTCAACAACATTTGGCTCAACTATGCCTTGTATTAACTATGCCTTGTACATGTTTGCCTTTAACCCTTTACTTTCATAGCAGATTTTCATCAAAAATTTGGACCTTATTCCTCTAGTGTCTCTCTCTAAAGCACGTACACATTCATTTTGAGAGGAAATTGAAGACAGAAACCAATAGCTAATTCTTCTAACTAACCTTGACTAAAATGAGCTAAATTGTACTTTGATACCAACTTGATTTGAATATGGACAAACTAGTTTTATTGGGCTATCTCCCTCATTAGTTAAATAAAAATGTGTTTAGGATCGTCTAAAGTTAGCCAATTGGGAAGGGGTTTGTGTCAAGATTTAAGTGTATTTTGTGAGAAATTTATGAGTTAATTAGCTTTTAAAACTCATGTGTACAAATAAAATGCAAAATTTTTATTTAGGAAATTTTTTTCCCTCAATCCAGATTTCGATCATTGGACATGTAAGAGGAAGAAAGAGGGAATTCACTTTTCAAATTATAGACCTTGTCTAAACCAAAATAAACTAGAGGTTTGGTTTTCAAATACATTCACTTATTTGGAAAAGTTCTAGCTATCTAAAGTCCATATGCCAATCTACCTCCCAAGAAATCCATTTAGTACACCACTGGTTAGTTTTTTGTCTTCCTATATTCTTTATCAACTTCTTCTAGTGATTCTTGAAAGGTGGATACTTAAATCCTTCCTAAAAATTTGAGCTCTAAAATTAGAAGACATACAAGGTCATTTTAAGTCATTCTTCTATCCAATTATAAAAACCAAGTGAATATTTCTACATATTGTTTTCTGTCCCATAAACTATACAATATATGTGGAGTTGCCTCGCCCTAAGCGAGATGTTTAACAAACATGATAATAGAGAAAAAATTAGTGACGTCACCAAAAGATGTAGCCTCTTCAAGGTATCATATCCTCTCATCAAGGTCAAGAATCTATTCACCAAAAATGTCCTATGGAAATGATGGTTTAAGAAACAAAACTAGACAAAAACCTTCAATGAGAACAACAAAATCTAAAACCTCTTCAAGGTCTTCAATCTGCTCGTAAAGTTAAATTACATGTCTTGATCAAGTCCAACAACAAAGAAACATTCAGTTACAACACCAAAATCTACAACTTCTTCAACATCTTCTAAACCATCTTCAAAGTCAATATTGTGTGCATCAAATTCCTCAGCAAGGTCATCAATGGAGTCATCAAAACTACTATCTCAAACTTCAATGCCAAAAATAAGTCGAAAGAATTCAATTTCTCCAAAACCTTCTTCTCTAAGCAAAGCTAGCATGATGTCGTCGAGAAATTCAGTAATTCCACGAGGAAATTCTATCAAAGTTTAAAAAAATCCTTTTCATCCATATTTAATGCCTACTTTTTCAGGTGGAACACCTCCAAATTTAAGGACCACAATGACATAAAATATGTAACTTTACCTAATAGGTGTAGACCTAGAACCCCCAACTTTGCATGACATGTACAATTGAAGATCTTATATGGTAAGCAGTGTGAGAAGAGAGTCATGGTCACTGAGTTGAGCAAGAGAAATATTTTGGTATGACAACCTTACTTGTGATAGGTCTAGCTAGCAGGCTACCAAATTACATGGTAATGGCATTCAAAATGTGAAAATTCCCATTTCACTTGGAAATAAGATGGTAGAGAAAGGTACAGATGAAAGGAGATATCTATTTATGGTAAAGAAATCAAATAGTTCTATCAATTCCACCTTGCAACTCTACGAGACATTGAATTAAATTTCATCATTCATAATTCATGGTCATGGAACATGATTGTGTTGCAATTGTGATAACATCTGTTGTATGCAGAAGCTAATAAAAAATGATTGAAAATGACATTTTTGCTCTGTTTTTTTGAAGATTTAAGGAAAATTACACCAAGTAGCTTCCAACTTCATATGACCATCATGTCAAACTCATCTCAGGATATTGTCCAAGTAAGAGCCACTTAAGCAAGCAATCTAGTATACATGACTCCAATTTCAATTAGCAGCAATGACAATTCTCTAAGTATGGTGCAAACATTGCTCCAGATCCTCAATGGGGCATGTTTGATGACAATAATTTGGGGAGTGAGAGAGGGAGATGGTAGGAGAAAAAATTCAAGGAATCCACAGGAAATTGAAAAATATATAACTAGAATAAGGTGGAAGACATTTGTAACCTAAGAGAGAAACCTGTGAGGAAATGGGTGAAGTTGGTATTACACACCCAATTGGACAACCTCGAGGAGAAAACATTTCTCCCACTTTATTTGTTGGCATAACCTGGTAAGTGTTATTCACTAGCATGTATTTTGTAAAGGCCTTTCAACCTAGTTCCCATTCAACTCCATCCACCAGGTTGTAGAGGATTCCAAGCCTAATTTCATAAAAAGTAAGTTGGGGATGATCACATTGACTTGTTTGATGACATTTCTATGAAGATTAACTACCTTGAACTATTTTTTTGCGTAGGGAAAGAGACACATTCCCATGTCCGAGCATGAAAATGTTCTTTGATATTGTTAATGCCTCTAGTGTTTACTTCTACAAGTTCTATAGGCAGAGTCTGTAAAGGGCCAGGTAGCCTCTGGATCTCATATTTTATGAAAGGTGACATATCTAGTAAATGCCCCTATAGTCAATCTCTGGAATGGATCTAAATAGAAGTTCTTCATTTTAATATCCATAAAACACAACAACTTTAAGGTAAACTATGTACATGTGTCATTTCTCCCACAAACTAAAGTGTATAAGTGGTAAATTTTATAGCAAGTGTGCTCCCACCATGTAAAGCGCAATTTGGTGAACTTATCATTTTTATAATTTCTTTTTCGATTAAATTTAGTTTCACACATGATCAATTATTGCTTTGAAAGTTGTGTTCTACATAATTTGTGTATACTAAATTACAAAATGATTTTTTGAAATCTATTTTGTGTAAATGTCGACCAATAGATATATATCATGGAGGATGAATGACGAAGATCAGCCGAATCCCATATGGAGGTTCAGGGATCGGGGGATGTTCACGGTATTTAAATATAATCTTAAATCTCCATACATGTGTGTACATATGGAATTGATTTTTTATTAACTTTGTGAATTAAATTAGTTGTTAATAAGTTTCATATTTTAATTCTTAGGAGGTAAGAGGAGAAGGGTTTCTACTCCATCCATGGAGCGTGGCCAAGGTTCAGCTGGTCGAGGTATGAGTGGTAGCAGGTTGTGGGAAGGGGGTGATATTTATTCCCCTAAAGGCCAATCAACGGTTACTAGTTCTCAACAGCGTCATTCTGGGCCTGGTTCTCAACAGGGTCATGTTGGAGAAGATGTTGACCAACAACATCAATGTTGCCATCAATTTCAATATTTTTTCATTAAATTTGTACAACTTTTTTTACACGTGTTTTTTCTAATATACGAAATTTTATATATGTTGATCCAGAGGCCGAAAATGTTCGAGCTAGTGGTCAAAATATACGCAGGGCAGCTCACTACATTCAATAAGAAGGTTTTCAACCCAGCACAACTTATTCGGCCGAGATTACTGATATACCGTGGGAAACCAACATGGCGGAATGCACCTTACAAAGGTGTGAAAGCCTTCATGCAAAATTTCAAAGAGATCTCGTGGCTTTGTCTCTACCTGCTGAGAGTCGACAAAGCCTTGAAATAGTTACACATTCATTGGGTGAAATGGTAAATGTGTACAAAAATCTTGGGCCAACGACTGATTCATTTGTAGAAATGATGAGAAAGAGAAAAGAAACAGTGATGGGTCCCGATAAATGGGAGGACATTAAACAAAAAGTTACAAGAGAAGTGGCCAAGTCAATGTTTAATTATAAGGAAGGGCCAAAAAGAAAAATGTTGAAGGTGTAGTATTTCAAGCACCCAGAAATAGCTCGTTATTTGTATGATCAGCATCTTGTGGCCTTTGGAAGGATTCCATGGAACGATGAGGTTCCTATTTATTTTGCACAAATGTTTTATGCAGAATTTTTTTTGGGTATGAAACCCAACTACAATGACCTTCCTTCAGAATTTTTTGGCCCGGGGAAAGGTCGATTATATGACCGTAAGGGTGCTAAGCGAGATGTGGAGTTGCCTCGCCCTGAGCCGCCATTGGTGAGTCGACCGTTTCGAGTCGAAACTCTGCGATCAGAGATGGATGCGACTTCTCAAATAAGTCGAGAAGCAAGGGATGTTATGATCGACAATGTTCATAGCGGATTGAGTGGAGTCGATCTTTGTTTAAATCGACAAAGAGCATGTGAAAATGCACGTGCCAATTTTGTTTATTGTACAGATGAGGAGATTTACAACATGAATGTTGAAGATCTCCGAACATATGCAATAAATTGTCGCAATGGTTTGCAAGAGCTAATTTTTCATGAGGAAGAGGGCACCGAAACAGTATGTGTTAGTGACCTTAGGGTTTGAAATTATTTTTACATATACATGTGTACAATTTGTAATAAATACATGTGTATGTACATGTATACATTTATTTGTATGTGTACATTAATCTAAAAAAAATGTATGATTATATGTTAAAACACCATTTGCAGTTCTCAGGCATGATGCGTGACGAAAATGTTAATATCACGTTCAGGACCTCTGGTTCAAACGATGCAGATGGGTCTGACCATCATGATATGTTGGAAAATGTTAGTGTTTTTTAAGTGACTCTAAAATAAATAATTGTTGCCACACATGTACATGTATGTATATATATAATTTGATAAAATGTTTTAACAGGTACCGATTCCGTCTGATGTTTTTGGGATGGTGGTACCTTCTTCTTCCTTGGGAGATGTACCTTCTACTTCCTTGGGAGATGAGCCACAAGTATGGACAATTTTTCACAAGTTTAAAATTTATGTTTAAAAGTTATATATATATATATATATATATGTGTATATATATATATTCTACCTCAAAAATTTCCTTTAAAAATTGATATCTATATATCTATATATATATATATATATATATATAGAGAGAGAGAGAGAGAGAGAGAGAGAGAGAGAGAGAGATCTATATTTTGAGTTATTTAAATTTTTTTGAATTTAGGTTCCTATAGAAGATTTTTTTAATCCGCGGACTCTAGCGACGGAGATAGGAACATCCACAGCATTTGAACAAGTTGTCTTTAGTTCCTTTTTTTAATATTATTGAAAATAAGTTTATATATGTACACGTGCATTTTCATTTGAAAGTTTTTAATTTATATAAATTATATATATATATATATATTTAACTGTACATGTATATTGTAAAATTTACCACTGCAGATGTTCCTATGGGAGAACCTGTTCATCAAATGGAGAGGGAACCTTACGAGGTATTGCATGATTTTTTTGTTATATTTTGTTTTTTACATGAATTTCTAGATATATATATTCTCATTCATTTTTAAAACATCAAATTTTAATGTTCAAGTACATGTGCATTGTGTATGTAGGTTTCCCATTCACAGGATAGGGCGCGGACTGAGACCCTAGTAGGGAAGACGCTAGATCCGTCTCCATTTGATGGACATGATTTACAGTAGATTTGATTTCAAAATTTAGATGGTTTTAAAATTTGTTAAACTTGATACAATTTGATACTTGTGAGATTTACAATTTTTGGACATATTTTATTACATTGTTATTATATAATTTGTTTTATTTAATTTTTGGATGGTGTTAGTGACAATGTTAAATGTTTTTGTTGGATAGTTGAATTATAATTGGCATGGCATGTGAAGTTTTTAAAACTCAAGTTTTGGATGGTTTCAATCTACATTTTGCATGTGATATTTAATGAAATTTAAATGTTTAATGTTTTAATGTTACACAATATATAATCAAAAGGTTTTTAAAACTTAAAGTTTTGGATGGTTTCAATCTACATTTGCACATGTGGTATATAATGTTAAATGTTTCTATTCGATCTAGTTGAACTATAATTGGCATGGCATGTGAAGTAACGATCTATATATAATTTAAATTTTTTTAAACTCAAGTTTTGAACGGTTTCAATCTACATTTCACATGTGATGTTTAATGTTTTAATGTTGCACGATATATTATCAAAATTTTTTAAAATTTTAATGTTTTGGATGGTTTCAATCTACATTTGGCACATGTGGTATAGAGTTTAAAGTAGTTTATAAGTTTTGGATGGTTTCAATTGAAAATAGAGTTTAAAGAAGTAGATATATGTACAAATTATCCCTTTAATTTTGATTGGAAATATAAGTCTCTAGTACATATATATGTTTGTTGAATTTGGGTCAATGTCATTAATGCACTCAAATAGGTAGCCTTGTCGATTTATTTACATTGTTGAAACTTTTTACCAAAAAATCCAATTAGTTTTTCATCAATGCACATAGAAAAACTGCTTGGAACAATTAATTGTGCATTCTAGAACATATCTATCCAAGACAAGTAACATTTTTCATCAATGCACATTGAACATATCCGACCATTGGACAAGCAGATTTTGTACTAGATTTTCAATCAAGATTAGAGATGTGGGTCAAATCCCACCAAAAGTCGGAGAAGTGCTTCGAGTCTCTTGTTTGAAAGGAATTTTCGTACAAAACTATACTGCAGATGATTTATTTACATTGTGTCCATACTTTTTACCAGAAAATCCAGCTAGTTTTTCATTAATGCACATAGAAAAACTAGTTCCAGTTAATTGCATTCTAGAACATATATATTGAGTACGTAAATAATTTTTCATCAATGCACATAGTAAAACTAGAACAATTAATTTCATTTTATAACAAATATATATATATCCAATACATATAACATTTTTCGTCAATGCACATGTATAGAAAAACTACTTTCAGTTGAAACTAGAGCACGTGCTTGTACCCAAACAATTTGTACATGTGAAAACACTTGCACAAATAACATAAGCAACTCAATTTTTAGTTGAGAATTGGAAGTTCTAAAACATATTTAATCCAAAGATAATAAATTGTTGGACAATTCACTCAAAAAAATTCTAATGGAATTCCATCCTCAATAATCCGTTCATGATCAGATTTTGACATTTTCCATCTCTTAATTTTTGATTTTTTCTTTGATTGAACTTCTATCAACTTTACGCGCGCTGCACACACCAAGTGACTATATTGACAAATTATGGAATCAGGTTCATAGTTTTCAAAGTAAACAAAGTTTCGACTTTGATGAGTTTGTTTGAAAAAATAACCTTTCAGTATAATAGACCCTCTGTCATACTGAAATCCGTGATCATCATAGTTTTGTAATAATTTCATTTTTCGTTCAGTGCAATGCATCAAATAATACTTCACATTTTCATCGTTGTCAATAGGTGCAATTACAGCAAAAACATCTCCTGCACAATAAAATGAATTTAACAAAATTATGCATATTTAAATTTATTTCTAGATCTTTAAATCATTAGAAATTAATTCAAATGTTACCTTCTCTAACAAGATCAGAAACTCGATCACCATCGGATGATATTGTAGTTTCCTCTGATTGCATTTCTTCAAACATTGCAACAGACATTTTTCCCTTTGTATTTAGCTCTGTATGTTTCCAATCGTTCACATACATTTTGTTTTCACAGACGTCATTGGATTTTGTGTTGTCTATGCAAATATCACAAAAACAAGAATATTTTCTTTTATCCAATGCAAACACATTTGTGGACAACTTTGTTTGAATTGAATGCAATTTTCGAGTCCCTTTTATTGTTTCAACGTCATTTCCAATTGATCTATCTATGTCTTCGATTCCAATATGCCAGAAAAACCTTTATATGGAAATTAGAAGAAGAATTTGTAAATATGATATCAAAATACAATCAAAGATAATCATTGCATGATAAATGTACAATGTTTAAAATTAGATTTCCAATATAAATTAAATTGAATGTACCTTCGCACTTCTCTTGATGGGTTTATCTCATGGCTTAGAGCAGTGATGCACCATTGAACAACTTCTTCAGCGTTCACAAGTCGGCTTGCAGAGTGGTTCATTTGATATCTTCGAAGTGCTCGTTTTATGCATGCTCCTGCACCGTCATGTTCTCCTTTTCCATGGCTAGTCTTAAAGAAATTCCAACAATGTTTAATGCAGGTTTTCTTATGAAGACAACACAACCAAAAGAATGATCATGCAGATTTGAATTGACCTGCGCATCCGTCTGACCATATCCAATGTTCATTGAATGTTATTCCACGATTTTTCAATGAATCATAATTTTTTCCAAAACAATGTTGTACAAAACATGTATCATGTGTACGATCGTCACCGATATAAAAGTGATATTCTTTAATGATATGTAAATTTTCACTCGTGCTTTCTATATGATCGAAATTTTGTTCAGCATTTCTATATAGAATATGGACGAGCATGGAGACTTGGTCAGAATGATAGTATTCACTTTGAATTTCTTTTTGTGGAACAAATGTGTAGTTTTCTGCAAAATCAATCACTAACAAAATGGTCCCTGGTGGAAAAAATTCACGAGATTTTTTGAATTGCAAGTCTTTCCATCGAGCTCTATGGGAATTCTTGGTGTATTTGTAAATTTCTGCCTCAAACTTTCTCAAAAAGTCTATCAGAAAAATTTCGTCTTCTAGTAATTCAATTCTTTTAACACTATTTGCACCTTGAATCGATGTATCGATATATTCATATCTCTTCCATTTCACTTTCATGTTCGACAATGATTGATCATTTATATCAATACGATATTTGTTTTGAAATTTAGTCAAATGTCCACAATCATTGCATTTTTTACCACCAACACATTTCTTTTTGTAAAATAGTTCATCGCTTTCTCTTTCACATAGAATTTGAGATATGAAATCACCGATAGTGGAAGGAGGAGGTGAATCCTTCCATAATGTTCTACCAAAATCAAGGAATGTGTCATAATATAACTCAAATTCCACATGATAACGACAACAACAAGTGTCGCGTATGGTGATAGGTTTTACATACCATGGTTTTTGTTGAACAAAAGCACTAAGTGAAACATGAATTTGACGATTCTCTTCTTTGAACTTGTTGAATAAATCTATCTGAGTGGTTTCCAAGAGATGTTTTTCATGTTCTTCGTACTGATTTCGTGCTATTCTTCTTCGCATCACATGCCTTGCAGTTGGTGAAACACGCGAATTGTTCTTCCAATATTCATATATTAATTTTTTAACATTTTCTCCAAGTCTATCTTTGTATGGTTGCCTACAAATAGTTCTCCAACAAGCGAGTTCATCATTTACATCTATTTGCAACCGAAATTTCCGATGTTTGTGCAAAGTTTTTCGCGAGGTTCCCAGTGCTCGTGCCATAGATGTTACCAAACAATTCTCTTGAGTACTTGAGGAAACCATTGCCATCTGTATTCCTCTACGTACAATTGAAACATCTTTCTCTCTAGATCTCTTAATTGACTTTATAGCACTACTCATATTTTTTATCACTTCTTCCTTCATTTTTTTTATCTTTGGTTGATTTTCGAATACCCAATAGTGTCGTAGCTTCTTTTAATTTCTTTAATGATAGGAGACCTTTCAACATTTGAGCCTGAACTGTCACCCGCTCATTTAAGAAATACTTTTCAAAAATGCAGTTAACACGATATCATATAACATGGTCAGGTTTTTTATCTCCATATGTGTGAGTGTCAACATTTTCTAACATCTCATTATCAATAGTGATTTCATCTGTACATATTCGAAAAAATAGTACATATTCAATAAATAACTAAATTAATAAATATATCTAAAATTTCAAATATTTTTCAAATTAGTTCATCAAATAAAAATTAAGCTTCACATTTTACATTAAGAAAATTTTAAATATATCAATAGATCATAATATTTACATTTACATAGCTACTTCAATTTCTACTCGAGGTTGATTTTCTTCTTCAATATTTTGAGGAATATCGTTGTCTATTTACATTAAACAAAATATTTTTTAAACTAGTTCATCAAATAAAAAATTAAGCTTCACATTTTACATTAGGAAAATTTTAAATATATCAATAGATCATAATATTTACATTTACATACCTGCTTCAATTTCTGCTTGAGGTTGATTTTCTTCTTCAATATTTTGAGGAATATCTTTGTCTGTTTACATTAAACAAAATATTTTTCAAATTAGTTCATCAAATAAAAATTAAGCTTCACATTTTACATTAGGAAAATTTTAAATATATCAATAGATCATAATATTTACATTCACATACCTGCTTCAATTTCTGCTTGAGGTTGTTTTTCCTCTTCAATATTTGAGAGGGCTTCTAACTTTCTTTTGCGAGATTGTCTCGTTTCTTCTCTACGTTCTTCAGGGTCTCTTTTTCGATCAGATTTTCTCGCACAAGTTCTTCGATTTCCCATGATAATAGGGTATGAAGTTCAAAAAATTTCCTTCAAAAAATTAGACTAACTCAATTACAAAAAATATCATAAAAGATTTAATTTAAAAAAATTCAGTGTAAATTTTTTGCAAAAAATACATACTCCAATCTAAAACACTTATTTTAAAAAATTCGAGAGAAAAATGTCTTATAAAAATGGAACGAAGCTCAAAAGATTTATTTCAACAAAAATTCGAGAGAAAAATGTCTTATAAAAATGAAATGAAGCTCAAAAGATTTACTTGAACTCAAAACATGTATATACCTCCAAGAAATGTCTTTTGAATGTACGTCCAAGAAATTTTTTTAAGCTCAAAACAATTTTTGCCAAAATCAGGCCGCCTCCAAGAAATGTCTTCCAAAAATATTCTTTAAACCCAAAACAATTCTTTGTAAAATCAATTTGCTTCCAAGAAATGCTATCCAAACTTTGAAGATAAGTTTTTGAACCCAAACCAAGATCTTTGTAAAATACACTAAGTCACTCTATAGCCTATTATCCACAGGGAAATGGCTTGGCAGAGTCTTCTAATAAAACCCTGGTGAGGGCATTGAAGAAGGCTATAAATGAAAACCAGAAAAATTGGGATTCCCAGTTAAAATTTTCTCTGTGGGCCAATAGAATTACCAGCAAGAGAGCAACTGGAAAATCCCCATATGAATTGGTATATGGGATGGCAACAATATTTCCTATTCAATTAGCCCTACTAGTAGCCCGATTCATGCAGGAAAGTCAAGAAGAGCCTGATGATATGATCAGGAGAATAAACCAGCCGGTGGAATTGGAAGAAACATGCAATCAGGTGAGTCAAAGGCTATCAGAGTATCAGGAGAAGATGAAGTACCTTTTTGATCAGAATGCTAAAGACAGAAATTTGCAGATTGGTGATCTAGTGCTCAGGTGGGATATATGGAGGGCTGAAAAAGGAAAACATGGTAAATTCGACCCACTTTGGTTTGGTCCTTTCAAAATTGTGGAACAGGGGGGCAATAAAACTTTCAGGTTGGAGAATTTACAGGGAGATTTTCTTGATGCCCCTGTGAATGGTCAGTTCCTTAAGCCCTACTTCCCGCCCTAATCTAGGCCGAGACACTGTGTATTATACTATATAATTGGTTTTCTGTTTCATCTTTTGTTTGAATAATGTGGGTGATATGATGAATCATGAAGTGAACAAAGCAGAGCGCCGAGAGGCAGAAATCGTATAGAAGATTATCAGATGGTCTACAAAGTTCTCGACACGTCCAGGGATGAACGTGCCGTCCCCAGGTGGAGCCAATGTTGACCATGTCAATCTCCTATTAAATTTTGTCAAGCAATCCCGCTTAAATTCCTCAACCCCCCTCTTTTTGACCTAAAAAGTCCTTTTTCTGCCTATCGTTACCTTTGCCTAGCCTCAAAATTGCATTAAAAATGGCCAAAAACCCACATTTGAAAATATATAAGGTTTGGCACCTTTCGGCCCTACCCCCTCGCCTTCCTCCACGTGATCGAGAGCTCTTAACCAATTGCTAGCCCGGAAGGCGCTTATAGCATATGATATCGTGCGCAAAGGTCGCCCGTCGATCGTATAAGATCGCACGGTCTCCGCAAATCAATGTCGCGCCCGTAGTTCACCTCCCTAACCGTCTGATCAAACTGTGAAATCAACGGTCCGCAGCCTGCCTGTACCGGTGGTCCCCACGCCTGCTCCCATTGCAAAAAACGACGGTTTATATCGCACCACCTTTCAAGCGGCAGGCAATATTCCTCAAATCAGAGCGATTCCATACATCGCTCGCCACGTGTCTCCGCGTACGGCTCCAAAACCGCTCTCCATTGCGCATTATTGTTTGGTCAAAGTCATGGCACGATATTCATGACAGCCGTCTGATCTGGGGGTCTTCATTCAACGGTTGTCGTACTTCGAAGCTACACGACATTTAATCACAACATATTCGACCCCTGGCCCATTATCTGTCACCCTCCTACGCGCCCTCCACCATCGATCTCTGCCAAGATCGGACGGCCCTCATTTAACCCACGCCACACCATTGACCAGGTCCTCCTCCACGTCACCATTCCACGTGCCATTCAACGCATTCTCTTTCGCCTTCCTTATATATCATTCAAAAGGTCAAATTCAAAGTTTTTCATCTGCTATGCTCCGCCAAAATTCTCCATTTCCACCTCCCACCGTCACGCTGCATTTCATATCATCGTTCTAAATTTCTTGACCTCTCCACCATGCCGCACCGTCTCACCATTATCCCCACTGTGTTCACCTTCCCGTGCATGGTTTTCTTTAACGAGTTTGTGGATTTTGCAGGGTTACAGCGGCGGAAAGTTGTCATAATTCACAGCCTCTGTTCAAAAGTCAAGAACGCATCAAAGGACCATCTTTCAGAGGTAGAATTTATGAGGAAAATCTGGGAAGCTGTTACAACACGGCTTTCATTAAATAAGCCAGGGTTAAAATCTGTCAAACCCTCCAGAGCCATTCAAAGCACTGATTTTTGTAGCTGGAGACATTATTGTCGCGGCAAGGAGTATCAGTGGAAGATCGAGGATTTCAGCGTCCAACATTAAATATTCTAAGCCCTAATCCATGGTCTAGAATATAAAGGTACCAGATCAAAGATATCCCAGATCACACAGAGGGTACAATGCACAAGAAACCATACCCTCCAGGTTTTATTTCAGCAGAATTTCCTTTCGGTGAAGTTTACAGTTGTGAGTACATACAACACAACATAGTCATTTAGCAGTATGGGTGCGAATGTTTCCGCCATTTTGTCTTAACGAGGAAAATTAAATGTTTTTCACCTACTTCTTTTATTAGGGTTCTTCTTCTTCTATAAATGGCCCTAAGAACAGATTATTGAGGGTTCCAGATTTTATTAGAAAATTATGCAGTGAAAGGATTTTTGTATACATTTTGTAAAACTCTTGTATGAAGGCACGGAGCCCATAGGGTCTCAGTGAGGAGGAGTTCCATATGTTAAAGAGGATTCTAGTCTTTGGTATTTCGCAGTCTGTAACTCTCTCTTATGTGTTATTCAATATATCATTTCATTTCATCCATCTTTCCTGTATCATGTTTTGGAATGCGAGTGGCTCACTAATTTTTGGTATGGATTTATCCTAGTTGATACCCATGCTCGAATTAGTCAAGCGCTTTAAATATGGCCCATGCATGATATTCTGTTCCACTATTCATCTAAACCGTATTTCTGCTATATTAGTTTCTTTGGGAGGGTGTTTTTAAAATGCTATTGTCATGTATGGATTCTTAGATTGGTAAGCCCATGCATGGTGGTATTGTGTATCTGGATATCAGCTCAATGATAACTAATATCTTCTCAATATTCCTTTCACTACATACACCTTCTGATAATTTATGTCTGTGAGGTAATTCTGAATTGGCCCTCTTTACAGTAAGCTGTCTTTGAATTGTTTGTTCCTTTTATATTAGAGTTTTGCATGTTTCTTCTGCACTATTCCTATCTCTGTATCAGTTTCTGAAGGTCTTGGTCCCATTCAGATTAATTTTCCTTGTTTCACAAGAGATAGCATGAGAGCTTTTGGTTGACACCCAAGTTATATTATATGCTCCTTGCTATGATAAGATGTCCTAGGCACTGGTCTATGGCAACTCTAGGCCGTCTCTAGGAGCGACAAGCCACGTACTATGTTTTGAGTGAAAAGAAGTGCTCTGACCGAAGACGAACGATCCGATCTGGTCGTTCAAGTTCCACTCCATTCTGAGAAATTTGAATTTTTAGAAAAATTTTGCCCTCAATTTAGTTTCTTATCAGGGCTTGTGTGGAAGTTCGTAAATGAAGTAAGCACAAACTTCTAAAAGTTTGGGTTTTTGTTAATTCTGATATTTATCCTTCAATTGTTTAAGTAGTCAATCCAAAACCAGTAGCAAGACCAATACATCATAGACTACTATTTTTTTGATCTAGGTTGAGAACTAGTCCTAGTAGCTTCCCTTCTCCCGGTTGGAGATTGAGGAGCAAGCCCTACCCGAAATGAAGAAGGGCAACCCAAATTACAAAATATTCCCAACCAAGACGCATTTCACCCTCCAGCCTTGCAAGCGCATAAACTAATGATAGCTTTGTCTCATTAGGTAAGTTCCACAATAGTTTCCTAAGACTGCTTCTTCTCTGTTTTCATCCCATACAATAAATACTATTATAGTTGTTGCTTCTTCTCTATTTCCATCCCATACAGTAAAACTATTATAGTTGTAGTTTTATTAGCCTTAAGTGTCGTAGTAGTTGCCTTAGTTTTATATTCTCCATGTTCTCCATCATTGTGCCGTCTCCATATTTGTAGTTTGGCTTCAACATCGTCGTGAGCATCCAAAGCATCCAACATTGGAGCAATTATTGTTTTCTTGAGGTGTTCTTGTTTGATTCTGGCATGGGGATAGAGGGCTCAGGGACAACAATGAAAATGTGATGGCAAGCTTATGACAAATGTTATAGTGCATTGCACCTAATGGCGCTTGTTATATGCAGACAAAACCGGTGGCCATGTACATGTAAAGCGGTGGAAACGTTTTTCAATCTTATGCTATTTGGCAGCCATAGTTTTCAAACATTCTTGAGCATCTAAATATGTTAATATATATATATGTTAATGCACCTTCAATCTCCACCTAGGCAGCTAGACAAAGTACTCTTTTTCTTCTTGGAAAAAAAAGGTAAACAAAGTATTCTCCAAATAGCCATGAGGCAAAGGTAAACATACATTTACAGGTGATGAAAACATTCATTTATATATTGTTTTATTTTGCCCACTCAACATGTCAATGGAACATGTCTACCATTATTTTCTCGGTGTCAAAAGCAATTTAAGAATGACCTAGTAGAAGAAAAACGTCGCCATTATGGATACGGTAAGATTCGTGTGAAAAAGAGGTAGGTGGGTTATATTTTCCATTTAAAAGGAAAAGTAAAGCTTGAAAATACATTTTCAATCTAATCCAAGTTATATTCTTTCTAAATGACTGAGCTTATAAGATTAAGATAAAAAATTTATTTCATCTTTATTTATGCACGTGACTCACGCTTATATAAATCACTTCACCTTCACAACAGTATTCACTCAATTTTATCTTGTATGCTTAAGTCTATATAAGTAAAAATATTACTATATTATAAATTATATAAAATATTTTTTTATTTTTTAATTGATTTTTTTATAAATCAATATTATTAAATTATAAATTATATCAAATATAAATTCTTTTAATTGATTTTTTTTATATTTCAATAATGTACATTATATATATTAGAGAGATTTTTATTTTTTAATAACATATATTAATAAATAAGTTTTGTTAATGAATAATAGGATATTTTCATGTTAAGATTATTAGTATAATTATATTAATTAAATAGATTTACTATGGTGTAATTTTGGATTATATTGTTGATAATTAGGTAATTATATATATTTCTATGGTAAACATAGATGATTGCAATTGTTGTTGCTTTTGATGATGTATGTGAAGAGTGTGTGTCACTGAGTTTTATTTGAAACAAGAAAGGGTTGGAGAGAAAAAAAACTTAGAGGAACTTGTCTAGAGTGTTTTTATGTTCTCTAAACAAACCAACACTACCAAGTGCAAAGTATTTTTTGACTCTCATTAATGATTTTTCAAGTATACTTGTATGTATTTCTTGGAAAAATAAAGATCATGCATTTCCAAATCAAGGAATTGAGGGTATCATGGTTGAAAAGAAATACAGTAAACCTTTGAAATGTTTAAGAGTAGAGAATGGAAGAGAATATGTGGACAAGGTGAGACAAAGCCTTTGAAATTTAATTATAGCATAATAATATCTCTTCACACAGATATCTAAGTTACACACATCAATGGAATGGTGTTGCCAAGAAGAATTATTAGACCTTAGTGTTTCTTACCACTTGATTCGGCCCATAGTTGGCCAAAATGTGTGCAAGTCAACACATCTTTCCAACATTTTCATAGGCTTTAGAAATTGAAATGCAATCTACGAGTAGCTATATCAATAGAGACTCTGCCAAATGTTGAGGCGGTTCAAATTAGATTGATTCATTTGTTCATGCTTTTCTTTAATTTAAACATATTTATTGTCATTTCGTTGTATTATCCTACTCACTAGACAAAATGATAATCTAGGATTTGAGAAAAAAAATTGGAAGTCGTGTTCACTTATTCAATTTATAGTATTACCCCAAAGCAATTCATGTGTATATTTTAGTCACTTCATTTATAATCTCATTGAATACTTGCAATTTCTAGGCTAATGCCTAATTTAAATTCCACTCTATGATTTGTCAAATTCACCATTATAGTATCAAGATGTATACTTTAATTGGCGATTAATTGTTTTGTTGATCTCCTATTGTGATTTTTGTTGAATTGAAGTTATTTTCAAGTGTCGCCCCTTGAATATTATTATGGAAAATTGATCTCATGATGATATAAGTGTGACATATTTCCAAACTACATATGGATAAGAGAAAAGAATACAACTTATTTTATTTAGGTGTTTTGTCCTTTTTATGAAATATGAATAAAGTATGGATAACAAATTTGTTATAAAGCTAATAATACACAACATCATTATTTAAAACGTTATGAAATCCCTTTGCAATATGAGATACTAGATAAATGGTGATTGTTTCACTTTTGTGTTTATTGCATAATTCATATTATTCTTTTTTGTTTACGAAAAATCCCATCATTTACACTATATTTGCCACTTCATTTGAAATATTTTCATTGAACATGTAAATGTTAGTGTCACCTTACTAGATTTTGGTATGAAATTTGATTATATACTTTATTTTTGAAATATGGTTTTTATGAATTGTCAAGTTCAATTGCTTTTTCAATTCTCGGTTATTAGAAAGAATGTTTGATATAATGGAAGTTTAATGTTTAACATTAAAAAACAATAATTTTTCAATTGGTATTTTAAAATCTTGAGGAATTGGCTTGCCAAGAAGGTGTCTTGTCCAACACTCTAGCTAAGTTTATCCTCAAAAAATCAATCAAAGTCTAGATTTCCAGTCTCAAGTTATGTCTTCTTCTACATGTATTTTTACATTAATAAAAATGCATTTTACTATCCTAATCATAAAGAGAATTGAGTCATTTATTTGATTTAATGGAAAAACTAAATTTTAGCTGATTCTAATGGTGAACTTGTTTGTTTGTGAAATAAAAGTATCTGTTTGGTGTTTATTTTTTCTATTAGGTGGAAAAGTTTTTTTAATGAAAATAAGCATTCTTGCCGCCGATGTTTGAGGTTGATCCGATGTTTGAGGTTGATGTTTTGGAAGAGAAAACAATAATGTGAGATTTTTATGGAAATAAGAATTATTGCCAAATGTTTGAGGTTGATGTTTTGGAAGAGCAAAAAGATGATGTAAGGATAGGTGAGCATAGGATTTTCAATGCATTTTGATCTTGATATTGAATACTTTTCATTTTTGACTCAAATATGTTTTTTACATTTCCATCTTGGTAATAATGCTAATTTTCAACCAACCCATTCAAAATTTTAATCTAATCTAAATTGAATGAACATATCCAAAATGTTCTCCTCTAAAATTAAAATATAGGCTGGTAGTTTAACCTTTCTCCTCCTCATGTGTAAAATTATGTATAGGCTCCAAAGTTTCCTTTTTCACCTAGTTGAAAACATTGTTGGGGTGATCACACTAGTGGATTGTATTCTAATTCAAATGTTGTTAATCTTGCCAAAATGTACAATTATTATTCTTCCTCTTTCTGATGTAAACCTTTTTGTTCAAGTTGTAAATGATATTATTCTTAAAGTTCCCTTCAATATTATTGATGATATTATTCCTAAAATTTCCTTCAATATTATTGTACTTCTACTTTCTCTTTTTGCTAATTTTAAAAATATTTCTTGTGAGTAACAACTTACTTTAAGTGATATCTAAAGTTAAAAAACATGCATATATAACATATTTCATTTATACTTTTTTTTTTTGAGAAAAAGTATAATACTTATTTTGTTTAGGTGTTCTCTTTCCGTGCTTTAAGGGTATGCTAGTTAGTGAATCTTTGGTATGATGAATATCTTTGCTAGTTAGTGATTCACTAATTATTATGCCATTTAATTTGGTATGAGGAATATCTAATTGACTATATATATACCTCTTTTCAAACTATCATTAACATGTGTCGGTTCATTGTGAGTTCCATTTTCAATGGACAATAACAATAAGAATGGTGAATTTGTTGATTCCAAGTTTATTATTGTTGAACTAAATAGATTTTTTAATGTCTATAAATTCAAGTTTATATAAAATTATTTAAATTTTGAAATATGAATTTCTATGTATAACATCTTAAACAAAAACATTAATCTTGGAAAATTCATATTTTTTTTGTTTTTTATTTTTATTTTTTTATTTTATTTTAATTAAGATATATGTTTCTTAATTTTATTGGTATTAAATTTTGGAGTTGTCTACGGAGGCAGTGGAATTGCAAAGTGGTTGGAATCCAGGCAAAAAAATAATTAAAAAATCTTGTAATAACAGTGATTGAATTATGTTTTTGATGTGTTAGTCATCAGTATTTTTCACAATCTTTGGATGACTGTAGGATGGTTATAGTTTTCTGAAAACAATATTCCTTGAATGTCTTAAGTTTCAGAAATCTCACTGCCTTCATTAGCTTCTTAAAAAATTTTTCCCTATCTATCAATTTGCCATCTCAAAGTCACCATGTTGCTCTTAGAAGACTCATTATAGGCTTATGCCTCTCATTTTCATCCTTCTCTCCTACCTAGAACCTCGTTTCCCTATTTTACCCTGTCAATAAACTCCATCCTCCCTCTAATATTTCTTGTTTCTGACTCATTCCCATGTCCCCTTGAGCATAATAGCACTTTTCGAAATTCTCTTTTCACTTGAAAGTTTTTAAGCCAAAATCTCATTAAAAATAAAATAAAAAAGCAGTTTCATTAGGTCATTAGGGTTTTGTATTTTTCAAGGCCATTCTGTCATTCCAATGAGTTCAGAACATACATAAAAGGGATTTAAAAAGATCATCATGATTTTTTCATTATATTTCAAAGGTTCAATGAACAAATGAAAAAGCCAACTCCATGACTTCAGTAACTTGCAAAGCAAAAAGTGTCAGAGAGTATCAGTGAGAAAAGGAAGAAGACTTCAAAACATTAGAAAGTGGGTTTTTCAAAGCCAACTCAGAGTTCCACATGCCAACACATCAGATGTCAAATAAAAAAGTGTTTACTTCAGAAATTGATGAATTGTCAAAGGGATTTTTCTTGTTCCAAGGGTGCCCAAGTCATCATTGTTCACAAGCACTAAACCCTAATTTCCTCTCCCACTGAGTTAGGGTTTTCTATGAAAAAGAGGCATAGGAGCAGAGGATCCATATGGTAGGTCATATCAGCAAGTATGAGGCCATACCAACTCATAAACATCATTCCTCCATCATTTTCCAAGAAGTCATTCCAAGGGACAAAACATTTGTGACACATAGGGACAGTTTTTATTCAAACTATGTTTTTGAGCAAATAGAGATGCAATTAACAAAATTGAGAGAGGTTTTTATCCCTAAGAGTTCAAGTAAGGAAAAAATCCTTCAGGTTTTATACAGGTATCATGATTTGGGAGAAATTTCAAATTTATAGGTGCTACAAGAGGTTTTCTGCACTTCTAGAGTGACCTTGGGAAAATCAAGTTTTCTCATATCTAGATTGTCCAAATGACTTTCTTGATGACTCAAATGAAAATTAGACTAGCATAGCTTTCCCATGAGCTATCATGCTCTCAATTTTAAGTTGAGGAAGGCCTCCAAACGTTTCCTGCACCAACACTCTGCATTTCTTCACCCTCACTCAGCACTTTTTGACCGATCTTGGGAGAATCAACTTTTGACAAGTCAAATCAACTCCAATAAGCCAAAAAAATGTATATTTGGAATGTAGATAGGATAGTATTTTCAACGAGATATCCTGGGCCCAATTTGGACACCGGTCAGGCCCCCAAAGTCGGTCTGCAAAAAGGCACTGCACGCTTAGAGCTTGGCACTGCGCCCTCACCAAGTGGCACTGCGCACCTAGCCATAGGAGGTTCCCATGTGATCTAGCTGCCCAAAAAAGTTTGAAACTTCTTCAAATTTCCTCTGAAGTTCTCCAAAGCATTGTTAAGTTGTAAGTACATACCATAACCCATTTTTAAGCTATTTGATCACTTTTAATTAAATGGAAGTAAAACCTTAGTAAAACCCTAATCAAACCCTAGCTACAAATAAGAGAATCACTATCTATATAATTATTTCATCCTCCTAAATGGAGTATCAGTTATAGTGTTGCAGGGATTCTGCATAAAATAGATCCTTGCGCACACAACAAATTTGACGTTTCCTTTAACATAAATCTTCACTCGAAATCCTCATAAAAAATATACTTCGATTCAACTCAAGATATATCTAAGAAGAGAGAGTCAAACACAAATAAAATACTGGTATATAAAACAACAGGAAAACTAAGATTCAAACCACTTTGGGTGAATATTACAATTGTTTGCCTCTCGGCTCTCGACCCTTTACATAAACTCTCACACCATTTCTCTCTATCTCTCTCTGTATTCCTCACTATTCTCCATCTTCACACAATCCTCATATTTATACATAATTATGAATTAATTCCAATCCATGTTTTCCTCCACACAAATCTCAACCAAAATCTAAAATAGATTTATCCCTTATTTGACTCAACTGAGTTCCATTTAAGGAATTCGTAATCCCTAAATTATCTATCTAACTTAATTCCACCATATTCTCAATTAATTAAGAGAATATTTACACTAATCCTCACACTTAGGTTATTCTCTCTTAATTTAAATAAAAATGAGCATAATAATTTATAAAATAATTAAAAAGACATCACCCCATAATTACTCAATTAAATAATGAAAATGTTGCCACAAGTCTCCATGTCTTGCTCCCTCCAGGATTACAAACTCTGTTTTGCCGCTGGTCTTTTAAAGTATCAACTCCCTTTTGTAATTCATCACCAACATCACTCACTCTATCAACCACATTCCATCGGATTCTCCAACAATTTCTTTTTCCAATTCCTCGGAGTAATTACTCTTTGTCTAATGCTTTTGTCTCTAATTGCTTTGAACACTCAACTTCCTGAAATGAAGAAAAATAAAGAATTTCTCCTTGATTGCAATTGATTGCTCCTACAGTAACAAATATTTCATCCTTTGTTGTACCTGTATTCATCAACAAAATATTAGTTTCAAAAATACAAGACCTTTCGACCTCTTTTGATGCTTCAAGCACCAATCTCCCATCATAGACCTTTTGGATTTTAGTAGATCCTGTTTGAATTTCTGGCTGCTTTCATCCTTATCCTATTGGTTCAATACTTCTGTTTCCTTTACGTCTCTAAGGACATAATTTTCTTGCTGCTCCTCATCTTTCATCTCATCTCCAAATACTTTCTGCTCAATTTCTTTGATTTCAACATTATAATTATTAATGTTTCCTTTTGTACCTACAACCACATTATTATTTGAAGAGTTAAAACATTCACTTAACTCTATAAATTTTAAAAACATTTCATTCTTATCATGTACGACAATTGCAATCTCTTTTGTATCAGGTTCTGCAAGTTTCATCTCTCCTTCAGGTTCCTTAAGCCATCGTTCCGAGAACTCTCTTTCCATGTGAAATATTTCCAGCATTTCATCACAACCTTCATTCCCAGTTTCATTATTCTTCTGGAAATCTTCCTGAGTTATCCTGTTTTCTATATCATCATATTGCAAAATTCTATCATCAATTTCATTAAACAAATTCATTTGTTTACCTCCTTGGAATATAAATTCGGCATTTTCATTATGCCTCTGCTCCATAACAGCTTCAACTAGCTGTCTTACACCAAACAAGAATTCGTCTAGGATTTCGTTCTGCTTCAGTAAATAAGTACCTTCCTTCTCTGAAAGGCATTCTCCATCATACTTCACCTCAAGAGTTTCATTCATCTCTATAATAGTTTCAATAGACTGTCCACCATCTTCTACACATCCTGTAAACATACACAAACTATGAGTTTTAAAAATACAAAGCTTCATGGCCTCATCTGCTTCTCTTGTCAACATATCTTCCAATTCTTCTGAACTATTCCAATAGTCCATGAGATCTTTCTCATTGATCTCTTCACCCAGAATTTCACCCTATTATAGGCCACAAATGGAAACTTCCATTTTCAACTCAACCTCTCTATGTTCTTCATATCTCATTTGCACACTCATCATCTGCTCAAGCTTCCTCAGCTCTTTTGTCAATTGTATGTTTACCTGTTGTTCCCTCTTTGCGTGTAGCCTCTACCACTTCACTTTCTTCCACATGGTCCAACCATGTATCTCGTCTTTCATATTTCTTTGCAAAAATTCCATCAATAACTCAAGGTGAATTGATATCTCAGCTTTCTCCCGCTCATACTCTTCATCAATCAATGGCTTACATATGTCATTTACCTTGGCATCTTCCTTCTTCTTTCTTCTGTTGCAGTCTTTCTCAAAACCTCTGAAATGACTATCAACAGTCATCATCTTCTCCTTTTTGAACTTTATCTGTTCACGTGTGGATTTCATTTGAATCCCTTTTTCAGCAAGCCTCCATACTTTCCATTCAACAATACAAGCTCTCTTCCTGTGCTTGGTATCTTTCGATTCTCTATCTTGGAATCATTTCAGGCAACTCTCTTGCTTCTCTTTGCTGCAAACAACAACTTCAGTAATTCTTGTGTTACAATGACCAACTCTTTGGGTGTCGGGCTCCACCGATCATGCACCCAATTACATTCAAACCTTTGACTTGGCTTACGACTCTTTGACTCCAAACTTTACATCAATTTTTCATCTTGGATGAAAAAATACACCCTCTTATACAATAACTCAATGGTTTAACTTGACTCAAGCTATCCAAATTTCTTCATTTGACCTTAACATCTTATGTGACTTCAAAGCTTGACCCAATAATTACAATAGTGGATATTTTGACTTTAGTTCAAGTTATACAACATAGTAATGAACATCCACCCTTAATACATTTTCATGATGTAAAATCTACCCGTTACCAATTCTCTTTCATACTCCATTCTTATGGAAATATCATCAGTCTCCCATTATCAATTCACATGTTACTTAGCCTTTAAATCGAAATGAAATCCATTTTTCAAGATTCATTTTATGGTGAAAATAAATAAACCATTTAATTTTCAACATTCAAAAATACCTCTTTGAAATGAATGATCATACCTTATGCTCCCTTCAAGGTTATTAATAAACCTTCTCTTTATAATTTCAACTCTCTGGATTTCACGCTTATGTGTCGTCTTTATCACTGTGAATATTCGCCTGTCGCTCATCATCTTAGCACAAATAGTTTTCCTGCACTTCCATGCACCATACAACTACTACACATTATAAATTGTACATCAATTCACATCTCTTCACCTTTGTACAGAGAACAAGCTACTCATGTTTTCAACCTCTTTGATGAATAATGTACAACTCATACATTGTGCCCATCCTGAACAACACCTCCTTAGGAACCACCATATGATGGTAAAACAAGGATTCTACAACATTGAGCAATTGTGATTTGTTTGTGTTTTCAATCTTAAAACACAAATCAAAAGAATTCTCCCATTTCCAACTACAAGCCTTGATTCAAAATGACACAACCAAGACTGCGAAGAACCCACACTATGCATAATAAACCACCTCATATATTATAAAAATGCATGCTTCTCTTTATATCACCCAAGATAGCGCATTCTCCTTTTCCATTCATTTAAGCGGAACTTAATTTCCTTTAAAACTACTATGGTGACAAAACCTTATACATCCGCATTTAAAACATTTTCACTTTAATTTGAGCATGTTGACATATATATAAATCATTCCCACAAAAATACTTATCTATAATTTTGATTTTGGTTTAAGAAAACCAAAAATGTCAACATATAATATGTTCGGTCCCACAATTTTACTTAACATACCTTTTCCCTTGACTCATAATTCCGCTACGCCACTCCAATTCATATTTTTTATCATCAAGGTTTCCAATGTAGTTATGAATGCAAATTCACATATATAAAACCGATTTGCAATACTGCTAACGCAATCTCGCTTGTTGGATTGTTAACACAGGTATAAACTCAGAATGATGTCATATTCATATGACTGCTAACACAGTAATGAATCCAAGGTTATACTGGCTACACACCACTACTCCATGCTGCGAGCGTCAGAGATTTTGTGCAATTTCACAACTAGTCCTGCACATCGACTCGGTGTGCAATCTTCAGCTCGCATTTTTCCTTACAACATTTCTCCACAACTCCACAACACATCTGGACTTCCTCAGCATCATGAAAACTTCCATTCTCTACTCATATCAAATAATTATAAAGCATAGAGACAACGATTTATATTGGTCAAGCTCTATTAGTCACAATTTCCTTTTTAACTTCAATATTTATCAACGCAGTTGCCATGCCATTAAAAATGTTGACATAATCAACAATGAAATCGTTACTCTATGTGAGGTGTTAACACAAGAAGGAGAAGACTGTAATCAATGGTTTGATGTTAGTGGTATCATTACCCAACACATGACGTCACACAAGAGAGAGAAAATGCTGAATGCATTTCTCTGTATTACTGTAATCGCTGCTAACCATAAGCCGTCACACCAGAGCTATCGAATGTTGCATAACATTCCTCTACGTTACTAGAATCGCTGCCAAATAAGAGATGTCATTCCATACTTATCAAATGTTTTGAATCATCTCTCTTTGTGTTACGGTCAATGCAATCGGACCCTTACACAATTGCTAGAGTCGCATATTTCCAACACACTCTTCTACAGGAGTGTCAACGTTGTTCCACTGTCGAACTCCAGCTTCTACAACAACACAGTTCCTCCATGCTTCCATGGGCTTCACTCTGTAACTCTGCAATAGAACAGATCACGTGGTTAGATTCTCCTCTAATCCACCAAATATAATTGTAGTAACATTGCAAAGAACAAATTTGGTTTGAAGCAAGCACAATACAAGGATATCGACAAATGATACTGTAGCCAACTTATTCAATTAAAGACTACAGACTTAGATAAATATTATAATTCCCTTGACAAGGAATTGATGCGTTTCCATACAATAATTGTGCCAATCTTGATTCTGTAAGAAGAAAGGATTCCCTTCACAACTAAGGGTAACACCACCAGCGACGACACTTAGCAGAGTGGAAGCCAAAGCTGTATGAACGTCGTTGTCGGCTCAAAAACGTTCGGTAGAGCCGTTGCCGATGTCGGTCTGATGACATCGAGGATCGACAGCACGGAAAAATATGCAGAACATTCCAAAAAATGAGCTAGGGAATTTTATCATGGCCGCCATGAAACCCCTTTTCAAGGCCTTGCTGATGGCCAGAATTATGCCCAACAAAACCACCCAATGCGCCACATGACCCACATTGAGGAAGTCATCCAAAAAACATTCAATCTTGTACGTCTCCAATTCGTGTATGATCACGCAATGATGTCTCACAATTCATTGCAATAATCACCAAGTGCAACGATATCCTGACTGGGTGAAGTCCCCATGCCTAAGATGGAATATTTCAAGTGTTGGACAAATCCACATGAGCCATAGTTGTTAATAGATCGAATCATAAACCTTGAGCTCCTAAAATATCATACTGGTTTTTATCAACACAACTTAGTGTAGCAATGTGTCACACAATGAACTCCATGACACCACAAACTCAACTCTAACCTTGAGCTCTGATACCAAATGATGCAGGGATTCTGCATAAAAAAAATCCTTGTGCACACAACGAATTTGACGTTTCCTTTAACATAAATCTTCACTCAAAATCCTCATAAAAAATCTACTTCGATTCAACTCAAAATATATCTAAGAAGAGAGAGTCAAACATGTTGGAAATATGATGCAGAGTGTTGTCCTTGATGACAACCCACTAAATGAAGATGAAGAAATGCGACTGTTGACATGTGTTGTCCTTGATGGCAAACCACCAGATGAAGATAGTCTTGATCTGATGAACTTGGTAAATGACGTAAATCTGATATGATATGATGTTTGTTAGCAATATGGTGCTGAGTGTTGTCCTTGAATGGAAACTCACTTGATGAAGATGATGGCAACTTACTTGTTGAAGTTATGCTTGATAGAATATGTTATTGATGAAGTAAATTTGATGTATCTACAGTGAGTATAGAAGGGAATGAAGAAATAAATTCAGTATGTGCTAAATCTATAGTAAAAAGAGTATGTCTCAAGGCATACGCGGATATGTCTAGGGGAAGTCGCGTATGCACGCGGGGAACAACGTTCCAAGTTGCGTATGGGAAAAAGCGCTCATAATGTATTGTTTTGGCTCATGGTATTGTTAGGCTCATGGTATTGAAGGCTCATGGTATTGTTGGGCTCGTGGTATTGAAGGCTCATGGTATTGTTTTGGCTCGTGGTATTGAAAAAGGATAAACCTATATAAGGAGAAGAAATTCATTGTGAAAATCATGAGTGTGGGTGCAAGATGTCTGAGCTTGAATGAATACTTCTCTTTGAAGTAGATCTGAATGGAAAGGGTTACACTTGAAGATAAATCTGAATGGATGATGCACCAATGATGAAGAAGGGGATCTAGATCTGAAATGCATTTGTATTTGCTAGATCTGATTATGGAAGGCTTAGATCTGTGATGAGGCGAACATCTAGGCGAACATCTGTCTGAAGTGAAAGGGTAAATATGAACTGAATATCTGATCTGAAGAAGTATGCTGCTCTATAATGATTGAAGATCTATACGCTACTTCGCCGCAGAGGAAGCGCGTATATATGCGGCTTCGATGAAGATATAGCGCGTATGCGCAATGAAATACATACAGAGGTATACGCTGGTTTGTGTGGACGGAAGCGCGTATATACGCGACATCAGTGAAATAAAAGAGCGTATGCAAACTAGGGTTTGCTGAAGCAAGGGGTATGAAATATCTGATATGTTCTGCTGTCTTTCTGCTATCTGATCTGTGTTGATAAGTATATGTTGGTGATGTATGTTTGTGCTTCAAAGTATGGAAAGGGTCTAGTCTGAAAATATGATGAAATGTGGCCTGCAAGTGTTGTTCTATTGAAGTTGTTGGATCCAGTGTGAAAATTGATGAAACGTGGTCCATAGAGGTGCTGAGGGTTGTAGCCTTCAGTCAGGGGGTAGTAGCTCCCTTCCAGGTGAGGCTGGTAAATGAGATCAGGGGGTCGTAGCTCCCTTCCAGGAGAGGCTGGTAAATGAGTCAGGGGGTTGGAGCTCCCTTCCAGGAGAGGCTGGTAAACGAGTGCAGGTGGGTGCGTGCATGCTGGTCAAGTCTGCGCCAGCACATACGTTGTAAGATGTTTTTTCTATAATAAAATATTGAAGGCTGAGCAACTGCAGCGGTGGTTTTCTCCCGACTTGGGTTTCCACCTAAAAAAATCCTGGTGTTCATGTGTGATGCTTTGTGTGATGGCTTATTCTGTTCTTACTGCACATGTTTACTTTTTCTTAAACATCTGATGAATGAATGATGGAATGATATAAGTGAAGATTTAATGACATATCTAGATATCTGTGTATACGCGAGTTTCATAAAGGGTATCCGCGTATATATGCTAGTTTACTGAAAGAGAGTAGCGTATGGGTTTTAAGGAATGAAAAAAGCAAAAAGTTTTGATTATGCTGTCATCTTTGATTCACCCCCCCCCTCTCGGTATTTTTCCCCGACAAAACACAAATAAAATACTGGTATATAAAACAATAGGAAAATTCATATTCAAACCATTTTGGCTGAATATTACAATTGTTGGCCTCTCGGCTCTCGGCCCTTTACATAAACTCTCACATTATTTCTCTCTATCTCTCTCTATATTCCTCACTGTTCTCCATCCTCACACAATTCTCATATTATACATAATTATGAATTAATTCCAATCCATTATTTCCTCCACACAAATCTCAACCAAACTCTAAAATAGATTTATCCCTTATTTGACTCAACCGAGTTCCATTTAAGGAATTCATAATCCCTAAATTATCTATCTAACTCAATTCCACCATATTCTCAATTAATTAAGAGAATATTTACAATAATCCTCACACTCATATTATTCTCTCTTAATTTACATAAAAATGAGCATAATAATTTATAAAATAATTAAAAAGACATCACCCCCTAATTACTCAATTAAATAATGAAAATGTTGCTTGATGCTCTTGCATCATATAGATAGGGTAATTTTATTGAATTAGGGTTTTCATTGAGTTATTTTTCCCCTCATTCATTTCCTAAACCTATTCCCCTGTATCCATTCCCTTCATTTTTTCAAGCTACCATTTCATTCCCTTCCCCTCATATCATTTCACTTATACCATAGGGTTTTATAAAACAGAGTCTAAATGTCTGAGGGTGAAGACAGTGGTGCTGAGGCACAAATGCCAAGGAGACATGATCATAAGGGGGGAAAAATAAACAGAATTGAACCCATCACCACAAGGAAACTAACACAACCTACTACATCTATACCTCCATCTCAGCCCACAATGCCTACCATTCATCACCTCAGTCCAGTTCACGTACTCCATCACTATCACCACCATCATCACCATTTTATAAAATGGCATGATGTTTGTTGTGTAACCAGCTCCAAAAAGAGAAGAAAAGAGATATAAACGCCTTAGAAATGAGTCACTTCTAGGGGGAAAACTCCAATACATTATATAAATGAACAATTCTTGGATGATACAATTTACAAAACCTCCTTTCTATATATAGGAGTCCATGGGGCCATAATGTAATCCTAGTGGGCCACAATGTAATCCTAGCCGACCTAACAATAATAATTTAAGGGCACAATAATAATAAAATGGGGGTTACAAAGGTACAATAATAACAATAAGGGGGTTACACTAACAACAATAAGGGACTATACTAGTAAGATAGGGACCTAACATGCCCCTCTCCTTCAAAAAAGTGTTGTCCTCAACGCTTGAGTAGCTCTGGGTGCTTCTGTATAAAATTCTCATCCTCCCATGTAGAATCTTCAGTGGGTAAGTTCTTCCACTTGATGAGATACTCTGAAATTGATCAATTCCGTAGCTGTCGAGTTCTTGTTTCCGTGACCGCTTCAAGTTCCAATATGATTTTTCCTTCCTCATCAAGTTCTGGCAATATTGTTTGAACTAGAAGATTTTCACCTATAACCTTCTTTAAGCACGAAACATGGAAAACTAGATGTACTCGCGAAGAAGCAGGAAGCTCCAATTTGTATGCCATAGTACCAATCTATTGCAACACCTTGTAAGGACCATAGTACTTTGGTGATAATTTATTATCCTTCTTAGCTTGCTTGAGGGACATTTGTTTGTATGGTTGTAGCTGTAAAAATACCCAATCTCCTACATCAAAACTTCTCTCGCTGTGATGTTGATCTGCCTGTTGTTTCATTCGGTTTTGTGCCAAATTCAGGTTATCCTTTAAGAGTTGGAGAACTTCTTGCTGATGCTCGATGTGATCTTCCACTGCTTGAACCTTCGAATTTTCCCTTAAATATGATGTGATGGATGGTGAATGATATCCATAAAGTGCCATAAATGGGGTCATTTTTGCTGCAGTATGGAAGGAAGTGTTATACCACCATTCAGCGAGAGGTAACCACTTGACCCATTGTGTTTTTTTATCGGATACAAAACAACGAAGATATCCTTCCAAACATTTATTTACTATCTCAGTTTGACCATCAGATTGAGGATGATAAGATGAGCTATGGGCTAATTGAGTACCCAAACAAGAAAATAACTCCGTCCAAAAATTTCCAGTAAAAATGGGATCTCTGTCGCTCACAATAACCCTTGGGCTTCCTTGTAGCTTTTGAATTCTATCCATAAATGTAGTAGCAACTGTACTTGCTTTAAATGGATGAGATAATGCACAAAAGTGTGCATACTTGGTAAGTCTATCAACTACCACCATGATGAAATTATTGCCTTCGGACTTCGGTAAACCTGTGATAAAATCCATTGAAATCTCCTCCCAACGTTGACTTAGAATGGATAAAGGTTGTAGAAGTCCCGGGGTCTTAATTGTCTCCACTTTATTCTGCTGGCAAACCAAACATTCCGCCACAAACTTTTGAATATCAGATTTAAGGCCATCCCAAAAAAAATCTTTCTTCACCCTGTGGTAAGTTTTTAAAAATCCTGGGTGTCCTCCTAAAGGAGAAGTGTGCAATTCCAGAAGAATATTTTGTTTTAGTTGGGAATTCTTACAAAGATATAAGCGATCTTTGTACCATAAGGAATCATTTTTCCAACTAAATGTATCAGATGTACTAGGATCTTGTTGCAAATTTTGAATGAGTGTCCATACTTCTTTGTCCTTCTTCCATTAATCTCTTGCTTGATTTAGAAGCCGCACCTAAAAATTTCAGCTTCTGAAACTTCGTAGAAAAAAATTTATAGCGCAAATGCCACGATGACCTGTTTGGATCAGCGAAACCCTAGAATCCAAAGCTCTGATACCAAATTTTGTGTAACCAACTCGAAAAAGAGAAGAAAAGAGATATCAACGCCTTAGAAATGAGCCACTTCGAGGGGGAAACCTCCAATACATTACATAAATGAACAATTCTTGGATGATACAATTCACAAAACCTCCTTTCTATATATAGGAGTCCATGGGGCCATAATGTAATCCTAGTGGGCACAATGTAATCCTAGCCGACCTAACAATAATAATTTAAGGGCACAATAATAACAAAATGGGGGTTACAAGGGTACAATAATAACAATAAGGGGGTTACACTTACAACAATAAGGGACTATACTAGTAATATAGGGACCTAACATGAGTCACCTAGTAGAGTTGAGATCAGAAATCATAAAGAGGATGAAATGAGCACAATGGAAAATAAATATTAGAGAGGGCATAGGTAGGTGTTTTCTCCACAGATTGTGGGAGGGGTCCTACCTTCTTCACCAACAAAGAAGGTACATAAGGGTAAACAAAAGATGGCTGAGGAAGATGTGCATGAGGTAGCCATTCATGATGAGGATGACCTCCATGAGACAGAGATTGATTTTGACCTTGTTGATTTAGATGATGAGCATGACGATGAGGCCTTCAAAATTATTGTCAAGAAGAAGGATGCCCAAATTAGTGAACTTCAGAACAACTTAAAGAGATATACGTTTATCATTGCATACTATGAGCAGGAAAATGAACAACTCAAGGCTAAGCAGGCCATCATGGAGATTCAACTTCTCAAGGAAAAAAGAGATTAAAACAAGGCAAAGGCATTGCTTGATGAGGCCTATGATAGGTATGGTGAAACTAATGAGGCAGAAGAAAAAGTGCCAAGAAAAAGACGTAGGACTAGAGGGTTGAAAAGAGCTCTAGAACTAGAGAGGGAAAAGGAGGTTGAGTTTGCTAATGAGCTTACATTGAATGAACAATTTTCCATCATTTTCAATGACAACCGGGAGAAATGGCTTGACAGGGCCAACCAGCATCTTGAGAAGCTCCTGGAGAAGGAAAAAAAGGACAATGACATATTTAGAAGGAGGGCCAAGAACTACTTCAAGAAAAACCAAATTGCAAGCTTAAAGCTACAATAGGCCAAATCAAGACTTGAAACCCTAACCAAGAAAAATGAAGGGGAAAAGCTTAATATTATTACTGATGTGTCTCTATAGGCCTCTAATCCTTGATCAGCACTCAAAATTCCAAATTTTGGCACTTTGTGCACATTTTGAATTTTTGATAGTTTGGCTTGCAGAAAAAGGGCCAATGCGCAGCGCCACTGAAATTGCGCTCCTTTTTGGGGCACTAAAATATAAAATGGTTTTCATCATCATGTTCCTAGTGATTATTACATTAAAATCATAAATTTTCAGAGAATTTGGAGCAAAACGGGTCCCTCAAAAGGGCCAAAAACCACCAAAAAATCACCTTTCTGCCCTCTTTTTGACACTGGCGCTGCGCGTTTAGCAATCTTAGGAGAACTGGTTTTTTACAAGTAAAATGGGTACCATTCTAGAAAGTGGAAGCCAAATTTTAAAATAGACTCAGAGACCTTTCCAATGAGCCATCATGATTCTCATTTGGACACCAGGAAGGCCTCCAAAAGTCAACTGCAAAACAAGCTTTTTTCTGAGTCTTGGCGTTGCGCGTTTGCAATGGCACTGCACCCCTGTACCTTAGAGCTGCACCCTTACCGAGAGTTATTGAAAAGGATATTTTGAAGCCTTAAAGTCAAACTTTTTCCAAAATTAGCTCAAATAGTTATGTTAGAAATTATTTTTACCATAAATGAGTGTTGGATATTTTGCCTTGGGCCTTGCATGGTCTCAAAGGTCAAAGTTCCTTATCTATGTAATGAATGAAATTTTGAAACCCTAGCTAGGGTTTACTTCCTCATTTTTCAATTAAAGACTACATGGAGGCTTCATAATTTTTGTGGGTTGGTTGTTGAGTTGAATATAGCATAGAATCTGAGTTGTAATGAAGTTTGGTTTTGGAGCTTTGTAACTGTTTTGGGCTGGATGTCAATGGAAAAAGCAAATTCACAAGATTCACAAACTTTGTTAAATGGTGATTTTTTTATGATCTTATACTTTTTTTCCTTCTATTTTCCATATTGTTCTTCCTTTCTCTTATAATAGAGCATAAAATTTAGGTTAAGATATGATGTTAGAGGCACCTTAATTCTGTCTTCTCCCCGTTATTTAAATGTTTTCCTTTGCTAGGTCTGATTGGAAAATTCTTAATTTCTTTCTGGTTTCACCCAGCTTTTTGTCTTGAAAATGATTTAATAAAAGTCAAACCAAAGAATTTTATGGTATGCCTTGTCCTTTGGTGTATCTTGAAACATTTTTTTAAGGCCTTTATTTGAAGTTTACTTATTACAGTTTGGCTAATGAAGTTTATGGTTTGCCCTGTCCTTTAGTCCATTTTGAAAATTCACTTTGAAGGTCTTTGAAGTCTGATTGAAGAATTTAGGGGTTCCCTGCTCTTTAATAATTTCTTATTTGTTATCTTAAATTTTTTCTTTGTGTGAAAGTGTATAGCTAGAGAATTTAGGAGTTCCCCGCTCTCTAGGGTTTGCTGGATTGTTGTCTTAAAGTTTACTTGGAAAATTCTGGCCGAAGAAGTTTATGGTATTCCTTGTCTTTTGGTTCTTCCTTATGAATAGTGATCTTAAATACTCTTCTTGTTCTAGTATATGTTAAAGGATTCTTAACTACCATTTAATCTTACTAACTTTACAACTTATTGTTCATTTCACACCCACATAATCTATTAAGATCCATTTGGCTTTGTTAGCTTGCGCTATGGAACACCCTTGATTCATTAATGTACTCCTCAAAACTTTTGCAGACCCCATAGCCCAATGGCTTGAACTTCTCTTACTCTACACGTTATTCCTAACAAGCAACCCAACAAAACAAAACAAAACAAACAATCCCTATCACTTTAACTAGCCTAAAATCAATAACCTAAATCAATCAAGTTTATCTTTTATACAAATATAGAGAGATCCCTTTCTAAGTCCAGGAAGGCTAGGTCCTAGGACTCCAAAGTTCATTTGACGTTACCCTTGTGTATTTGGTCTTATCAATCTGACAAATTACAGGGACCTAACATAATGGTGACTCCACTGAGGAAACACTTGTTGAAAAATATTAGTGTTCTATAAATAACTCAGAAAATTCAAAAAAATTTCAAGATTGGTATCTGGTTATTAAAGGTGGACAACAACCAGCCACAAGAAAGTTGAAAATCATCCACCTAGCGACTCCAATTCAAATCAGTTATATACAAAGAATCCACTGGAAGAAGAACTTGAAAACATGAATAGCCATCCTAGGAAGAGAGAGTATTCAAGCCCAAATTGGATTGAAGAAATTATTGTTTTGATCTGTAACTATGTTCTATCCTACTTTAAGCCTGATCAAGAATACGTTGATGAGGTCTACATTGATCATTAGAAAGATCTCAAGCCTCAAAAATATGAGCCTCAAATTGCAGACCATGAACATACTTATACACTTGTGCACATCCATGATGCACTTGTACTAAACCCAGTGAAACATGAGCCTCATGTTACCTCCCCTACCCTCGTTGAAATCTCAAATGGTTATAAGCCTCCTTCTGTACTACCTATGCCCAGAAAAGTCTCAAACAGATACGAGCCTCTAGTTTTTCCTCCTATCCTCCAGGTCCTCCCTGCAAATCTTGCAAATAAGATACCCGGTTTTGATGGAGAGGATACAAAGTTCGCTGCTGAAAAACATATTCAAAATATTGAGGGTTTCCTTAACCTATTTGAAGTAGGAGAATATGATGTGTGTATTAGAATGTTTTCCTTATCATTACAAGGAAAAGTTAAGGGTGGTTTAAATACCTTCCAGCTGCAAGCATTAGCAATTTTCATCAATTCACTCAAGTTTTCCTAGATAGGTGGGTAGTCATGGGAAATGTTTTTCTCATCATAGAGGAATACAACCATTTAAAAAGACAGATAAGGGAAACAGTACAACACTTTTCAACCAGGTTTAATAAGGTATACCATTCCATACCTGCTGAGATAAAGCCACCCCCAGGATGGGCTCTCCTGCACTACCCAGATGCCTTTGATCTAGAGATGGCATTCCAGTTAAGAGAAATGGACCCTAGAAACCTAGAAGAAATGAAAAATATGGAAATTTATGTAGAATACAACATGTTGAACAGAGAGGCAAAGTTAAAAGCAGTAAAGGAGGTTAAAGTAGATAAAGAGCAACTGATATCTTCAAAGAAAAAGGTAAATATATTAGCAAATACAGTCAGCAAAATGATGCATCTGATTAGCCAGAAAGAGGAAGAGTACAAGGTTGAGGTTGGAACTGATTATTCAAAACAGCCAATACTATTTTCTTGGGAAGAACAAAATCAGTCATTACAATGCAAAGATAACTATCAAAACATACTAGCTTAACAAGGTTGCAAAGAAGAAAACGAAGGAAGTTGTCAAGAAATTACAAGATGCCTTCCTACATCTTGCGCTTCACTATTAAGAGAGAATTGCAAGCAGGTTGCAAATATAAACAAGGAGGAATGCTCTAAAGAATTAGCCAGGGAATAAATGGATGATACAAAACCTTTTTCAGATCAAGAAGTTCTCCCCCTAAGGCATCTTGAAATCACAAAATCTGAAACAAAGGAGGATTCCACACATTTGAGGTTTTTACCCTTATGCTTTAACTCATTTTAGATCATGAAGGGAAACTGGCATCCTGAGGATCTATCAGAGGAAATTCATAAATTTCATGCTCAAGTTAACTATCATGACAATCAAGAGAAATTGGTTGAGACTGAAATCAATCAAGAAATGGAAGAAAATACACAGGATCTCTCTAAAGAGACCAAGGATGATTCATATGTTCTTTTGTGTGAGGCTCAAGAAGACATCCAGCCTTATGATAAATCACAAGAGAAAGAAAAATATTGTGGTTCTATCCAAAGAAAAATGCAAATGCCTCCTCCTTTAACTGAAGAGGAAATCAATCAGGGTCTGGGCATACAGCCATCCTCAAAATTTTTATATAAAGAAGATATTTCTATTTGTTATACTGCTGACTTATCCACTGATGCACTTTCTCATGTAGAAACTATAGAGCAGTTAATATTGATCTTGTGCTACTTCCTCAAGAGGACCTATTACCGGAGAATGCCCTTGTTAATAACAAAGGCCTACAAGAAGAATCCACAGAATCCATTCCACTCGGTCTAGGCATATCGAGGGCATACTAGAGAACAACATAGCATAACATTATGAGGGTGCCAAATCGGATTATCATGAAGAAAAGGTGGAGTTTCTTTCTCAAAGGAATCCCAAGCTTAACAAAGTGGAGCACAAAATTGTCCTAGATGCATTACTATTTAAATTCTCGAAGCCAGGAATGTATTCAAATATCCTTTTCTTTGGATTCTTAGAGATATCTAGAGAAGGAGTAAAATATACCCCGAGAACGAGTTTGTTGCGGAGTGTTTATAAGATTTGCGATACTGTTGTTCAAAAGAAAGTAAGATGGGAGTGGCCTTTTTTTTTGACATACCTAAAATCTTTGAATGAAAATCAATCATGTGGTCACTTACTTGATTGATTTTGTATTGGACAAAGAGAGTTCACATAATGTGAATATCATATACAAACTAGATTAGGATAGATAGGTATGCAAATAAGCTCGGCACTATGAGCATCTTTTTAGTTTTAGAATGTTCTGACAAAAAAGAGAGAAAAAGAACAAAAAGAGAAAAGAGCGCAGACAAAAGAAAAGGTAAAGCCCCATACCAAAAAGGAATGTTCCTGAAAGTGTGCAATTTCAAATGCCACTACTCTTTGATAAAATAAGTCTTGTTCAGTCATACAGCCTAATCATGATTGAACATGTTTTAAATTTTTGCTGATAGGTTAGTAAATGAAGATTTGCCGAACTTTTCAAAATTGGCTTATCAGCAGATTAGGTTAGATAAGGAAGAGATATTGGTTCCAAAGTTCAAATTTGAACCAAAAAGAGAGGGAGGGATGAATGAAAAATCTTAAATCATAGCCCTCAAGTTTCTAATTTTACTTTTGCAAAATAAAATCTATGTGCAGCCTGTCCAAAATGACACAACTTATGACAAATCAAACTGCTTAATCTTGATTTGATCATACTTTCAATTTCTTGTTTATAGATTAGAGAATGGAGATTTGTCAAACGGTTTAACCTTGACAAATAAGTAGATCGGGTAGAGAATAAAAGAGCTCATCAGCCTAATCTGAGCCTTTGGATGATATAAGGGTAGACGTAGATAGTTTTTCTCTCAATGAAAAAATGATGTCAAGGATTTGCCAATCTAAATGCACCCAAATGAAGAAAAAATGCTAGGAAAAGTATTATGGGTAGGTAGAGTTGAGTTGAAGCAATCATGTTTTTCAGATTTTAAAGATCACAGCTTCAAATGAAAACAACAAATCATGCAATTGAAGAAAGAGGGATCTTTCAAGTACAAGCAAGACATTTCATCTACAAAAATAGAGATCTGAATTCTAAGGTTCTTGACACCTCCTAAAGGAGTTGCCCCTCCCCAAGTGGAGCCACTGTTAGTCATCAATATTTCTCACTATCTTTGGATGAATATAGGATGGTTAGAGTTTTCTGAAAATAATATTCCTTGAATCTTTTGAATTTCAAAAATCTCACTGCCTTCATTAGCTTCTTAAAACCTTTTTCCCTATCTATCAATTTTCCATCTCAAAGTCACCATGTTGCTCTTAGAAGACTCATTATAGGCTTATGCCTCTCATTTTCATCATTCTCTCCTACCTAGAACCTCATTTCTCCATTTTCCCCTACCAATAAACTCCATCCTCCCTCTAAGATTTCTTGTTTCTGACTCATTCCCATTTCCCCTTGAGCATAATAGCACTTTTGGAAATGCTCTTTTCACTTGAAAGTTTTTAAGCCAAAATCTCATTCAAAATCAGGTCAAAAAGCAATTTCATTAGGTCATTAGGGCTTTGTATTTTTCAAGGCCACTCATTCATTCCAATGAGGTTAGCACATACATAAAAGGTTATGAACAAGATCATAACGATGTTTTCATTATATTTCAAAGTTTTAGTGAACAAATGAAAAAACCAACTCCATGACTTCAGCAACCTGCAAAGAAAAAAGTGTCAAACGGTATTAGTGAGTAAAGGAAGAAGACTTCAAAACATTAGAAAGTGGGTTTTTCAAATCCAACTCAGATTTCCACATTCCAACACATCAAATTTCAAATACAAAAAGTGTTTACTTCAATAATTGATCAAATGTCAAAGGGAGTTGTCTTGTTCCAAGGGTGCCCAAGTCATCATTGTTCACAAGCACTAAACCCTAATTTCCTCTCCCACTGAGTTAGGGTTTGCTATGAAAAAGAGTAATAGGAACAGGGGATCCATATGGTAGGTCATATCAGCAATTATGAAGCCATGCCAACTCATAAACATCATTCCTCCATTATTTTCCAAGATGTCATTCCAAGGGAAAAATCATTTGCCACACATAGGGCCAGTTTTGCTTCAAACTATGTTTCTGACCAAACATAGATGAAATTAACAAATGTGAGAGAGGCTTTTGTCCCTCATAGGTAGAGAAACAAAAAATTCCTTCAGTTTTTACACAGGTATCATGGTTTGGGAGAAATGTCAAATTTATAGGTGCTACAAGAGGTTTTCTGCACTTCTAGAGTGACCTTGGAAAAATCAAGTTTTCTCATAGTTGGACTGTCCAAATGACTTTCTTGATGAGTCAAGTGACAACTAGACTAGAAGCACTTTCCCATGAGCTATCATGAGCTCAATTGGGAGTTGAGGAAGGCCTCCAAAAGTTTCTTGCACTAGCACTTTGCATTTATGCACCCTCATTCAACACTTTTTGACAAATCTTGGGAGAATCAACTTTGGATAGGTAAAATTGACTCCAATCTAAAAAAAAGAAGGTATATTTGGAAATTACACAGGATAAGTTTTCCAATGAGCTATCTTGGGCCCAATTTGGACACCAGGAAGGCCTCCAAATGCGGTCTGAAAAAGGTGTTGCGTGCTTAGATCTTGGTGCTACGCGCTCAGAGCTTGGCGCTGCATCCTCAGCTAGTGGTGCTACATGCCTTACCAGAGGAGGTTCCCAAGGAATCTAGCTGCCCAAAAAATTTTGAAACTTCTTCAAATTTTCTCTGAATTCCTCCAAAACACTGTTAAGTGGTAAGTACATACCATAACCCATTTTTAAGCTATTTGATCACTTTTAATTAAATGGAAGTAAAACCCTAATCAAACCCTAGCTACAAATGATAGAATCATTGTCTATATACTTATTTAATCATCCTAAACGGAGTATCAGTTATAGATAGGGTAATTTTATTGACTTAGGGTTTCTATTGAGTTAGTTTTCCCCCTCATTCATTTCCTACACCTATCCCCCTTCACCCATTCCCTTCATTTGTTCAAGTTGCCATTTCCTTCCCTTCCCCTCATCTCATTTCACTTATACCCTAGGGTTTTATAAAACATAGTCTAAATTTCTGAGGGTGAAGATAGTGGTGCTGATGCACAAATTCCTAGGAGACATGATCGTAAGGGAGGAAAAATAAACAGATTTGAACCCATCACCACAAGGGAACTAACACAACCTACTACATCTATACCCCCATCTCAACCCACAATTCCTACCATTTCATCACCTCAGTCCACTTCAGGTACTCCATCACTATCACCACCATCATCACCATTTTCTGAGCAGCATGAGTCACCTTGCAGAGTTGAGATTAGCAATCCTAAAGAGGCTGAAATGAGCACAATGGAAAATAAATATTAGAGAGGGCATAAGCAGGTGTTTGTTCCATAGATTGTGGGAGGGGTCCTGTCTTCTTCAGCAACAAAGTAGGTACATAAGGGCAAACAAAATATGGCAAAGGAATATGTACATGAGGCAACCATTCATGATGAGGATGACCTCCATGAGATAGAGATTGATTTTTACCTTGTTGATTTAGATGATGAGCATGATGATGAGGCCTTCAAAATGATTGTAAAGCAGAAGGATGCCCAAATCATTGAGCTTCATACCAACTTAGAGAGATATAAGCTTATCATTGCATACTATGAGAAGGAAAATGAACAACTCAAGACCAAGCATGCCATCATGGAGATTCAACTTCTCAAGGAAAAAAGAGAATAAAACAAGGCAAAGTCCTTACTTGATGAGGCCTATGATAGGTATGGTGAAACCAATGAGGTAGAAGAAAAAGTGCCAAGAAAAATACCTAGGACTAGAGGGATGAAAAGAGCTCTAGAACTAGAGAGGAAAAAGGAGGTTGAGCTTGCTAGTGAGCTTACATTGAATGAAAAATTTTCCATCATTTTCAATGACAGCCAGAAGAAATGGCTTGACAGGGCCAACCAGCATCTTGAGAAGCTCCTGGAGAAGGAAAACAAGGACAATGACATATTTAGAAGGAGGGCCAAGAACTACTTCAAGAAAAAGAAAATTGGAAGCTCAAAGCTACAAAAGGCCAAATTAGGGCTTGAACCCCTAACCCCTATAGACCTCTAATGTTGGATCAGCAAGAAAAATTTCAATTTTTGGCACTTTGTGCACATTTTGAATTTTTGATAGTTTGACTTGCAGAAAAAGGGCCAACGCACAGTGCCACTGGCACTGTGCTCTTTTTTGGGGCACTCAAATGAGAAATGGTTTGCATAATCATGTTCCTAGTGATGAGTACATTTACCTCAAAAATTTTCACATCATTTGGAGCAAAAATGGTCCCTCAAAAGGGCCAAAAATCACCAAAAAGTCACCTTTCTAGCCTCTTTTTGATACTGGTGCTGCGCGTTTAGAAGTCTTGGGAAAAATGGTTTTTGACAAGGAAAACGGGAAAAATTCTAGAAAGTGGAAGAATATTCAGAAAATAGACTCAGAGACCTTTCTAATGAGCCATCATGGAGCTCATTTAGAACTTAGGAAGGCCTCCAAAAGTCAGCTGTAAAATAGGTATTTTCCCAGTCTTAGCGTTGTGTGTTTGCACTGGTGCTGTGCCCCTATATCTTGGAGTTGCACCCTTACCAGGAGTTATTGCAAAGGATATTTTGAAGCCTTAAAGTCAAAAATTTTCCAAAATTAGCTCAAATAATTATGTTAGAAGTTATTTTTTCCATAAATGAGTTTTGGATATTTTGACTTGGGCCTTGCATGGTCTCAAAGGTCAAAGTGCCTTAACTATGTAATGAATGACATTTTGAAACCCTAGCTAGGGTTTACCTCGTCATTTTGCAGATAAATACTGCATGGAGGCTTCATATTTTTGTGGGTTGGTTGTTGAGCTGAATATAACATAGACTTTGAGTTGTAATGAAGTTTAGCTTTGGAGCTTTGTAACTATTTTGGGCTGGATGTCAATGGAAAAAGCACATTAAAAAGATTCATGAAATTTTTTAAATGGTGATGTTGTTCTAATATTCTAATTTTTTTCCTTATGTTTTCCATATTGGTCATCCTTTCTCTTATAACAGAGCATAAAACTTAAGTTAAGATATGATGTTAGAGGCACCTTAATTATGTCTGCTCTATGCTATTTAAATGTTTTCCTCTGCTAGGTCTGATTGGAAAATTCTTAATTGCTTTCTGGTTTTACAACTTGTCTTCCGGAGCATAAAAGGTATCTTTTAAACACCTAATTAGCCTACATTAATTATCAATCAAGGAAGTGACTTTTTATTTCAAGTGTACTGCGTACGAGGCACAATTAACTAAAAGTAATGTTTTATGAAGATGTAGTACATAATTCTAAATACAAGAGTAAATGAATGCTTGTAAAGAAATCTAATTACAATAACATAAATGGAAATGCTCACAAAATATTAACTACATCAATGCGCAAAACTGATCGATTGATATATGCTCAACATAGAAATCGATGCAACTGAAATCACACTGAGGCAAGATATCCAATCTGGGAACTTGGAAGCAGTAATCAATGTCCTCTATAGTTGGTGGTCTTGTTCTTGAAGAAATCAAAATGAAATCAAACTCAAACTACTTGCTGATGAAAATAACTGAAAGGAACTTCCACTAATAACAAAAGCTGGAAAGGAAAAACAACTTGTAATTCCTATGTGCACTCAGCAACTGTAAACAATCTATCTGCTAATCTGAATCTATGAATCAGAAATGAACAATAAACAAGAATGGAACAACAAACATGAATTGAAAAACAATTCTAAACTTAACACAATCAGGCAACTAATCTTAATACTTAAACCCTATCGATAGCCAATACTACGAAATAGTCAATCATAAAGAATCATAAAACAATAGAACAACAACTAGAATTGAATATAGAACAACAAATCTTTATAAAGATAGCAAGGTAAATAAATAGTGAATACACTTCTTGCAAATGATAAAATAGCAGTGCAGTTCGTTAATGCTCACAATGAATCTGTATTCAATCCAACAGCAATCAGTCAACTCTGTAATCGTAATGAATTTAAACACAACTTCACACAACCGTAAGAAAAGGTTAGAAATACAAACAGCAGGGTGATTTCACCAAGGTTGGGCCCTAAGCACTAGTGAAACACTGCTGGCTACTTCAGAACTTCAGAGGTGAAATGAAACACATCTTTTATATTAATCGAGCATAAAGTATTACAGAGACCGCTCTCTAAAGCCGAGAGTCAATAAAACACAATATTACAAAGGAAATGTTTTGAGTACAATAATTTATGACTCCCTCAATCACTAAAGGCGTTGCCTTATATATCATACCCTGACGGACAAGACGAGGAATAAGATGAGGCTTGAACAACGATCCCTTAGGATCGAAGGATCCTGAGGGATTTTCTTCCCTTATTTTAGTTATCACATGGTTTACTTTGACCGAAGCCGAGCTGTCCCCTACCTTTTCTTAGTGATGTGTTCAGATTTCCTTGTCTTTGGCAGGATTTGGTCTAACGCTGGAGGGATAGCAGTTGCATTTATCTCAGCCTTGTTAGAGTCCCATGATTTGGCCGATTAGTGAGCCTGGTGAGGCAAATGACGATGTAACATCAAACCAAGCTTTGGAGCCCAAGGACCTAGCCTTCACGGACTCGAGAGAGAGGCCTCTCTCTATATGTGTAAAAGATGTCGATTGTGTTTGCTTATGGTGTTCTGATATTAGGCTAGTTATGAAGTGAGTTTTTGATTTTTGGTTTTTTAAGTTTGTGAGGGATAAAACTGATCAAAGATATAACATGGGTAACAAGAAGTTAGATCAACTGGGCTATAGGGTCAAAAAGGTCAAGGAAGCTATCAGATGATGATGTAAGGCTGCTATAGGGCCGATTTGATTCAAGGTAGAAAGGATCTTTGGGAAAAATGGAGTAAATGGACATTAATTTTGTGAAAGACGAGGGATTTCAAGTGTAACTAGTTGATAGCAGACATAAACATGTTATAGCAAGCCATTAATCATGCTAAATTTAACTATGAGCTAATTAATACATAGAAATCAAACATTCCAGCCATGCATAGAAGTATAAGACCTTCTAACTTCGGGAAATGGCTATGAGACTTTGGGGAAAACACATAAGACGGACTAACAACTCAAAATACTATGCCGGAACGCCTAAACACAGTCTCTAAGTTATTGGGCACTTTGACAAACAAGCTTTCATAGTTTTAGGCAAAGGGATAGATCGGGACTAGGCCTCCTTGGTTCAATAAGATGATAAACTAGTCAGTCAAAGAGATAGTTTCATGGACAGAACTATGGACAGTCATAGGTAAGTAGGGCACACCATACATCCTACTCAACATGCATAGAACTTATGAATAAAACTAGCAAACGATATCCTTAAGTTACGAAGAGCGAGTTAAATTCTTACAGTACAACTAAGGAAGAAGAAAACATAAAGCTATGAAGATTCGGGGAATTTTGAGGTGCCTCCATGGGCATATCATAGAATTAATCTCTACCCGATCTCCTACATCAAAGAAGCGTGTATCATGAATGAAAACTGAAGACAACAACAAAGCAGAAACACTATACCATTCTACCATGTCATGGAATCCATCAACAATCCTTCATCATTCATCAAAAGCATCAAGAGGCGAGTCCAAAATCATAACACAAGTATTTCTTCCAAGCTTTTATAACCATATATTTTTCTATATCATCAATTTTAGCCTTTTTTACAATGAAATCTCTTGGAATATATAGGCCAAGAAGAAGGAGAACCTCCTAGTGCAACTAGCAAGCTCATTGGCCCATCAAAAATATTTGATTTTGTCCTTAAGGCTTTGAAAATCCCAAGGCACAAAATATGTATAAAAATATCCTAAAAATACTAAAAAAGGAAATTTAATTGACTTTGCATAATTTTTCATGTGCAAAAATAGCTAAACGCACATTTGGAAAAGGCAGTTTTTAGAGGTTCAAAAATTACAAAAATATTTCAAATTTACATCAGAAAAAGGTCCCCTGACTTGCTGGTAACATTTGGCAGCCTTCCTGATGTCAAAATGAGGATCATGATATCTTTTTGGAAAGCTCTGAGTGTCAACTTTCCGGAACAACTGAAATTTTCCCAATCCGATGCCTGGAAGTCCTCCAAAACTACACCTGTGTGTAAAAAACCAAAAATTACAGTCTGCTGATAGATCGGGCAGAGTGTGCAAAAAGCGAGCATTTTTCGCCATTTCGGGGAAGCAAAAGATCTTCAAATGGCCTGAAAATCGCTGAGGGTGTGCTCATGAAAATATGGCATCCAATGATACCATCCTCCTCCTTTGACGAATCCCCAAAATGAAATGGCGAATTTCATGAGTTTTGACAAAAAACCCAAAAATGTGAAAAAACAAGATTGTGTCAAAATTTGCCCAAAATCGGCATGTATGACCCTCAAGGGTCCTTGGCAACATGTTTGGAAGCAAAAACCAAAATATGAAGTTCTGAAGTGTCTTTTTTTACTTTCCATGTCGGGCGCTTCCCTTTAGCCTTCTTGAGCTTGTCTTGGGCAGCCTTGTCTCATATTTGGCATTCTGGCTTTGGTGAAGAAGTCATGGCCCCTTGCCTAGGAGAGGCAGATAGCACATACTTTGGAGAATTCCCTTCATGATCCATGTCTTGTATTCGCTTGCCCTCATCAGAATGCTGTTGTGTATCATCTCTTGGTTGCCCTTGCTTCGTCACTATCATGGCCTTGTTCATCATGTTCTTGCTGCTCAAACAAAATTCTGCCTTCTCTGTCAGTCACTGTTTTGATCAAGGCAACCATGGTTCAATTGTTGTGTGTGATGTCCTCCTTGGGTATAAGATCCCTGCTCCTTCCAAACAATACCTTTTCTTGCCTTTGTATGTCATTCAACAAGTAGACTCAAGGATAACAACACATCCAAAGTGATGCTTCTGTGTTTTGTGGTAAAGTCACTTTTCCTTTGATGTGTTGAGGATATAAGACACCCTTGTTTTTTAGAGGAATGCAACAACCGTCCCTTAGTTCAAGACCTTCTTTTTTCCTTGTAGGCACTTCATTAGCAGATCCACCAATATGAAGACATTCAACCATAAAATGTATCTTACATAATCAAAGCTACTGTGTGTATGAGATAAAGTGGCAGAGTTTTGAAATGCTTCTGAGGTGTTATCAAAGGCCTGTAGGAGTTAAAAGCCAATAAACTTCCTTTTGAACAAAGCACTACCCTCCTTGTATATAGCTCACCAAATATGTTTAATAACACAAACACAGTCAAACAATAAATATCTTACACAGTCAAAGGTGACTGTCCATAGGATAAAGAGATAGGCTTTGTAATGTTTGATGTGTTAACAAAGGTCTGGTAGCACTTCAAATACCAACAAAAACTCTTTTCTAAACAACACACTGTCCTCATGTTACTTCACTGCTCTTTTCATACCATCTTGACAACACCTTGAAATTATAGTGGCATATTCCTCACTGACTCTGTTTGATGAAAGGTCAAACCCTGTTTGGTTAATCAACAATGTTCCCAAATGTATTGTGAATGCCCTCTTCAATATAAGACCTCTGCACCTTCAGAATGCTGCCTTTCCTATCTTTGCATATAAATTAGCCAGTACTCATAACGAATTATACCATCAATCAAAGGAAAACACAGTCAAGAGGAATTTCTTGTGTTTGGGCACCCAGCTTTGGTGTTTGAGGCAATAGGACACCTTTGTCTTTGTAGAGGAAGGAAAAATAAAGACCCCTTTGATTCAACAACACTGCTCTCTGTTTGGGCCAATCAACCAATAAATACCCAATATAGACATAGTCAATCACAATGCATTTACACAGTCATCAGTCACTGTGTTTAAGGGACAAGGTGACAGGGTTTTGAGATGTTTTTATGATGTGTCAACAAAGGCCAGTGGCTTTTAACAATAAAAACTCCCTTTCAACAACACACTGTTCTTTCTCTTGGTATGTAACTCAACCAATTAAGTCCACACTATCTACTTAGCCCAATAGAGAGTATACACAGTCCAAGTCACTGTTTTTTAAAGGACATGGTGACAGATTTTGAGAAGTTTTTATGATGTCACAAACAATCTTTTATCATTCAAACCATAAAAGACTCCTCTCACACAAAAATTTCCTTCTCTATACTATGTTGCTCTCATACCATTTTGACAACACCTTGAATGCAATGGTGGCTTCATTCGCTGATTAGGCTTGATGGAATGGAAGGTCACAGTACCACTTTTGTTCTTTTAACATATAGAGGATACCTTTGGAAAGTCACCAAAGTTCATCCAATGACCACTATGTAAGACAAATAACCCATTGTTTTGCCCTTTAAGCCCTATGTTCCTTTCAATACTGATTGAGGCCAGTTTAATGGGATTTTCTCATTAATAAAGCTTCAAAACCCTTTCAAAAAACTACTTTAACATTCCTAACCAAGACCCTCACCCCTTTCACTAATTATTTAGCCTTTGATGCACGAAGCATATGATTACCCTTTAGAAATTTGAATATACTAAAGAGGCACTTAAATACCTTGAAACACGGTGGCAGCCATTGTTGACAAGTTTGAGCAGCTCTGGAAATAGCTTTGGAAGGTTTTTAGGTGATTTTTTGATCAGTGCTACAGGAGTGCCACGGGCTGCTACAGGCGCGGCGCGCAGCAGTGCATTCCTTTGTAAATTTTGTGCACAGGCGCGTCGCGCACTTTTCCAGGAGTGTCGCGCAAGTTTGCAGTCCATTTTGAAAGTCTTCCTGGTGTCAGAATTGGGCGCGAGATGGCTCGTTGGAAAGATGTGGAAGTCTAATTTCCAGAACAACTTTAATTTTTCCATTTGGAGTCCATTTGATTGTTCAAAAATTGATTTTCCCAACACTGGTCAAAACTGGTGAATCCTGGTGCAGAAATGCATCAAGCTGTTTGTAGGCCATTTTTGAATGCCTTCCCAGTGTCGGAATTGGGCGCGAGATGGCTCGTTGGAAATATGTGGAAGTCTACTTTCCAGAAAAACTTGAATTTTTTCATTTGGTGTCCATTTGATCCTTCAAAAACTGACTGTCCCATCACTGGTCAAAAATGGTGTATGCTGGTGCAGAAAAACATAGCGTTGATTTTTGGATGCCTTAATTTTGTCGGAATTTGGCCCGAGATGGCTCATCGGAATGCTATGGAAGTATATTTTCCATAACAACTTGAATTTTTTCATTTGGAGTCAATTTGGTTGTTCAAAATCTGACTGTCCCATCACTGGTCAAAATGATGAATCCTGGTGCAGAATTTCTCCCGTAACATATGAATTTTTCACGTTTCTCACAAACCATGATACCTGTGTAGAAACTGAAGGAGGTTTTTATTTTTAAACCTATGAGGGACAAAAAAATCTCTCACTTTTGTAAATTTCATCTCTGTTTGGTCATAAAATCATTTTTAAACAAACTGCACGGGCGCTCCTTAACCCTAATTTTACTGTGGCAGAGGTATTATGATTCAACATCCATGCCAATTTTACTATCCCTTTGTATTTGGTGAGATGAGATATTTGAGCCTATTTTTGACTGTGGGTACACTCCTTCAGTGGCATTCATGTAAACTCTTTCATCCTTTGTCTATCAAGAAGGGCGCTTCTTCTAACACCTTTCCTCTGCTCAAAATGTACCAGCAAGGTACCTTTGACCATTTAATAATGAACCTGCCTATATCTTGTTTTGAAATCCTCTCCAGAAACTGAAAGCATGTCAAAGTCTTTTATGTATGCTATGAACCACTGTGTACCTTACTTTTCAGTGCCTTTTTCTGAGGAAAAATCTAAATTGTCACCTTAAAACCCCCTTCTATACTTCTGGCGCTTTGTATGAAAAGAGGACATCCATAGAGGATAATTTATGTTGCAGGGGGTGTCTTTTGTAATTTTGACAGAGGTCCTTTCCATTTTTGCAATATAAACTAACACTTTTCTCTTAATGCTTTGGAGTTAATGATGCCCACTGTGAAACTAATCTTGACTATAGGTGCAAAACTACATTTGCATTAACCTCTGTTTTATCATTCTCTGTCTAAAAAGGGCGCCTTTCCTCTGCTCAGAATATATCAACAAGGCATCTTGGTTCTTTGTTATAGGAGAAGACCTCTTTTGGAGAAACTAAACATAATTTGCCTTTTATCCACTGTGATGAGCTGTTTGAGAGACATTCTCTTATGCATCAGGAGGCTGAGTATCCTTTAAACATAATCATTATCATGTCCTTTACCTGTGTAATAACATAACTTATCAAACACTTCTTCAATTTGGTTTTGTTTTGACTGCACCCTGTCTTTTGAAAGGACAGCTGCTAAGAGATAAGCTTCGACCTCCTTGGATTGCAGTGGTACCCTAGCTTTTTTTTGGTCTCTTTATTTCTCTATTTCAATGATCTCCTATTATGCCCATACTTTGTCTATCAGTCAGTGAGAAAACCTAGAAATAGTCACTGTCTCGGCCCACTGCTAATGAATGGAGGAAGGCCTTTTACTTGGTGAAGGGTCTGATGCTCTTTAACCTCTGTTTTTAATCAAATGTAGAAATTTTGATGAATATGTTTGACAGGGGTTTCTCTCATGGATGATGGCAGGCAAACCAACTTGAAAACATCCATGCTTTTACCTTTGCTTGCAACCATTATTTAGCTTCAGAAAATCTCTGTCACTGTCTCACTGTTCATGGAAACAAATATGTCTCTCAGTCAGTTTGCAATTCTTCGAGTCAAACTTTGGCCATCGCCCTCTGCTTATGGATGAAGGAGGCACCTTAACCCTCTGCTTGTAGATGAAGGAGGTTCTTGGCCATGACAAATTGCAAGTCTGTTTGACAGTGTTGTCTTTCTTTTACTGTGCTATCAGGCTGAATGAAGCTGTAAGAGTTTGATGAGTAACTCCTTACCCTGCAGATGTATCTCAGGCTCATGTTTACATTGAGAAGCAGTTGTTCTTCTAAATGTGGATTGAAGAATTTTCTCCTGATATGATGACATGTTTCCTATCTTTGTAAAATCCATAAAACACTGTAAAACACCTAAAATCAGCTTGATACTGTGGTCTATGCATTACTGAGACTTAGGGGTGTGTAAGTGGCACGACTTAGAGCTGTGATCAATTTCATTTGCAGAGTGGGAGGTCTGTCATGATTGGTCTGTAGCAGATGGAGGTTTTTGGCCTTTTGATGGTTTCCAAGGGTAAAATGCCTTAAAGCGCCACTTCCTAACTTAGGGGAGGCTTTTGAAACAGACTTGGATTTTCCTTTTAGAGCTGATGGGAAGACCAGTAGGGCTGAAGCTAGATAGGATAGTGATAATGAGTTTTAACTTTGACATGGGCGGACTGAAAAGTAGGAGGGCGAAAAAAGTTTTATGAGGGTTTTCTAGATGACAAATTGACATATGGAAATCAGCTTCTAGAAAACTCAGCTATGGATCTAGTCATCACTAACAAGTGAAAAATACTGATGACTAACAGTGGTTCCATTTGGGGAGGGCAGCTCCTCATCAGGAGGTGTCCAGAATTCAGATCTTTGGCTTATGAAGACCAGTGCCTTACCCATTGGCGCAAAATTTCACCTTTCTTTGATGCTATTTCTGAAAAGTGACAGCATGGTTAACATCAATGATACTTCTACCTACCCCACTATCTTTCCTAACATTTTTTCTTCTCTTTGGCACATTTGAACTAGCAGCCTTTTGACAAAGTATATTTTTCTTTTTGCAAAATGAACCTATCTATTTCTACTCTTATATCTGCCGGGAGTTCAGATTAAACTGATGAACTCCTTCATTACTCTACCTATGCTAGATCAACTGTCAAGATTAAGCAGTTTGACAGGGTTTTGTTCTCTAATCTAAAACATGAAATTTAAAATGATCAAATCAGGATTAGACAGTCTGATTTGTCATGCATTTGCAGCATAAAAGACAAGCTGCACACAAATATTATTTTGCAACAAAAGGAAAACTAGACAAGCGGGGCTAAGATGTACAATGTGTTTTTCATCCCTCGCTTCTCTCTTTGGTTCTGTTTTAGGCATGTGGAACGAGAATCTCTCCCTAATCTAAACTCTGTGATAAGTCAATCTTACACAATGTTGACTATCTTTGCACTCACTAACTTATCAGCAAATAAATTTAAACATGCTCAGCTATGATTAGGCTAGATAGCTGAACAGGACATTGAAGTACTAGTAGCGGCATTTAGACTTGCTCGCTTTCTGAAAGACTATTTTTTGGAACATGGGGCCTTGTTCTATCTTCACTCGCCCTCTTTTCTGCTTTTCATTGTTTTTGTATTTTCTGCTTTTTCTCTTTTTCTTCAAACAAACTACAAATGAAAAAAGTGCTCACAAGGCTGAGCTTATTTTCTACTACTGTCTTTCTATCTTAATCTAAACTGTACACAACATATATTTGGTGAACTCTTCTTTCCAATGCAACCAGTGAAGCAGATGATCACATGGGGGTTCTCGTTTAGTTTTTTCATGATGCAGAAATAATGAAAAGGCCACTCCCACTTGGTTTGTTTTTGGACAGTAGTGTTTAAGTTATTTCTCATTCTTGATAGCGACTTGTTTATGATAGAACCCACTACCCCTATAGATTTCTTAAGGAAAACAACAAATGGATCTTGGAATAATACCTCATCTGGAGGATTTGAGATATAGGCTTTATTCAGGACTACTCTTTCAGATTTCTCAAGGAAAACAGCAAATGGATCTTGGAATAATACCTGATCTAGAGGATTTGAGATATAGGCTTCATTCAGGACTACTCTTTCTTCCACTTGACTATATTTGGGACTCTCCTGGTAAAGCAACTCTTCCTTTTGCTCCTGATCACTTGAAATGTCAGACTCATCACATATTGCAGTGTAGTTTTCTTGCCAAGCTGATGTGTTTTGATAGGGTGGGCTGAACACTGTGTGAAGGTTATCAGGTTGATGAGCAAGGATACACTTTGATAGTAAATTATCTTGAAAGGACAGTGTGACAACTCTCATGTGTTTATCAACCTCTATTTCTTCATCTGCAATTTGTAACTCAATGGAACTGGGTAACTGCAAATCTGGAGTTAAGGAAGATTCTATGTCCAAAATGATTTCCTCAACCATTTCAGGCAAAGGATTCTCATTTACAATATGCTCAAGAATTTCACCATCTTCCTCAACCTCATCATCAAAGCTGAAAAACTGTTGATTTCCAATTATGTGAATGTTATATTTGACGGAATGAAGTGAAGTAGAGTCAAGAGTATGAGACTCTTCACTTACTTCTGAACTCTCAAGGCTCTCCTTATCAGTGTTATAGATGACCTGTAATGGCTGCTCACTTTTCTCAAGTTTATGAAACTGAGCTTCCTCCCGAAAATCAAAAACTGAATCTTCTGCAAAGTTAGCTTCTGTTTGGAAATCATATAAGTCAACATATTGATCAAACATTTGAGAATCATTAACATAAGAAATGTCACCAGCCATGTACATTGGACTTCCAGATTGCTTTTCTTCAACTTGATTTACAAATCTATTTTCTGACTTATGATATGCAGGATTAACAGGAGAAAGATCAGAGAAGTTTTGGTTATTAGTTTCTGCATCTAGTAATGGAAAATGCATTTATGATGGTTTGAGAGCTTCTTCCTTTTCCATTATCTGCTTGTTTATATCACTTTCATTGTATAAGATAAAAGAATCTAAATTGGAATGAGTGGAATAAATGGGAGTATTGTTTTCCATGACTGCTTGAGTTACCAGAGGTTGAGTTACTTCTAGTCCTAGGTTTTCCATGACTGCTTTAGGCATGAGGTTATGGGAGGTACCAGAATCTAACATGGCATTATGTAATATCTTGTCCCGTATGTTCAGGCTCACATAGGAAGGAGAAACATATCCTTCTTGGTATTGACCTTCTATTTTCGGGCCGAATAAGAGCTCGGGTTTGTTTTTAGTTAGATTTAAAGTATCTGCCTCGCTCCCTATGTCAAAAACTTTGAAAATTTGAGATCTATACCTATCTACAGTTATTAGCTCAGTAAGGGGTATGGTAATTTTTATTTCGGAAACTTCCCCTTCGAAACTAAAAGGAGTTTGTAGTTTGGGCAGATTTGTTTCAGCTTTTTCGGACATGACCTTTTCTATGCTCTTAATTTGTTGATTCTGGTTTGAGACCTTGTTTGACACAGTCGCCTCGGGAGTCTTTGTGGAGGTACTAGGAGTATCCGAGCTAAGACTTGTTTGAATATCTTTATCTTTGTTTTGGTCAATTTTCTTAGCCATAATTTTGTTGCTATCCGTGGCTTTTTTAAGGATGGTGTCAGAGGTTTTAGCAGTGTCAGGGCTACTCTTCTTGGAGTGGTCTTGGTTTTTTCTGCTTCTAAGGTTATACTGCCTATGAGCTTCTATAATGGCATTCTGAAAATCTATGGTAGGATCTTCGAGATCTTCATAGTCGGTTTCGTCCTGACTTGGGGAGCATAACTCTCGCTCTTCTGCTGTGAGGTAAACCTTACTCTCGTTATCAGAACCTATGAGTTTCCAATGATTTTCATCAATGGGTGCGGTATCCTTATTCTCTTCATCAACATAATTCTCACTGAAGGATGGTCTGATCTGTTGATCATTTCCTCTTGGTTTATTTTGAGACTGATCTTTTCTAAAGCCTTGTTTCTGGTTTTGAGGGTTTGGTTGGTTGTCCCTAGGAGGCGCTTTTTCACTCATTTTTTCCCACATCTTTGTCATGGATTTTATCATGCCATCTATTCTAGGATCTAGGGAAGGAGATGAAGTGGAGACCTTATCTCTATATGGGACTTTTCCTTCTAATCTAGTCCTGGCTCTTTTTTCTGCTAAGTTGGCTTCTTTTTTTATGGCTATTTGTTGCATTTCCTCTAGGGTAGGGGGATCCTTGTCTCTCAGATGATATGTCATGTCTGGATCAAAACCCTCGGGGAATTTTGCCAAGACTAAACCAAGTGGGGGTTTGAAGTGAGGTGGGAGGGCGTTATACACATTGTTGAACCTAGTGCAGTATGCCTGGACACTTTCCCCATTTTCCCGTTTTAGGTTGTTATATTCTGACAGGATTTGAATAGGGTTCCTTTGGACTTCCCACTTGTTCGTGAAGACTTGGCAGAGTTCTAGGATGTTGTGGATGCTGTTTGGAGGCAAGCTTTTAAACCCATGTTTTGGGTTCTCCACCCAGGCTTTGGGCGAATATTCTCATTCTGATGGTTTCGTCGTGTACTTCCATGTATTCAAAAGCATCACTAATCCTACTTACATGCTGTTGAGCTGTGGTGGTGTCTTCTCCGGTAAAGTGTGGGATTTTGTCTTGATATTTATTTGGGAGAGGAGCCAAGGGCGGTGGCAACACCAAAGGTGCGTACCAGGCTGCCATGACTGGAGCTAATGGATGATGTGCAAGATGAGGACTAGTAGGCTGAAATGAAGTGGTTTGAACAGTGGTGGTTTGACCAGGTGTGGCGGATGAACTTGGACTAGTGATCTGGTTTTGAGCAGATCTGGGATGATAGGAGCCAAACTGATAGAGAAGCTGGAAGTCAGGAGGAGTGGTAGGTGAAGCTTCTCTACTAGGACTCTGTGGTGGGTTTAGGGGTTCAAGATCGTCAAAGTTTATCTTACTATGAGACCTGCTTCTGAAAAGAGCTTTTGATGACTCTAATTCAAAAGGTGAATCTGGTAGGATAGTGAGATGTTTAGGTACTAATCTTGTTCTACGGATGGATCTACCAGTAGCTAGATGGTCAGTTTCGGAAGCTTGCCACAGAATCTTCTCTGGGTCATCTACTATGATAGGAGGGTTTGGGTCTGGATGGGATCTGGTGTTAATTCTTCGTGAAGCCAGATTTTGGATCTAGAGTTTAGAGAGAATGGTATTGGTGAATGTTCTGGATGAGTGGTCTCTCTAAAGTTCTACTAAGGTGAAGGATGGTCAAAATAAAAGGGATGGATTAGTGGAGTTGCCAGGTGGAACTGGGTTGTTTTTATGAAGATAGCTATGGTCCACCACCAGTAACTAATCTGGGAATGTTTTGGATTTTCTGAGTTTTATGTGCAGCCTATGGTTTAAAGTATCCTAGACTTGTTTCAACACTTTGCTAGGGTGATGAGAACAAAAAGAGTTTACTTCAAATGGATCTATGGACTGCTTGCTTGTTTAAGGTATCTAAAGGACCAAAGAGTCTATAAGAGTTTGCTAGACTATCATGTACTCAGTGTCCCACCATCTCCCGCTATGTTAGTGAGCGATGGGATAGGTCTATCAGATAGTAACCTAGAGTTCGGTAAAATAGTAAGGGCTACTAGAGGTTAGTGGAGTCGCCAGGTGGAATATCAGTTGTTTTGAGATGTACTTGTATGGTCCACCACCAGTAATGTCAAAAACCAATCTAAGGGAGTGTTTTTTGGGGTTTTTTGAGTTTTATGTAGTCCTGAGGTTTGGAAGAGTTTCCTATAACTGACTCATCATTTTGCTAGGATGGTGAGACAACCAGATTCTACTCTTCTAAGCTTGACTGAGATTTTGAGAGTTCCTAAGGGATACCTAGGATGTTTTGACTCAAGGTCCCACCGTGATCGCCATTATGTTAGTGAGCGGTGGGATAAGTCAATCAAACAGTATTCTTAAAAATAAGGGACTTCTAGAGTTCTAAGGTGTCCTTAGATTGTCACTAACTCAAAGTCCCACCGTGATCGCCATTATGTTAGAGTCCCGTGATTTGGCCGATTGGCGAGCCAAATGACGATGTAACATCAAACCAAGCTTTGGAGCCCAAGGACCTAGCCTTCCTGGACTCAGAGAGGGCTCTCTCTATTAGATGTAAAAGATATCGGTGTGTTCGCTTATGGTGTTCTGATATTAGGCTAGTTATGAAGTGAGTTTTTTTATTTTTGGTTTTTAAGTTTGTGAGGGATAAAACTGATCAAAGATGTAAAAATGGATAACAAGAATTCAGATCAATTGGGCTATGGGGTCAAACAGGTCAAGGAAGCTATGAGATGATGATGCAAGGTTGCTGTAGGGCCGATTTGATTCACGGTAGAAGGGATCTTTGGGCAAAATGGAGTAAATGGACATCAAGTTTGTGAAAGACGAGGGATTTCAAGTGCAACTAGTTGATAGCAGACATAACATGTTATACTAAGCCATTAATCATGCTAAATGTAACTATGAGCTAATTAATACATAGAAATCAAACATTCCAGCCATACATAGAAGTATAAGACCCTCTAACTTTGGGAAATGGCTATCAGACTTTGGGGAAAACACATAAGGAGGACTAACAACTCAAAATACTATGCCGGAACACCTAAACACAGTCTTTAAGTTATTGGGCACTTTGACAAACAAGCTTTCATAGTTTTAGGCAAAGGGCTAGATCGGGACTAGGCCTCCTTGGTTCAACAAGATGATAAACTAATCAATTAAAGAGATAGTTTCATGGACAAAACTATGGACAGATTATAGGTAAGCAGGGCACACCATACATCCTACTCAACATGCATAGAACTTATGAATAAAACTAGCAAACAATATCCTTAAGTTACCAAAGAGCAGTTAAGAATTCTTTAGTACAACTAAGGAAGAAGAAAACATAAAGCTATGAAGATTCAAGAATTTTGAGGTGCCTCCATGGGCATATCTCAAAATTAATCTCTACTGATCTATAGCAGCAAGAAGCATGTATCATGAATGAAAACTAGAAGACAACAACAAAGCAAGAGACACTATACCATTCTACCATGTCATGGAATCCATCAACAATCCTTCATCATTCATCAAAAGCATCCAAGAGGCAGTCCAAAATCATAACACAAGTATGTTCTTCAAAGCTCATATGACCAATATATTGATTCTTCTCTCAAGTTAAGCCTTGTTTTACAATGAAGCCTTGTGGAATAAATAGGCTCATGTGAGGAAAACCTCATGGTGCAACTAGCTATCCCATTGGCCTAATCAAAATATCTAAACTTGTCCTTGAGGCTTTGCAAAGCCCAAGGCACAAAATATCTCATAAAATATCTAAAAAATGCTAAAAACGGAATTATATTGACTTTGCACCATTTTCCTAGTGCAAAAATAGCTAAACACACATTTGGAAAAAGCAGATTTTTGAGGTTCAAAAATTACAAAAATACTTCAAATTTATATCAGGAAAAGGTCCCCTGACTTGCCGGAAACATTTGGCAGCCTTCCCGATGTCAAAACGAGGCTCATGATGGCTCGTTGGAAATCTTTCTGTGTCTAATTTCCGGCGCAACTGAAATCACCTCAATCTGATGCCCTCGAAGTCCTCCAACCGCACCTCGTGTGTAAAACCAAAAATTACAAATACCGATAGACGGCAGAGGTAAAAGAGGGCATTTTTCGCCAATTTGAGGGGGCGAATGATCTCTGAATGCCCTGAAAATCACTGGAGACCTGCTCATAGAATTATGGCATCCATCGGTATCCTCCTCCTCCTTTGACGAATCCCCAAAATGAAATGGCGAATTTCATGAGTTTTGACAAAAAACCCAAAAATGTGAAAAAACAAGATTGTGTCAAAATTTGCCCAAAATCGGCGTGTATGACCCTCAAGGGTCCTTGGCAACATGTTCGGAAGCAAAAACCAAAATATGAAGTTCTGAAGTGTCTTTTTTTACTTTCCGTGCTGGGCGCTTCCCTTTAGCCTTCTTGAGCTTGTCTTGGGCAGCCTTGTCTCATATTTGGCATTCTGGCTTTGGTGAAGAAGTCATGGCCCCTTGCCTAGGAGAGGCAGATAGCACATACTTTGGAGAATTCCCTTCGTGATCCATGTCTTGTATTCGCTTGCCCTCATCAGGATGCTGCTGTGTATCATCTCTTGGTTTCCCTTGCTTCGTCACTATCATGGCCTTGTTCATCATGTTCTTGCTGCTCAAACCAAATTATACCTTCTCTGTCAGTCACTGTTTTGATCAAGGCAACCATGGTTCAATTTTTGTGTGTGATGTCCTCCTTGGGTATAAGATCCCTGCTCCTTCCAAACAATACCTTTTCTTGCCTTTGTATGTCATTCAACAAGTAGACTCAAGGATAACAACACAGTCAAAGTGATGCTTCTGTGTTTTGTGGTAAAGTCACTTTTCCTTTGATGTGTTGAGGATATAAGACACCCTTGTTTTTTAGAGGAATGCAACAACCGTCCTTTAGTTCAAGACCTTCTTTTTTCCTTGTAGGCACTTCATCAGCAGATCCACCAATATGAAGACATTCAACCATAAAATGTATCTTACACAATCAAAGTTACGGTGTGTATGAGATAAAGTGGCAGAGTTTTGAAATGCTTCTGAGGTGTTATCAAAGGCCTGTAGGAGTTAAAAGCCAATAAACTTCTTTTTGAACAAAGCACTACCCTCCTTGTATACAGCTCACCAAATATGTTTAATAACACAAACACAGTCAAAAAATAAATATCTTACACAGTCAAAGGTGACTGTCCATAGGATAAAGAGATAGGCTTTGTAATGTTTGATGTGTTAACAAAGGTCAGGTAGCACTTCAAATACCAACGAAAACTCTTTTCTAAACAACACACTGTCCTCATGTTACTTCACTGCTCTTTTCATACCATCTTGACAACACCTTGAAATTATAGTGGCATATTCCTCACTGACTCTATTTGATGAAAGGTCAAACCCTGTTTGGTTAATCAACAATGTTCCCAAATTTATTGTGAATGCCCTTTTCAATATAAGACCTCTGCACCTTCAGAATGCTGCCTTTCCTATCTTTGCATATAAATCAGCCAGTACTCATAACGAATTATACCATCAATCAAACGAAAACACAGTCAAGAGGACTTTCTTGTGTTTGGGCACCCAGCTTTTGTGTTTGAGGCAATAGGACACCTTTGTCTTTGTAGAGGAAGGAAAAATAAAGACCCCTTTGATTCAACAACACTGCTCTCTGTTTGGGCCAATCAACCAATAAATACCCAATATAGACATAGTCAATCACAATGCATTTACACAGTCATCAGTCACTGTGTTTAAGGGACAAGGTGACAGAGTTTTGAGATGTTTTTATAATGTGTCAACAAAGGCCAGTGGCTTTTAACAATAAAAACTCCCTTTCAACAACAAACTGTTCTTTCTCTTGGTATGTAACTCAACCAATTAAGTCCACACTATCTACTCAGCCCAATAGAGAGTATACACAGTCCAAGTCACTATTTTTTAAAGGACATGGTGACAGATTTTGAGAAGTTTTTATGATGTCACAAACAATCTTTTATCATTCAAACCATAAAAGACTCCTCTCACACAAAAAATTCCTTCTCTATACTATGCTGCTCTCATACCATTTTGACAACACCTTGAATGCAATGGTGGCTTCATTCGCTGATTAGGCTTGATGGAATGGAAGGTCACAGTACCACTTTTGTTCTTTTAACATATAGAGGATGCCTTTGGAAAGTCACCAAAGTTCATCCAATGACCACTATGTAAGACAAATAACCCACTGTTTTGCCCTTTAAGCCCTATGCTCCTTTCAATACTGATTGAGGCCAGTTTAATGGGATCTTCTCATTAATAAAGCTTCAAAACCCTTTCAAAAAACTACTTTAACATTCCTAACCAAGACCCTCACCCCTTTCACCAATTATTTAGCCTTTGATGCACGAAGCATATGATTACCCTTTAGAAATTTGAATATACTAAAGAGGCACTTAAATACCTTGAAACACGGTGGCAGCCATTGTTGACAAGTTTGAGCAGCTCTGTAAATAGCTTTGGAAGGATTTTAGGTGATTTTTTGATCAGCGCCATGTGAGTGCCGCGGTCGGCGACAGCGCTGTCAGCGTTGAAGAAAGGTATCTCCTTTGTAAATTTTGTGCACACGCACGTCGCGCACCTTTTCCAGGAGCGGCCACAAGAAGTTTGTACCATTCATAAGGCCTTCCTAAGGTCGGACCATGCCGAGATGGCTTGTTGGAAAGCTGTGGAAGTCTACCCTCCAGAAAACTTTAATTTTTCCATTTGGGGTCCATTTGATTGTTCAAAAAATTGATTTTCCCAACACTGGTCAAAACTGGTGAATCCTGGTGCAGAAATGCATAGTGCTGTTTGTAAGCCACTTTTGGATGCCTTCCTTGTGTCAGAATTGGGCACAAGATGGCTCGTTGGAAAGCTAGAGAAGTATAATTTCCAAATATTCTTGAGTTGTTTCATTTGGTGTCCATTTGGGTGTTCAAAAACTGATTGTCCCATCACTGGTAAAAAATGGTGAATGCTGGTGCAGAAAAATATAGCGTTGATTGCAGGCTACTTTTGGATGCCTTCCTGTTGTCGGAATTTGGTACGAGATGGCTCATTGGAAATATATGGAAGTATATTTTCCATAAAAACTTGAATTTTTTCATTTGGAGTCAATCTGGTTGTTCAAAATCTAAATTTCCCATCACTGGTCAAAATGATGAATCCTGGTGCAGAAATTCTCCCGTGACATCTGAATTTTTCACGTTTCTCACAAACCATGATACCTGTGTAGAAAATGAAGAAGGTTTTTCTTCTTGAACCTATGAGGGACAAAAAACTCTCTCACTTTTGTAAATTTCATCTCTTTTTGGTCAGAAAATCATTTTGAATCAAACTGCCCGGGCGCTCCTTAACCCTAATTTTGCTGTGGCAGAGGTATTATGATTCAACAACCATGGCAATTTTACTATCCCTTTGTATTTGCTGAGATGAGATATTTGAGCCTCTTTTTGACTATGGGTACACTCCTTCAGTGGCATTCATGTAAACTCTTTCATCCTCTGTCTATCAAGAAGGGCGATTCTTCTAACACCTTTACTCTGCTCAAAATGTACCGGCAAGGTACCTTTGACCATTTAATAATGAACCTGCCTATATCTTGTTTTGAACTCCTCTCCAGAAACTGAAAACATGTCAAAGTCTTTTATGTATGCTATGAACCACTGTGTATCTTACTTTGCAGTGCCTTTTGCTGAGGAAAAAGCTAAATTGTCACCTTAAAAACCCCTTCTATACTTCTGGCGCTTTGTATGAAAAGAGGACATCCATAGAGGATACTTTATGTTGCAGGGGGTGTCTTTTGACATTTTGACAGAGGTCCTTTCCATTTTTTCAATATAAACTAACACTTTTCTCTTAATTCTTTGGAGTTAATGATGCCCACTGTGAAACTAATCTTGACTAAAAGTGCAAAACTACAGTTGCATTCACCTCTGTTTATCATTTATCTCAAGGCTTCTCTTCGTATCATCTTTTATAGCAATATCTTGTCTTCACATAGATTATCTCTTTTTGGAGGAATCCAAACACAGTTTTTCTGCCCATCATGATGAATACCATAGAGACCTTGACAGTGAAGCTCCAGCATCTTTGACAATTGGCATCACAGTTTTATTTCCATGCATGGACTTGCACTTCACTTGCCTTTGCTTCATTCACTGCCTTTTTGAGAGACGTAACAGCTAAGAGACAGTTTTAATCCACCTGGATTGCAAGAAACTCTGTTTTCTTGTCTCTTTATTTCTATTTTCAAATGATTCCTGTGCCTGTTGTCTTTTGTCTATCAGTTAGTAGAGAAAGTGCCTAAATAGTCAATATTATTCTGCTGCTAGCTAATGAATGGTGAATAAGTCTTATTTGTTATGTCTGATGTTCTCAACCCCTCTGTCTTCAATAAAATGTAGAAAGTTTGATGAATATTTTTGACAGGGGTTTCTCTCATGGATGATGGCAGGAAAACCAAATTGAAAACATCCATGCTTTTACCTCTGCCTGCAACCATTACTTTGCTTCAGAAAATCTGTGTCACTGTCTCACTGTTCATGGAAACAAATCTGTCTCACAGTCAGTTTGCAATTCTTCAAGTCAACCTTTGGCCATCGCCCTTTGCTTGTAGATGAAGGAGGCACCTTAACCCTCTACTTATAGATGAAGGAGGTTTTTGGCCATGACAAATAACAAGTTTGTTTGATAGTGTTGTCTTTCTTTTACTGTGCTATCAGGCTGAATGAAGCTGTAAGAGTTTGGTTAGTAACTCCTTACCCTGCAGATGTATCTCAGGCTCATGTTTACATTGAGAAGCAGCTGTTCTTCTAAATGTGGATTCAATAATTTTCTCCTGAGATGATGACATGTTTCCTGTCTTTGTAAAATCCATAAAACACTGTAAAACACCTAAAATCAGCTTGAGACTGTGGTCTATGCATTGCTGAGACTTAGGGGTGTGTAAGTGGCGCGACTTAGGGCTGTTATCAATTTCATTTGCAGAGTGGGAGGTCTGTCATGATTGGTCTGTAGCAGATGGAGGTTTTTTGGCCTTTTGATGGTTGCCAAGGGTAAAATGCCTTAAAACACCACTTCCTAACTTAGGGGAGGCTTTTGAAACAGACTTGGATTTTCCTTCTAGAGCTGATGGGCAGACCAGTAGGGCTAAAGCTAGATAGGATAGTGATAATGAGTTTTGACTTTGACATGGGCGGACTGAAAAGTAGGAGGGCGAAAAAAGTTTTATGAGGGTTTTCTAGATGACAAATTGACATATGGAGATCAGCTTCTAGAAAACTCAGCAATGGATCTAGTCATCACTAACAAGTGAAAAATACTGATTTTAAACAAGCCTCGCCTTTGGTATAGCTGTTCACTTCGTCTAATTCCATTTTTTATCAAAAAAAAGAAATCTTTAGTCATATTTTTACAATAAACATACATCTTTCCAATTCTACCATAATTCTTATAATAAATCACCTTTCTAAGGTAAAAAGGACTATGTCTATAGTAAAAGAATGAGAAAATACACAGTGATTTCATACCTTTTCCACTGCTCAACATACCCCCCTGCTTAATCTTTTTCATGTCCTCATGAAAACTATAGTTCACATGCAGAGCAGTTAAATAATAAGCCAGATAAGGTTTTTCATCAAAAGGCCTAAAACCATGCAGTGCAGCTAATGCTTCGAAAACATGCTCTGTTTGTCCTTCAGGTAGTTCATAAATGGCTTTGTAGTCTATAGCAGGATACCATGCAATGGGGCTTCGAAACCTACACCCTATCCAGAATGGTCTTTCTTTCAAAATGAGATTACTATAGGAAACCAAGCGGTCTGCAGCTAGCCCAAAGTTTTTATAGTTAAATGGTTCTCTATTTTGCACATTCCGATTGGAAATTCCCCATCGGACCTTAGCTGCTATGTAAGCCTGGTTTCTAATAGATAGGAAATAATCTATCCCATTCAAGATCATCAATTTATGGACAGGCCCCAATGCTTGGATAACACCTTCCTTTGTCATCAAACTATTCTGCCTATCCCAAAATTGAAATGGGTCCTAAGGTTCACTCCTAACCCACAAATCTAATTCATTTTCCTACCTTTGAAAAAAATTATAGGCTTTAAGCCATTTTAACTGATTAACAGCAAAGGAAATAAATGCCTGGTATTGGATATCACCCACAAAAGGGCTAGGATTTGTCTCACTATCACTTTCCAATATTAGATTATGCAAATAAAACTCACACAAGATGCGTTGTACCTTTACCCCATAGAGTTTGCAGCATGTTACAAAGTCATCTATAGTTTTTAGCTCTATAGATTTTCCTACCCTAACTACCTTAATATTTAGTTGTAAATATCTTTCTAATAAAAATAAAGCATAGTTCTTGGCAGGGCATCTACAGGCTAAGACATTAGTGTATAGTGAGCAGAGAGTGTACATTCGATTTTGGGCTAATTTTAATTGATTCATTACCTTTTCAGCCTTTTCCTCTACCTTTTGACACTTCTCATGGGCTTCAGCCTCTGCTTCATGAATGATCTTCATCTGCTCCTCCTAGGGATAGTGTCTTCTTCCAAATTTTGCCTTTCCGGTCGAGCCTGTGCCAACTCCTCTTGGAGTCTGGCTAATGTAGGGTCACTAAAAGTATTCTGACTACTAGCTTGCATGTTTTCACTTGAAGTGGGTCTCTCTGGAACAACTTGTGTTGGAACAGCTGCTTGCTGTTCCATATCTCCATAATTAGGCTCAGCCATAGCTTCTGCAACTTGGGGGTTCATCTTAGCGACCACTTTCCTCTTTTTCGAAGCTCGCTTGGTGGCTATGCTTCTTCTCTTTGGGGCTCGCTTGGGCATTTTTTTCATTCTAAGAACCCTAATGGTTTTCTTGAGTTGTTCCATGAGTCTGTGAAGCTTCATTCGTTCCCTTCGAAGCTTTTCAATCTCAGTTACTTTCTTCCTTTTTCTTAATGGAACGGTTGTTCCTTTTTCTGGACCTTTTTGCTCAACAAGGTTTTGGTCCTCATCAGTCGTGCCTTCAGTTGGGCTCTCTTCTCTGTTTTCTTCTTGGGGTTCTTCTTCAATATTCATATTCCCTTGGCTAAATTCTTCGAGAATTATACCCTCAACTGACTCTGCAATCCCCTGAGAACTTTCAGGTTGGGATATTGCTTCGGTGTTCTCCTTTTCTTGTTCATGCTTTTCAGGGGAAGCAACCCTAGATGACTCTATTCCTTCATTAGGGTTTATTGTTTCATCCAGCATTTCTTCAGCTGTTTCTTTGTCGATAGCAGAGTGCTCCGGCAACTGATTAATATCAATGTTAAGGTCCAAAGGGCTATGAGGTTGCCCATAGCCACTCATATTGGCCAAAATTTGGGCCAATTGGTCTTCCCGTAAAGGGCTTCGTGGTGAACTTACAGTAGTATTTTCGGGAGGCTTTGTTTGTTCTCTTTCACTGCTATGATTATCTTCATCCTCCTCACAGGTATGATAGCTTCCTTATTCCTCATCTGAATATCGAATTTCTCCCTCAATTTCCTCTTCTTCATTATTTCCTTCTTCTGCACTGGTTTGTTTCTCACCACTGGTGTGTTGGCTCATTTCTTCTTCATCCGAGTAGCGAATTTCTCCCTCAATTTCCTCTTCTTCATCTGTACGAGGGCTTCCTCCTTCCAATTTTGGAGGCTGTTCATCCTCCAAGATGGGAAATTCCAAGGGCTGGCTACTGCTACCCAGAATTCCTTCTATCATTCCCCTATTTTGTTTTGGACGGAGGGATTGTCTGCAAATTTATGGCTCAGCTATTGAGCTAGCCATTCTCTTCTGTTTCGGGTCAGGTAAGGCTAACCCTCCATCAATGGAGAATATCAACTCTTCCTAGCTGGTATGTTTTTGGGCGAGACTATGACTCACTATTAATCTGATTAGGCAATGGTGGCTAACCACCATGTCTGCGTGCTGAGCTTTTATTATACTACGGGAAATATCATGCAGTAAGGAATTTAAAAATGTAGGCAAATTTACAGTGCATTTCTGTTTTAATACATCCAGTAACTTAAGGTGGCGAGGTCTTACCATGCCTTTCCTTCTGTCGCATGTTATATAGGCCTGCACTATCTTGGCCAATTCCTTCCATGGTTCTCCCAATGATGATGGCTAAACTCCTTTGCCTTTGATGACCAATGTCTGTTCATCATCCTGAAAAATCTTCATGGCTTCTCGAAGCCTAACCTTCTTCTAAGTCCATATAGTTCCTTGCGCTGGAATGCCAGAAACCTCTGTAATTATTTCATCGGATATAGCTATCTGTCTTCCTCTAACCATGGAGTATCCTTCCTGCAAGTTCTATAAAAACTAGGTGGCCACTGTTTCATGGGGTTGTTGCATCCTCGTGAGATATGTAATCCATCCCAATTTTTCCAAAATCTCTCGTGCAGCATCAGAAACAACTAGAACTTGCGGCTCACTACGAATTGGTCATCCTCCCATCGTCTCTACACACTGTTACTTCTTTCCAAACACGCAGTGATTGTAATGGAATGGCACAGCACGGTCAATTGGAATAATGTCGTTAAGTTTTTGTTATTCCCTAGAATGTAGGGATTTGGTTCACATACAGGTAAAGAAATATCGGAATTTGATCTTCATGCAGACATCTGTGCCCCCACTAAAGGATGATAGGTCGTCCTCAACCGTAAATTAAGAGAGGCAAGTGCTGCGCAACAGTTGTACAGCAGGAAAAAGCAGGCCTAATCATGATACAATCAATCAAATTATAGTTTTTACTGAAATCAATGCGTGTGATAAATCGTAAATATATATAGAAATGTTTTGTAATGATTCAAAGATAAGGAGAAGGGACAGCTTAAGATAAACATAAGTACAGATGCATTTATTACCTACTTAAACTAATGTGATCGATTTACAATGATTTCATGTATAATAGGTTCGAAATCAAAGGTTAGGGACTCATACTTTCATTTGATATTTAAATAGAGATATAGGAAAAAGGGTTTAATATTACTATTGATGTGTATAAATGTGACTCCAATACCATCAGCAAAGCTCTGTTACCCACAGGTGTCCATAACCTTGACAAAGTTTCTTTCTCACCCTTGGAACCATTGTCCTTTATCTATGCTGAGGAAGTGCTTGTTAAATGTCATAACAGAGGCCATTGTGCTAGCGTGGTGACCAGATAAATCACAATGCCATTCACCGAGAAGAAGTGAAAAGCGGGCAGGCCGACTCGTGATGAGACCTCATGTTCCAAGGACTTCTTAATTTTGCAATTTTCCATTGGACCATATCCCTGGTTTGGTGGCCATGATGGGAATGCCACTTCACTTGCTTCCTTATGATCATGGTAGGCTGGCTCTTGATGAGACCCCCTATCCTCCATCTGCCAAATCATAAAATTATTAGTGAAATATGTAAATATTTTTCTTTTCATATAGCACTTTCCTACTTATATATAAAGGATGGCTCAACACTCCTTAAGAGTAGGGATGGTGGAAGAAGTCTGAACATCTCAATAGAAAAGAATATGCCCTTATTCCTACTCCATAAATAAAAATCAAAGAAATTTATAACATATGGGAAGAACCAACATGATAAGGATAATCAATTAGATTAATTTAGTGGTAATAGGACAACAAAATCATGTTATTGATTATGTCCCTTTTTCCATTTTTTTTTTATCATTACTAAACAACTTTCTTAAAAATGACGATTTCTTTTGATTTTCTGATTACAGTAAGCTTTAATTTGTATGATTGTATATGAATAGTATGTTTTCCTTTAGAAGAGTCATTAGAAATCCTCAAAATGCTAATCTAAAACAAAAAAACAATCCACTCAAAAGGTGTTGTTCCTTTAAAAAGAACAGCAGAAACAATCTGCGGAACTGTTGTTCCTTTCGAAAGGAACAAAAAAAAGTCTACGAAACTGTTGTTCCTTTCGAAAGGAACAGCAGAAGTGATGTTCCTTTATAAAGGAACAAAAAAAACTCAAAACAAATGAAATAAACAGAGTGTTGAAAAAAAACAGAATTTCATGAAACAACAACAAAAAATTCAAAATAAACGAAATAAACAGAGGTTTGAAAGAACGAATTCCATGAAACAAACACTCAAAGTAAATAAACATTATTTATGTACAAAATTTAAAAAAGAAATGATTTAATAAATGGGTGCCGAGGAGGGGTTATCCCCTTCAGCCAGAATTTTCATGGTAGAATCTTCCCATAATTGTTGGTAGAAGGATTCTCGAGTAAGCGGTTTATGATACAATCGTACTCGATGACCGTTTACTTTGAAGGAATGTCCAGATCCATCAATGGTGGTTAATGTAATAGCTCCATTTTCATGCACATTTTTTATTTCATAGGGTCCAAGCCATCGTGTCTGGAGTTTCCCTGGAAAATCCTGAAACCGAGAATCATATAGGAGTGCCCAGTCTCCTTCGTGGAAGATATTTTCTTTGATAAGGGTGTCATTCCATTTTTCTCTCTGTTGTTGGATTAACGTTGTGTGCTGAAGAGAAGAGAGCCTAATTTCATCTAACTCATTAATTTGCTGTAGTCTTTTGGCTTGGGCTTCATTTAAATCTAGACCCACCTTTTGAGTTGTTCTTAATGTCTGAATTTCAAATTCTATTGGAAAGATGGGTTCTTTTCCAAATACCAATTGATATGGTGAATATCCCGTAGTGGGTCTCCATGTTGTTTGGTATGCCGACAATGCTTCTGGAAATCTGTAGGCCCAATCTCGTTTGTGTGAGGCAACGATTTTTGTTAATATAGATTCAATCACTTTGTCCGTGCTCTCTACTTGTCCATTGGCCTGTGGGTGGTATGGGGTTGTAATCTTGTGCTGAATGTGATAGTTTTGTAGTGTTTCAGCTAGTTTATTACCTACAAACTGCGGTCCTCCATCTGTGATTATATCCCTTGGGAGGCCATATCGCACAAAGATTTGGAAAAGAAATTGTATTACAGAGTCCTCTGTAGCTCTTGAAAGTGCCTCTGCTTCAACCCATTTAGTGACATACTTGGTTGCAACTAGAATGTATGTTTTTTGGTTTGATGAAGGGCTAATAGGGCCAACAAAATCAAGGGCCCAGCGTTCAAACGGTTCAATTACTAGTTGAGGGTTCAAAGGAATTTCATCAGACTGCCCAGGGCGACCTACCCTTTGGCAGCTATCACAGGCCTGCACAAATTTTTTGGCATCTTTAAAGATGGTAGGCCAATAATAGCCTGTTCGTAAAACCTTATGGGCAGTTCTCTGATCTGCAAAATTCTCGCCACATTTCCCATCATGGCATGCTTTCAAAATATCAAATACCTCATCCCCCCGGACACATCTTCTTATTTTCATATCTGCCCCCGTATGAAATAGGTAGCCCCCAATCCAAGAGAATCGGGTACTATGTTGTATTATTTGCTTTCGTTCATTAAGGGATAGATGTTCAGGTAATTTACCTATTGCCAAATAATTTTCTATATCAACATGCCATGGGTTTCTGATAGTAACAGCGAACAAATGTTCATCTGGGAAGTGGTCTTCAACTGCTTCTCTATCTGTTGGCTTTGGCATTCTTGACAAAAAATCAGCTACAGGGTTCTCTTTCCCAGGTCGATCTTTGATTGTAATGTCGAATTCCTGCAATAAAATCAACCATCTTGTCACTCTTCCATTTGTAACAGGTTTATTTGCTAAAAATTTAATGGCGGAGTGATCAGTATATAGTACTACAAGATACCCAGTTATATAATGTCTAAAATTATTTACAGCATGTACTACAACGAAAAATTCCTTCTCAGTCACAGTATAATTTAATTCAGCAAGGGATAGATTTTTGCTAATGTAATAGATTGCATATGGTTTCTTGTCTTCGTCCTGCCCAAGTACTGCTCCAATTACTGTGTCCGAGGCATCGGATGAAATTTGGAATGGAAAATTCCAATTTGGGCCCCTCAGCACTGGGGCTGTTGAAACAAGATTTTTCAGATCGTTGAAGGCATTGTCACATTTATCTGTCCAAATAAAATCAACATTTCCAGTTAGTGCATATAAAGGTTCATCTATTCGAGAATAATTTTCTATAAATATCCTATAATAACCAGAAAATCCAAGAAAGCTACGTACCTCTGTTTGTGTGGTGGGTGTGGGTATTAACAATATTATTTGAATTTTAGCTGGGTCCACCTGAATTCTAGCTGCTGAAATATAGTGCCCTAAGATAACTCCTTCGGTCATCATCATATGACACTTTTCATGGCTTAAACAAAGCCTAGTGTCAATACATCTTTGCAACACCTTTTCTAAATTTTCTAATGTAGGCTCAAAATCATCCCCATAAGGTGTGAAGTCATCCATGTATACTTCGAGGCCTTCATTTATTAAGTTTGCAAAGATGTTGAGAATGGCCCTTTGGAATGTAGCAGGGGCATTGCATAGGCCAAAGGGTAAGACTCGGTAGGCAAATGTCCCCCATGGACAGGTAAAAGTAGTTTTGTCTTGGTCTTCAGGGGCAATCTGGATTTGATTGTACCCACTGAAGCCATCGAGGAAGGAAAAGAATTTCTTTCCTGCCAATGTGTCTAATACCTGGTCAATGAAAGGAAGGGGAAAGTGGTCTTTTTGGGTTTTCTTGTTAATTTCATGATAATCTACACATATTCTCCACTTTCCGTTCTTCTTTGGTACCACTACTAATGGAGAGACCCACTTGCTATCAGATATTGGGTAGATGAAATTAACATCCAATAGCTTTTGTAATTCATCTTTCACAATATCTTAAGGTGAGGGTTTAGTATTCTTTGGGGTTGGCGAATGGGTCTCACATCTTGTTCGATATAGATGTGGTGTGTACACAATTGGGGGTCAATTCCCTTCATGTCTGGGTAATCCCATGCGAAGGTTGCTTTGTATTTTTGCAATAGTTGGACCAACTTCTCTTCTTGTTTAGCAGTCAGATTTTTGTTAATGTTTAGAGTTTTTCCCGGCTCAATTTCTACAATCTTACTATTGTACACCAAATTAGTGGGTATTACTTGATCAGGAATGTCTTTCAGAGGATCTTCTTCTTCCTTATTATCAAATGTTGCCTTGATCATGTGACATTGTGGATGGGATCTGATTTGTGGTTTATTAATAAAACTATTGATGATATCATCCTCTGTTTGATCCTTAAAATCAATAGCATTTTCTATAGTTAGAGGTGATCTCATATTTTCCATAAGATATGATACAGGTTGTTTTCTTGTTTTGATTATTGATAGGCTTGGCTGGGCTGGGGGATATAAAGCTAAATTCTTGACATAGTTTCCCCTTGTTATTGTCATGTTGCCTTGTCGGCATCCAATATAAGCATCGGCAGTTGCCAACCAAGGTCTACCTAAGATTAACGGGTGTCCTTCTAGCCGATTCTTTGGATTGATAACCAGGAAGTCAGTAGGGTATTCCCAGGAATCTACATATACCATTACATCTTGTAGTGTACCTTCTGGTTTGACTACCGATCGGCCAGCCAATTCCAATAAGGTTGTTGTTGGTTCTAGTGATGTAATGCCAAGTTTTTGACAGGTGGTGGTTGTTAGGATATTGATTGCTGCTCCCAAATCAACTAAGGCATTTGGAAACAATTGCCCATGGATTTGCACTGTCACTATAGGATTTCCTGGGTCTTCATATTTTACGGGTGTTTCCATTCCTGATAATAAGTCAGATAAAGTACCGACTATTTGGACAGTTGGATTGGTGGTTGTTCTCCTCTTTGGCTTCTTTATGCATAATTCCTTAATGGTTTTTGCATATATAGGAATGTCTTGGATAGCTTGGAGGAGAGGGATTTTTATACACAATTTTTTTAATTCTCCCAGAAGATCAAAATTAGGATGTTCTAATGGGCGTGGTATGATTAATTGTTCTGGGAATGGCGGAGAGGAAGTTGTTACTTGTTGTTGATTTTGTTGTTGAACCTCCTTATCTTTCTGTAATGTGTGTTCTATAGGTAACGGATCTTCAATATGAACATTATTGTTTCTCTCTATTTCTACTATGCGCCCAGACCTTAATTGAAGGTCATTGCACTCCCTCAGTTCAGTTTCTAATTCTGGGGGTTCCATTATTTGGACAGACTGAACTGGCCTATTGTTTGGGTTTGGGTTGGGCTGGGCTGGGATTTTTGGTCTTAAGTTGGTCTGGGGTTTGTATAGGGAGCTGGCAGTGTAGGTTGAGAGAGAGGAATTTTTCTAGCTGGCTGATTTGTAATTCTTTGCCAGTTTGACTACTAGGCCTGACTCTGTGAAGTAGAGGGGGACCATTGTGTTGGATAAGTATTATTTTTCCAAAATGGTGGGCAGAAAGGAAAACTAGGCCAATTATTTTGATTAGTTTGATTTGGCCATGATGTTGTAGGGAATGGATGTTGTGACCAATTGGGGAAAGGTGGTTGATTTTTCCACATTCCATTATATTGCTGAGCATTGTATTGAGGAGGCTGAAAAGAAGAAAATGGATCAGTTGGCATACCTGATTATCGTGGCTGACATTGTCGGTGCTGATTAAGTAGACATACCACTTCTGATTCTTCTTCTGCCTCCTTATAAACTTCTTTTAGGCCAGGAAGCGAGGGACATCCTTCTGTAGGGTGATATTTCGTGCAAATGGTGCAAAATTTGATTACATCCAATGGGCACTCTTTGTGGCTGTGTTTCTTCCTACATCTAGGACAAAATATCGCCAAATTTTGCTCTGCTTCTGCTTGGTTTTTTTTGGCTTGCATAATGTTGAACTGCGTTATTAGAGTCCCAAGTATATCTGTTTTAAAATTTTCCAGCAGGTTTCCAATCTCTGCACGAGTCACACCTTCATTGGAGGTCTTGTTGTCTCTTGTAATCATCTCATGTTCTGTTGATTTTAGCCTTGTGTTGCCCCTCGAACTCCTGATACACAAATCAATAATGTTAGCATAGCTTTCCTGATATATATCACCTTTTCCCATAATATTCAATGTTTTGACCCATTGATCTTTGATTCCCCTAATTAATGTAGTTTTCAACACATTATCAGGTAATGGTAAAGATGCATAAGGAGATCTTTGAAGATTGTATTGAAACTGTTCCACATATTCTTCCAAGGTTTCATTTGGTTTTGCTGTCATTTGGAATATTTCATCTTTTAGTTCCCGAGACCTACAATAATATCGATACTTCTTTAAAAACACAGCTTTCATCTAATCCCAATCAGTTATGACACCCCCACCTAACCCCATAAACCATCGTAGGGCTACTCCTTTTAATGTAGAAGGAAATAGTTTTAGTTTTTGGGGATCGGTGGTATAATCATATCCCCTGCATAACACATCGAATTAAAAAAAAAATGCATCTGGATATTCCAATGTTAAGCCATGAAATGTGGGAATATGTTGAAGGGTAATGGCCTTTATAGGTGCATTGACTGCTGTATCCACTATAGGATATTGCAGCGTAGAGGTTTGCTGGGGTGTCTACTGGTTCTGATTTTGGTTCTGGGCCATTTGGTCAAAGATGTGCCAATATCCTTCTGGAATCTCAAGGGAATTCCTAGGCTGACTAGAAGGAGCAGGAATGGCCTTGAAAGCACTTCCCTGGTCTGGAACAATAAGTATTCCTTGTTGAGCTACTGTTTGAGGTGATTCAGGACCTTGGTTTTGAATGAGTTTAACAACACTTCCCTTATCTAGACTACTTACTATTTGGGCTATTTCAATAGGAGATTTTGGTTCTTCTGTTTCTCCTGTTTCCCCTTCTCCTTCACGGAGATTACTAGAGTTCCCTTCTTGAGGGGAAATTATGCAGGGATTCTCAATTTCCTGGGAATCTTGCTCAATTCCCACTATCTGACTATGTATCTCAGCAAAGGCTTCAGATGGTCACTCTATGGCCTGAAGGAAACTAGTAGGTTGTCTAGAGATAACTCTCCTAGGTCCTACTGATGGCTGAGATTCAGTCCTTTTAAGGATTTCGTCAATAAAATTTGTCCGCCCAAGGGTCACCGATCCCTTAGGTTTTTCAATTTTAGGAGGAATTTTGTTTTTCTTAGTTGGTTTATTCATTCAAGAAAACAAGCCTTCATTCCTACCTAAAGAAAGAAGCTTCCCTAATTCTGTTGTGAAGAGGGCTATGAGCAAGTGTGTTTCTTGCCCGGTGTGCAGGTTCTTACCTTTCGTCTTTAATACCCAATTCTTTGCAAGCATAAGAAAATCAATTGTGCATCACTCCTTTGAAATGGCATACACTCTCCCTGGCAACGACGCCAAAATGTTGGAGCATAAAAAGGTATCTTTTAAACACCTAATTAGCCTACATTAATTATCAATCCGAGAGCAACTTTTTATTTCAAGAGTGTACTCTATCTGAGGCTGCAATTAACTAAGAGTAATGCTATGAAGATGTAGTACAGAATTCTAAATACAAGAGTAAATGGATGCTTGTAAAGAAATCTAATTACAGTAACATAGATGGAAATGCTCTGAAATATTAACTACATCAATCTGCAAACCATCGATCAGGGATACAGTAGCAGTAACTCCTTCCCTTAGAAATCAATGCAACTGAAATTACACTAAGTCAAGATAACCAATCTGGGAACTTGGAAGCAGTAACCAGTGTCCTCTACAGTTGGTGGTCTTGTTCTTAAATCAATGAAATCAAACTCAAACTACTTGTTGATGAAAATAATTGAAATGAACTTCAAAGGCTAGAAAGGAATAGCAACTCGTAATTCCTATGCATACACAACAACTGTAACCAATATATCTGCTAATCTGAAGCTATGAATCAGAAATGAACAATAAACAGAAATGGAACAGCAACATGAATTGAACATAAATTCTAAACTTAATGCAATCAAGCAACTAATCTCAATACTTCAACCCTGTCGATAGTCAATACCATGAAATAGTCAATCATAAAGAATCATAAACCAATAGAACAACAACTAGAATTGAATATAGAACAGCAAAGCTTTATAAAGATAGCAAGGTAAATAAATAGCAAATACACTTCTTGCAAATGATAGAATAGTAGTGCAATTCCTTAATGCTAACAACAATTCTGTATTCAATCCAACAGCAATCAATCAACTCTGCAATCGTAATGAACTTAAACACAACTTCACACAACAGTAAGCAAAGATTAGAAATACAAACAGCAAGGTAATTCCACCAGATTCGGGCCCTAAGCACCAGTGAAACACTGCTGGGCTACTTCAGAACTTGAGAGATGAAATGAAATGCGCCTTTGATATTAATCGCACATAAAGTATTACAAACACTGCTCTCTTAAAGCCGAGAGTCAATACAAAACAATATTACAAAGGAAATGTTTTTAATCAAGAATCTCCCCCCCCCCCTTTAATCACTAAAGGCGTTGCCTTATATAACAGACCCTGACGGACAAGACGAGGAATAAGATGAGGCTTGAACAGTGATCCCTCAGGATCGAAGGATCATGAGGGATTCGCTTCCCTTCTTTTAGTTATCATATGGTTTATTTTGACCGAAGCCGAGTTGTCCCCTGCCTTTTATTAGCGATGCGTTTGAATTTCCTTGTCTTTGGCAAGATTTGGTCTAACACTGGAGGAACAGTAGTTGCATTCATCTCAGCCTCGCCTTTGGTATATGTTGGGTGTGGAGCCTGATTATCTTGTTTACTTTGTATCATAGCATTGGACCCCTATACCTTAAAAGGGGCAGCAACGCCGCCCGAAATTAATCACTGCCGTGGGAGGTCTAGGGGGGGTGGCAGCGCTTTTCGGAGCCCCCCCCTGGCGAGGGCTTTCGGGGGCAGTGCCCCCGAAGCTAAAAACAGATATCAAATTGCCTTGTAAAAGTATAGTAATTTCTAGTCAATCTGGGCCGTTCATTAGGCAAATGATCTGACGGTAGAAGTTATGTTTAGATTAGGGTTTTTTTCCCTAGAAGGCAACCCCTCACTTTTATGAGGGCATTGTATTGCGGCTGTGTATTGTATGTGTATTCTCGGAGCGAGAAACAGAGAGGGAGACTGTGAGAGAGAACAGAGGATATTACAGCAGATCTGTTGTAGGTTTTGTCTCTTCATTTTTGCTGGATAATAGAAAGGAAGGACTGGCTGTTCGGGGTGGACGTAGCCCAAAATGGGTGAACCACGTATATCTGTGTCTCTCTGGTTTTATGTGTTTTGTGTGCTTGTATTTTCCACATATTTTATGTGTTGCATTGCTCCATAATATATAATTTTCTAACAACTGGTATCACAGCCGAAGGTATATTTGGCTGATAAACTCGTAGGAAAGAAGGGTTCCTGGTTCGAGTGGGAGCAATGGCGGACGATGGTAAGTTTAGGGTCGAGAAATTTAATGGCCAAAACTTCCCGCTGTGGAAGATGCAGATGGAAGATTATATGTATCAGAAAGATCTATACCTACCATTGAGCGGAAAAACAAAGAAGCCGGCGGCCATGACAGACGCGGAATGGAACATTCTCGATAGAAAGGCACTCGGAACAGTACGGTTGTGTCTTGCGGCGTCAGTTGCCTTCAATATTTCGAAGGAAACAACAACAGAGGGTTTGATGCAGACGTTGGCGAAACTATATGAAAAACCCTCGGCCTCAAACAAGATATTTCTTATGAAACGACTATTTAATATGAAGATGTCGGAAGGTGGATCTGTTGCAGACCATTTAAATGAATTTAATACAGTTACCAGTCAGTTAAGTTCTGTAGGGGTAAACTTTGATGATGAAGTTAGAGCTCTATTATTCTTGTGCTCATTGCCAGAGAGTTGGAATGGTTTAGTAATGGCCATTAGTAACTCTGTCTCTGGATCTAGTACTTTAAAGTTTGATGATGTTTTTGGTGCTATCCTTAGCGAGGAAATGCGACGGAAAAGCTTCGGTGGGACATCAGGTAATGCTTTGAGTGCAGAGTCTAGGGGAAGAAGAATGGGAAGAGGAAAGAGCTCGGGATATCGCAGTAAATCAAGGAAAGGCAGATCCAAGTCCAGATCGGGGATAGTGTGCTGGAATTGCGGAAAGAAAGGACACCTAAAGAAATACTGTAGATCTCGGAAGGGAAAAGAAGGAGACACACAGCAAGAAAACAATCATGAAGCAAATGTGACAGGTGATGTGTTACAAGATGCTTTGATTCTTTCTTTCGAAAATGTTACTAATTCTTGGGTTGTAGATTCAGGGGCTTCATTCCATGCCACACCCGATAATAAATATTCTCATGACTATGTTCAAGGAGATTTTGGACAAGTTCGTTTGGGTGATGATAGACCCTGTAAAATTGTTGGAATGGGTAAAGTTCTTGTAAAACAACATAATGGAAACCAATGGCTACTAAAGGAGGTAAGACATGTTCCAGATCTGAAGAAAAATATGATTTCAACAGGGCAGTTAGGCAGTGAAGGTTGTGTGACAACTTTCACAGATAAAACTTGGAAGGTCACCAAAGGAGCCCCGGTAATAGCAAAAGGCGAAAAGGTTGGTACATTGTATTTATGCAATGGTATTTCTAACTCTGTTAATGCTTTAACTTCCAAAGGAGCAGATGCAGCATTATGGAATCATAGGCTCAGACACATGAGTGAGAAGGGGATGAAGATTCTTCACTCAAGAAATTTGTTGCCGTGTTTGAAGAATGTTGATTTGGATTTCTGTGAGGACTGCATTTATGGAAAACAGAAGAGAGTCAAATTTCTCAGAGTTGGTAAAGAAAAGAAGAGCGAAAAATTAGAGCTTGTGCATACAGATGTATGGTGTTAAGTCCCTATATTAATAGTGTAGCCCCTTACTATGTTAGTGTAGCCCCCCTTATTGTTATTATTGTACCCCCGTAACCCCCATATTGTTATTATTGTGCCCTTACATTATTATTGTTAGGTCGGCTAGGATTACATTGTGGCCCCACTAGGATTATATTGTGGCCCCATGGACTCCTATATATAGAAGGAGGTTTTGTTCATTTGTATCATTCAAGAATTGTTCATTCATGTAATGTATTGGAGGTTTCCCCCTCGAAGTGGCTCATTTCTAAGGCGTGAATATCTCTTTTCTTCTCTCTTTGGAGCTGGTTACACAACATTTGGTATCAGAGCTTTGGGATTCTAGGGTTTCGCTGCTCCAAACAGGTCATCGTGGAATTTTCGCTATAACTTTGTTTCTACGAAGCTTCGGAAGCTGAAATTTTTAGGGTGCGAAGCTGAAATCTTGAGGAAGGTTTTCTAAAAATTTCAGATCTTGGTTCGCAATATTTGAGGAGATATCATCTGTGGAAGTTAGGTATTTTTTCAGGCTCATAAACAGGTCATCGTGGAATTTGCGCTATAAAGTTTTTTGTACGAAGGGTCAGAGTCTGAAATTCATATGGTGCGAAGCTGAAATCCTGAGGAAATTCGTCAAAATATTTCAGAACTTGGTTCGCAATATTTTTGGAGATATGATCTGTGGAAGGTAGTGCTTTTTCAGGCTCCTGAATTTCATCTCAAAGAGGTGATCGTGGGAAAAGTTCAATAACTCTCTCTCTGGAGATTGGATTGGAGTGCCGTCAAAAGTGGTCGCAAGTACACGGCCTGTAGTTTCTTGGATATCAATTTCAGAGACAAAGAACAAAACAGTGACACGTGGCAAGTCGTACAAGTTCGCTCTATTGAACCAGTCCAAAATTAGGTCATTGTGGGAGATTGGACACAAATTTGTCTTGGAGAATCCAAATCAGGTCAGACCTGTGGCATTTGAAAGAGAATTCATAGTTCTACTTCAGTGATTAATTTTAGATATTGAAGATCCACAATCACAGAGATAGTACAATTTCAATATCGAGCTCCTCAGATCAAGAAAAAGGTGTGTATTTGGTTTTTAGAATTGCATAACGTTTGTTTGAAAAAGTAGTTTGAAGCGATTCCAAAGGCATATTTTAGAATTTGTATCAGTATTTGGGTTCTATAATGGCTCCAAAAGATAATTTCATAGCCATTAAGCCCTCAAAAAGCTATACTATGACCCATGAAGAGGAAGTATTGCAGTATGAGATATCAAAATTATGGTACCAAGTGCAACAAGTTTCAATATTACGAAGAGCAATTGAAGATGAAATAGATGGTTTAAAAGAAGAAATGGAGGCTAAGTTGGATGGTTTTAAGGATCAAATAATATCAAATATGGATGATAAATTAATGGAAGATCACATCAAGCATCAACAACAAGTTCTCCAACTCTCAAAGGATAACCCAACTTTGGTGCAGAATCTAATGAAACAACAAGAAGATCAACATCACATCGAAAGAAGTTATGAAGCAGTCATAGAAACAAGAAATCAACAAGTACGATCAATTTCAGAGTATCTCAGCAAGCGGAAGAAATTTCCTGTAAAATACTTCACATGGGAGGATGAGAATTTTATACAGAAGCATCAAGAAATAATCAAGCGTTGAGGACAACACTTGTTTGAAGGAGAGGGGCATGTTAAGTCCCTATATTAATAGTTTAGCCCCTTATTATGTTAGTGTAGCCCCCCTTATTGTTATTATTGTACCCCTGTAACCCCCATATTGTTATTATTGTGCCCTCACATTATTATTGTTAGGTCGGCTAGGATTACATTATGGCCCCACTAGGATTATATTGTGGCCCCATGGACTCCTATATATAGAAGGAGGTTTGTTCATTTGTATCATCCAAGAATTGTTCATTTATGTAATGTATTGGAGGTTGCCCCCTCGAAGTGGCTCATTTCTAAGGCGTTGATATCTCTTTTCTTCTCTTTTTGGAGCTGGTTATACAACATATGGGGACTTGCTTAGGTATCATCTCTTGGTGGCTCTCGTTATTATGTTACTTTTATTGATGATGCAACTAGAAAAACATGGATTTATTGTATTCAGAATAAATTTGATGTATTTGATACTTTCAAGAAATGGAAAGATTTGGTTGAGATTGAGACAGGAAAGAAGTTGAAGTGTCTCAGATCAGACAATGGAGGTGAGTATTGCAGCAAAGAGTTTGATAGGTACTGTTCAGAGCATGGAATTCGTAGAGAGAAGACAGTTCCAAGAACACCAAAAGAAAATGGTGTGTCAGAAAGGATGAACAGAACAATCATGGAGCGTGCAAGGTGCATGAGATTTCATGCAGGATTGCCTTTACAATTTTGGGCAGATGCTGTAGATAATGTTTTTTATCTAATAAATAGAGGGCCTTCAAGTTCCTTGGATGGTGGTATTCCAGAGGAAGCATGGACAGGTAAAAAGGTAAACTACTCTTTTTAAAGCCTTTTGGTTGTGAGGCCTTTGTCCATATTAATAAAGAAAATAGAACAAAGCTTGAGGCAAAATCAAAGAAATGTACCTTTATTGGATATGGTGCTAATGATTTTGGTTATCGCTTATATGATTATGAAAATAAAAAAATCATTAGGAGCAAAGATGTAATATTCAATGAAAAGGTCTTGTATAAGAATCAGTTGCAGGAAAAGAAACAGGAAAAAGAAAGAAAGGAATACACGGTTCTTGATGAGATAACTGAAAAAGTAAAGGTGCCTGAAAATAATAATAATCAACAACCACAGCATCAGCAACCACCACAACAGCAACAGGCACCTCAAACACCTGAAAGTGGTGTTAGAAGATCTACCAGGATAAGTAGACCCCCTGAACGATACTCTCCTTCATTATATTATTTATTGTTGACTGATTCTGGTGAACCTGAATGTTATGAAGAAGCAATGCAAGTTGAAAGCAGGAAGAAGTGGGAGCTAGCCATGGAAGAAGAGATGGACTCCTTAATGCATAACTAGACTTGGGACTTAGTCAGGTTGCCTGTAGGTAAAACTACATTGCAGAATAAATGGGTTTACAGGCTGAAGGAAGAAGATGGAGGAAAACAGAGGTACAAAGCTAGACTTGTGGTGAAGGGGTTTGCACAGAAGAAAGGTATTGATTTTGATGAAATATTTTCTTCTGTTGTTAAGATGAATTCAATCATAACTATTTTAAGTCTTGTAGCAGCGGAAGATTTACATCTTGAACAGTTAGATGTAAAGACAACATTTCTCCATGGAGATTTGGAGGAAGAGATATACATGCAGCAACCAGAAGGATATGAGGTAAAAGGAAAAGAAAAATTGGTGTGCAGGTTAAAGAAGAGCTTGTATGGCTTAAAACAGGCCCCAAGGCAGTGGTATCTAAAATTTGACAAGTTTATGTCTGAACAAGGTTATAATAGATGTCACTCTGATCATTGTGTTTATCTGAAAAGGAAAAATGATGGCAGCTATATTATATTGTTATTGTATGTAGATGACATGCTTGTTGCAGGGTCTAACATGCAGGAAATAAATGTGCTCAAAAGAAAATTGGCAAACTCATTTGCAATGAAGGATTTGGGAGCTGCAAAACAAATCCTTGGTATGAGGATAACTAGAGACAGGAAAAATCACAAATTAACACTGTCTCAGAATGAGTACATAGAAAAGGTGTTGAAAATATTTAATATGCAGAATGCAAAACCGGTTAGTACACCTTTTGCTAGCCATTTCAAACTTAGTAAGGAGATGTGCCCCAAGACCCAAGAAGAAATGGACTATATGTCTAAAGTTCCATATGCATCAGCAATTGGAAGCTTAATGTATGCAATAGTTTGCACAAGGCCTGATATTGCACATGCAGTGGGAGTTGTAAGCAGGTACATGAATAATCCAGGAAAAGAACATTGGATGGCAGTAAAATGGATTCTCAGATATTTGAGAGGTACCACAAATCAAGCATTAGGCTTTGGTGGTTCAAACATTGCTCTACAGGGATATGTTGATGCAGATATGGCAGGTGACAGAGATAAAAGGAGGAGCACTACAGGATATGTATTTACTGTAGGTGGAACAACTGTCAGTTGGGTTTCAAAAATCCAAAGTGTTGTTGCACTTTCAACAACAGAAGAAGAGTATGTTGCTGCTACAGAGGCTAGTAAAGAAATGATTTGGTTACAAAGGTTTATGGATGAATTGGGTAAGAAGCATGATATGGGCACACTATACAGTGATAGCCAAAGTGCTATTCATATTGCAAAGAACTCAACATTTCATTCCAGGACTAAACACATACATCTCAAGTACCATTTCATACGGTCAGTATTGGAAGATGGAGAGTTGAAGTTGGAAAAGATACACACTAGCCAAAATCCTGCAGATATGCTAACAAAAGTTGTAACCAGGGAGAAACTAAGAATGTGCTTGGTTTCAATTGGTCTTCAAGGATGATGATGAAGATGTGGAACAACCAGGTCCAAAGAGGAGTCATTGTCCAGCAAATGAAGCAGCGGTGGAGTTGCTACAATCAGTCTCCAAGTGGGAGATTGTTGGGTGTGGAGCCTGATTATCTTGTTTACTTTGTATCACAGCATTGGACCCCTATACCTTAAAAGGGGTGGCAACGCTGCCCATAATTAATCACTGTCGTGGGGGGTCCAGGGGGGGCGGCAGCGCTTTTCGGAGCCCCCCCCTGGCGGGGGTTTTCGGGGGTAGCGCCCTCGAAGCTAAAAACAGATGTAAAATTGCCTTGTAAAAGTATAGTAATTTCTAGTCAATCTGGGCCGTTCATTAGGCAAATGATCTGACGGTAGAAGTTATGTTTAGATTAGGGTTTTTTGCCCTAGAAGGCAACCCCTTGCTTTTATGAGGGCATTGTATTGCGTCTATGCATTGTATGTGTATTCTCAGAGCGAGAAACAGAGAGGGAGATTGTGAGAAAGAACAGATGATATTACAGTGGATTTGCTGTAGGTTTTGTCTTTTCATTTTGCTGGATAATAGAAAGGAAGGACTGGCTGTTCAGGGTGGACGTAGCCCAAACTGGGTGAACCACGTATATCTGTGTCTCTCTGGTTTTATGTGTTTTTTGTGTGCTTGTATTTTCCGCATATTTTATGTGTTCCATTGCTCCATAATATATAGTTTTCTAACAAGACAGTTGTTCACTACGTCTAATTCCTATTTTATCAACAAAAAGCAATATTTAGTAATATTTTTACAATAAACATACATCTTTCCAATTCTACCACAATTCTTATAATAAATCACCTTTCTAAGGTAAAAAGGATTATGTCTATAGTAAAAGAATGAGAAAATACATAGTGATTTCATACCTTTTCCACTGCTAAATCGTGCCTGTTGTCTTGAAAATGAATTATTAAGAGTCAAAACCAAAACAAAGTGTTTATGGTATGCCCTGTCCTTTGGTGTAGCTTGAAACATTGTTTTCAAGGCCTTTTTGAATTTTACTTAGATTCATTTAATATTCTGGCCTCTATGTATAGTGAGATTACAATGTTCAGATAACGAGGTGCGCACCTAACCTTTTAGGTGCACATCAAGTTGTAGGTAGTCATGTTTTATTCAAAGTGGTGAACATATTTTAAAAAGAAAAATTGCTAGAATATCAACATTAAGTCATCGTTTTTAGCCATCGCACTTAGATATGTTTACAAATTGTGATATGTTTCCAAGTGATATATTTCCAAATTGTGAGATAATGAAAGATAACTTCAATGTTCCAAATTCTCCTTTAGATTCCACTGACTGTAAGTTCATATGCTTTACAATATCTTCTCAAGGTGCCACGCTTTGCAAAAGAGACAGGTAAACCTCTAATAACCCAACCCACCAGACAAAACTTTGAGAGTTGGTTCAAGTATATACATTGATTCAAGTAAAAAACGACCAAAAACATAATGACTGATGGACATTCAGAAACAAAATCCCCATCGATTTATTGTGGTTTTATATATCCCTAGAAACAAAGGTGTTTCACATTACAATCCTCCATCGAACTTATCTTATCTACCCATTTGAATTCTTACAAAATACCTCTAGTAGATATTTTTATAGATCTTTTTCCACCAGATGAAGCCCTCCCATCTATGTTTTTAATTTTTGTATGAAAATGGCCGCCTCCATCTCTGCTGATTCCAAAAATTATTACAGTTTTGACGTTTACATAAATTATAGATTGCCAGACGTGAAGAAGACCTTCATCAACCATATTTACCGCCGCCTTATTGGCAAGGCACTGCGAGTTTTTCCCGACAGGGCCTGTCGAACTGAAACAGCCTACAACTTTGATTGGCCAAATTGAAAGCGTTATTACAAGCACCTCTATACATGTTGCAATTTTTTCTCCCAGATATGCGGATTCAGAGTGTCATTTGGACTATCTACTGCTCATGTTGGAGTCCAAAGCTCCTATCATTCTAGTGCAGTAGCGGAGGAGTCTATGCTCGATGGCTACAAATCCTCAAAAAAATGGACATGGGGCGAAGGAGTGTACGCTCAATCTCTACAAGAGCATGAAAAAGAAGGGAAGGGACTATTCCGGCAAAATTAGAAAGTGGTGAAATGTACTTTCTTAGGTGGCAGACTTCTGGTTTGGAACTAGAGGTGTGCAATGGGTGAGAGCTCAACCTTTCCTAGGGGGATTGCATTACTTTTTTTATTTTTGGATTGACATGCATACATGGTTGTTTTTGACTAGTTTTATTTATTGTTAAAATAGTTAATTAACTCTCGCATGCGGAGTTAGACAATCAATGAAGTAAGTGTTAAGTAAGTCCAATTGTGTGATAGATGAATTTTGTAAGAGAGTTAGAGAGTGAGTTAAGTGACTGATAGTCAAGTCGATTTATGTAAGTGTGTACATGTCAAGCCAATCAGGATAAATACCCTTCACTAGATTCATTATATTCAGCGAGATTAAAGTTTTTATAATTAATAGAAGAACCGCAGCTCGTGTGTGTTTCGTGTGTGAAATATTTGTATATTTTGTGCCTTTACTCTTCCGTATTTCCAACAAATTGGTATAAAAGATGAGGAAGGATTACAAGATCCGTGGGCGAGAAAAGGCAGAAAAAAATCCAAAAGCAAAAGGCCGACAATTTTTTTCTTTTTAAATTGCAAAAGACAAAGAGTGCGCAGATCCTCATGTTTTTAATGCAAAAAGCACCCACGCATTTTTTTTTGAAAATCTATGCAGCAAACTTACGAGATTTTGCGCAAAATTGAGTTTATTCCCCAATTTTTTGTTTGACTGGGTTGCGCAATTGGGGTAAACCTTTACCAAAAGTCGATAGCGTATTAAAAAAAAAATTTGAATCGTGATACGTGAGCCTTTTGAAATGGTTTCATATTTTATTAAATTAAAAGTCACATGGGTGATTTTTTTTGCGAAATCGTAAAACCCAATCGTGCATGAGTTTTATGCTTTTTCTTTATTAAAAGGATTTATATAAAGCTCATAAGTCACTATTAAAAGGAGCATTTGAATTTAAAGGATTTTATTAATAAATAATTTTTTAAGATTTTTTTATATAAAGATAAATTTTCATAAAGATTATATATATATATATATATATAATTAATTAATCTAAGGGTTATTTATAAAGTTTTTATAATTTTTTATAGAAAAAAAGGTTTTTTTTAAAAGAGTTTTGCAAAGCATATAAAAGAGAAATTTAGAGTTTTATGATAGAAGGTTTTTTTAAGGCAAGATGGCCACATCGAGTTTCCAACCACAACTTCCTTCTTTCGTTATGAAAGATTATGATGTGTGGGCCATTAAAATGGAAACCATGTTACAAGGGCATGATGTCTGGGATCATGTCAAGTTTGGGTTTGCAGAACTTGAGAATGAAGCACACGAATGAGCTCTCAGTAATGTAGAGTGAGAACAATGGAAGAAAGAAAAAAGGAAGAATGCATAAGTGTTGCTTCTTTTCTAGAAGGGAGTGGACTGAGCAGTGTTACAGAAGATTATGATCACGTCTTCAACAAAGAAAGCATGGGAAATTTTGGCAATAAGTTATCAAGGTATGGAAAAGTCAATATTGTTAAATTGCATAACACTAGGAGATATTTTGAAAGTCTGCAGATGAAGGAGACAGAGGACATTGATTCTTTTATGAATCACGTCATGTTTTTAGTAAATGAGTTAAAAATTTATGGAAAAGAAATTAAAAATCGAACAGTGATTGAGAAGTTCCTTAGATCTTTGTCTACCAAGTTTGCTGTTGTTGTAGCCGCGCTCTCCGGCTCGCCAAGGCCCTCCGGCTCTGCTCCCTCTCTTCTCTAAATGGCCCCTCTGAGCTCCTCCTCAGAGGCTAATGGCGCTCAACTCGCCTTCTCTGATCTGGTTAAATCTCTGCTGCCCCAGAGGCCTCACCCAGCAATCTCCAAATTTGTAAAGAAACTAGAGGGCCTTCAGGAAGTCGTTTTGCCTCCTTCTCTTCCTCGAATGGCCGCTCTTTCGTTAGCTGAAAAGGGTCTGATAGGTCAGTTCACTGGTCTTTGGCCCTCTCCGAGAATGGTTCAGCGTTGGGTTGAACGAAACTAGGCCGACAAAATAAATGGTAAAATCTCCATTCGCTTTTGTGGGAAAGGGTATTTCACCTTTCATTTTGAATCCAAGGAGGACAAGGATTTAATCTTTAGGAATGGGCCTTATTTCATGGATTCGAGAGGTTTATATCTTAACAAATGGACCCCAGACTTCGATCCTAAGCTAGATGTGCACAGCGCAGTTTCGGTTTGGGTCCTTCTTCCTCACCTCCCTCTTCACTGCTGGGGAGACGAATCGATCCGTGCCATTGGAAATGTCATCGGTAAATTCATCGATTGCAGCAAACCAAAGGACGACATGCAAGCTTGTGCTAGGATCTGCGTTGAGGTTGACCTTGGTAAAGGGCTCCCAGAGGCCATCAAGCTCAAGGTGGATGATTGGACTCACATTCAGCAGCTTGATTACGAACAGATCCCCTTCAAATGCAAGGTATGCCACAAATACGGCCATTTTGCAAATAGTTGTTCTAAAGTTATTAATGCTGAAAACCTTGAACAAGAAGCACAATGGGAGTCAGTTAAAAAGAAGAAATCTGCCTCTAACCCTAAAGCTGGGCCATCCTCTACTCCTTCCCATACCAACCCCTTAGCCTCCTCCTCCACTCCCTCTTCCCAGGAACCCCCTATTCATCCTTCTTCTTCCTCTGCTCACTCCCCCCCCTCCCGCCCTCCTCCAATATCCAACTTGGAATATTCCAACCCCTTCTCCTCATTAACCCCTCCTAAAGATGACCCTCCTCTTGCCATTCCCCTCTCCCAACTTGATGGCCCAAGTACCTCCCCTTCTGCCCCTAATCACACGTCCATCCATGCTACAAGAAACTCTTTGAAATAACATGGTTCAAACCTTGAACCTCAGAAAAATCAAGGGCCTGGCAGGAGATCCTTCAAGCAAAAAAGAGATGAAAATGCACAAAAAGACATAGCAATGGGCACACAAAACCCTATTGAAACCTACATCTTGGGGCAAAGTAGAAAAGAGATGGGAGCCAAGGAGCAAGGAGGGAGAGCAACCCTTCGTAACATTGGCACTCAATGATGAAAGTAATTTCTTGGAATAGCAAGGGACTGGGGCGCCCCTCCAAAATCATTGCTCTTAAAGATCTAATAACCCAGGAGAAACCAGCCATTCTTCTCCTGCAAGAGACTAAACAAGGGAAACCAGAAATAAAAGACATTATTGATAAGTTTAAGCAGTATGATGGCCTCCTCACTGAACCTAGAGGGGCTTCTAGGGGTATTGTCACCTTTTGGAACATTAGTGAATGGAAACTCAACAGCAGCATTATTAATTAGAACTGGATCAAAGTAAAACTAGAATACAATAGAGACAACAAAAAAATTGTCATCTATAATGTCTATGGACCTAATCACTACATAGATAAGAAACAGTGCTAGAACTATATCAAGGCCGACATAGATGAAGAGGAGAATTGGAATATAATAATAGGAGGATATTTTAACCTCATCCTCCACTCAAATGAAAAAAGAGGAGGAACTTTCACCCATGATGCTTTTAGAACACAGTTAGAAGACATCATGCAGGAGCATGAGTTGGTTGACATTGTTCCCAAAAATCGTAAATTTACATGGAGCAATCGCAGAATTGGGAAAGATAATATTATGAAGTGGCTAGATAGAATTCTTGTGGACATCACCTCCTATCCTCCTTCCCCACAGCTTATGCCCTCATCCTCCCCTTCTCTGCCTCTGATCACTACCCAATTACGCTCAATCTTCAAGAGCATCGTCCTTTAGGGCCTATAACTTTTAAATACAATCCCCTGTGGAACCATATTCCTGAAGCCAATAATATTGTTTGGGATGTTTGGAGTCAGTATATAGAAGGATCTCCTGTATTCAGATGGGAAAGCAAGTTGAAGAATAACAAAATTTCCCTCAAAGAATGGGCGAAATCCCACTACAAAGAACCAGAGAGGATACAAACTGATATAAAGTGAAGACTGGAAGGAGTTCATGAACAAATTGAAACTAATGGAATCACCCCAGAACATCGTGTGATGGAAAATGATCTTTATTATTAGCTTTATTGCGCCAACAAAGAAGAGGAGCAGAAATGGCGCATTAAATCTAGACAACTATGGCTTCAAGATGGTGATAAGAACACTGCCTATTTCCACAAACAGGTCATTGTCAAGATAATTCGTAACAACATAAGTACCATCATGAACGTTGATGGCATTCTTCAAACAAACCAAGAAGCAATCAAAATGGCCACCTCTGCTCACTTTCAAGTACTCCTCACTGAGACAAAAAGCGAAGACGACTATTCAGATCTCCTCCAGTACCTTCCCACTACTGTCAATGAGGACATCAATAATTTTCTCACCAGGGGAATTGATGAAACAGAGATCTAAAGAGAAATATGGACCTTGCATCCAAATAAAGCTCCGGGACTAGATGGCTTTTCCATTAGTTTTTACAGGACCTATTGGGAGATTATTAAAAAAGATTTGATCAAACGGATACATTAGATCCAACGCAAAGGAAAAGTTGGAGGCTATACCAATGCTACTCATCTTGCCCTCATTCCTAAAGAAAACCGACCATCCTCCTTCTCCAGATTTCGACCCATTTCCCTTGGTAATGCCTCTTATAAAATCTTGACAAAAATCTTAGCTCTTCGCCTGAAACCCCATCTTCACTCTCTCATTTAAGAAAACCAAGGAGGATTCCTGTCTTATAGAAAAATATCTGATTCCATCCTTCTTGTCCAAGAATTTATTCATTCTAGCCTCTCTCGCAATGAAAAAGGCTTTATCCTAAAACTTGACTTAGCCAATGCCTTTGACCGTGTCCGACACTCCTTCCTCTTTGCAGTTCTTAAAAAAATGGGATTTGATTCCTCCTTCCTTGATCTCATTAAAGCCTGCATAACTTCCCTTGGATCTCCCCCCTCATTAATGGCAGGCCAACTCCCTCCTTCCATTCAACTCGTGGACTAAGAAAAGGCTGCCCCTTGTCCCCTTATCTCTTCATATTAATGGCTAAATCCTTCAGCAAGGCACTAGATCACAAGCGTCGGGTTGGACTCATCATTGGCATCAAGTTTGGAAATGGATTCAAAAATTTGAATCATTCTCAATTTGCTGACGATATTCTATTAATGGGAGGAGCCTCCATCATCATAGCTCATCGATTCAAGTCTCTTTTGGACAAATTTATGAGCTATTCTGGAGGCATGATTAATCATCTAAAAAGTTGTATTTATGGATGGAATACTTCAGCTCTGTCTTTGCATAACATTGACAACATTTTTGAGGTCCCTTATAAGATGGATTGGAGACACTTCTCTTATCTGGGCATGCCTGTAAGCACATGAACCATGAAGGCTGGTGTGTGGGACATCATCGTCGACAAAATGAAAAGGAAAGTGCAGCTTTGGGGAGCCTCTTGGCTAAATCTGGCTGGCCGCCTTATTCTTCTCAAATCAGGCCTCTCCTCCCTGCCTCTATATCATTTCTCCCTCCTTCAAGCCCCTACCACCTTCCATAACAAAATGGAGACCATTATTAGTCAATTCCTTTGGCAAGGTGGGAAATCTGAGAAAATAAAATACAATCTCATCAACTGGAAGAAATTCATTCAAGACCAAGAGCACGGAGTCTTGGGTATCCGCTCAACAAAGCTTATGAATCTGGATTTTGGTGGGAAGATAATCTGTAGACTCATCAGTGGCAAGATTGCCTGGTGGAAACAAGTCCTAGAACTTAAATACCTAAATACTTCTAGGCATCATCTTCTTGATCAAGCTATTCCCAACAAGCCTTGCTCAAGAATCTGGGGGCTTTGTAAAAAAGCTATTTCCTCCCTAGCCCATAACATATCCAAAGTGCCTAAGGGTGGCAGCAACATAAGCATTGGAGTGGACAGAATTATGGGATAGTCCCCAATCAATAGCAATCAGGGAACTCATAATATTATGGCCTATCTCAGCAACATGGGACTAAACAACTTAAACCAAATATCCACCTAGGATTCTCAATCTCTGATTTGGATCGAGTGGCGATTCCCTGAGGTTCCAGCTCATTTAGAAGCAAGCCTTGTAGCCCTTCAATCTCATATCCATGGCATTGCACCTTTAAAGCAGGACTGTGAGGATGGTTTTAGTTGGGATCCAACATGATCGACCTACTCTATTAAAGCTGGTTATCAAACTCTTTGCAAAAAAGATCATCCTGCACCCACGTGGTCTCCATGGAAACTAGTTTGGAGATCAGAGGCCCTCCCCAGGATCAAATTCTTCATTTGGACCTTACTCAAAGGGAAAATGTTAACCTCTGATAATCTAAAAAATAGAGGTAGGATTGGGCCCTCCCGTTGTCCTAACTATCAAGCTGCTGAAGAAACCATCCGACATCTTTTCATTGAATGCCCCTTTGCCATCAGCTATTGGAAGGAGCTCATCCCAAACTCCAATCTCCCATGGGGCTCACACAGCACCATCGTTGAAGCCTTGGGCCTATGGAAGAAAAGCTACCCCTGGAAATGTAAAAAGAAAAGCATAGAAAAAAGAGTCTGGGATACTCTCCCCCTCACAACTCTTTGGAATATTTGGCTGGCCCAAAACCGAAAATTTTTCAAGGATAAAACAATTGATTTCAGGAAGTTATGCAGTAAAGCTAGAAGCCTTACTCTAGAAGCTATTTATACTAAGAAGCATGCCAATCAAATTGACTGCAACGATTTATGTGTGGAAGAGCGCAACTTCACAAGCTACTTGTTGGATAAAAACAACATCATCAAACGCAGTAAAAACCTCAACAATCAGTGGAACATCACCAAAAAGAGTTGGAAAATTCGATTGAGCGAGGAGGATTTCAACATATGGTTAAGGAATTGAAAAAGACCCTCTCTATTCTTTGACGGTGCGTCCGAGTCCAATCCGGGCGTGGCAGGGGCTGGTGGAACTATCTGCAACGAGGAGGGTATTATCATCTCTTCCTTTGAATGGGGATTGGGAGCTCTCTCCAATAATAGGGCCGAAGCCCTCGCTCTTCTTCAAGGCATCCTTCAACTGCAAAATCTAGGCATAAACAATGCCATGATCTTTAGCGACTCATCTATCATCATTAGCCTTATGGTTCATAATCGCTCAGCAACAAACATGGCCCTTCAGCAAACTACAAGCAGATGCCAATTTCTTACTGAAGATATGAAGGGGGTCAATTTCTACCATATTCTCCGCACCCTCAACAAAGAGGTAGACCTCCGTGCCAACAGGGCTTGTCATAGAACCATAGGAGTCCTCTCCTGCAATGAGATCAAACATCAAATCCACCTGCCATGACTTGGTTTAATCATCTTTGGATTCTCAGCATATGGCCCATCACTAAACAGCCTCAGAAAGCTTCAGTCAGCATAGTTCAAATTTGGAGGCATTTTCACGTGACTCAGGATCACAAGCATTGTCCTCCCTCCATCTCTGTAATGATTTCATATCCTTTTTCTTATGATCCTTATCTCCCTCTGCATTTTTTCCCCTTTCGAGGCAGTTTCTCTCTCCACTCTCGTGCTCAATTCCACCCTCTGCTCCCTTGTGATTTCCCATGGCCTACCTTGCGCCACTGTCTATTTATTTTCCCTCCCTTCCTCTCAGGCTACCACTTCTCCTTCGTTGTTCTGCTGAGAAAGCCTTTGCTCTTTTGCTTCCACATTTTCCCCTCCGGGAGTGTGACCATCGCACCTTGCACTCTCCACCTGCCTACATCTCCTGTCTCTCTTATCCCACTCTCATTTGCTTCTCCCTGGATGCTTGATTCCCTATTCTTCTCCATTTTCTACCTCTCGTTTCTGCTTCAGACCTTTGGAATCTGGTTACCTCTGCTCAGAATGGCTAGGAGGGAATATTGTTTGCATTGTGCTGACCTCCAAGCGAAGTTGGAGCAAATCCGAGCCCACCAGAAGATCATGGATGATAAGCTGCACTTTCAGGCTAAGCTAGTGGAAGAGAGACACGAAGCTGATCTAAAATTCTTCCATCAGAGGGTCACCTCCCTTCAAGAGCAGTTTAAAGAACTCTCCAACAACTGCACCCACGCACAAGAATCCATAGAAATTTTGAAGTACATGCTGGAAAAAAATACAGCACCAAGCTCCAGCTCCACAAATGCAAGAAACCAAGGTACAGATGTCAATCCTGAAGACTCCACCGCTCGCCAGATCTGCCGTATTAACATAGACTGATTATGACTTGCAAGTTTATCTTCCTTCTGTCTCAGTTCATCCATATCTACGCACTCTCTGCATTTCAGGTTTATTTGAATGTTAGAAGCAAAAGAGTGACACCAGGCTTCACTGTCACTCCTCTCTTTCCTTCTTCTATATTACCTCTTGTAACCTTTGGAGCTCCGTCTCCTTTTTTTGAACGTTAATAGCAACCGAATTTAAAAAAGATAAAAATTAAAAATTAATTCCAACTTCTTAAAATATGCCACTTTAAAAAATACTTCAAAAAATCCTTTAAAAAATATCACTTTAAAAAATACCTCCAAAAAATTTCCTTTGAATATTAAGCCTAAAAAGAGTCCTTTCGAAATTAAGTCAAAAAAATGCCTTTTGGAAATCAAGCCCAAAAACCTCTGAAAACAAAATACATCCAAAAAAATGTATTTTGAAAATTAAGCCCAAAACCTCTAAAAACAATGAAAATTAAGCCCAAAACTTCTAAAAACAAAATACCTTAAAACCAAAAAAAAAAAATTGGAAATTAAGCCCAAAAACCTCTAAAAGCAAAATACATCCAAAAAAATGTCCTTTGAAAATTAAGCCCAACACTTCTAAAAACAAAATACTTTAAAAAAAAATCAATGAAAATTAAACCCAAAACTTCTAAAAACAAAATACCTTAAAAAAAAAAACAATGAAAATTAAGCCCAAAACCTCTAAAAACAAAATAACTTCAAAAAAAATGAAGCCCAAAAAACATCCAAAAAATGTATCACATATCTCCAAGAAATTTCCTTTGAATGTACCTCCATGAAAAGTCCTTAAACCCAAAATAATCATTTGCAAAAATTTCCTTTCAATGTACTTCCAAGAAAATTCCTTAAACCCAAAATAATTCTTTGAATGTACCTCCAAGAAAAGTCTTTAAACCCAAAACAATTATTTACAAAAATGTCCTTTGAATGTACCTCCAAGGAAATTCCTTAAACTCAAAACAATCCTTTGCAAAATCAGACCAAATGAAGAAATGTGCGAAATTATGCGAAAATAATGAATGATTTTATGTCAATTTATATTGCCGCGAAATTATTATTTTGGAGGGGCTTCATTGTATTTTTTGGCAGACGGAAATTCAAATAAATGTTCGGCCGAAATTTAATAATAAATTCGGCCGAACTTTTGTGTCGTTAGAATTAGCGTGTCGTCGATGCAAAAAATAATTCGGCTAAACCTTTTTACAAGTTCGGTCGAACTAACACATCTGCAATTACGCAGATCCAAGCTCTGAAAACATATCTTCAACTTTGGCCTGATTAAACTCCATGAAACATTTTGAATTAACTGTTAGAACCAAGGCAAAAAATTTCAGAATTCAATCTACTTTCAGGAAATATAACTTTTACGGAATTTCATAAAAATTTACTAATTTTAATTAATTTTATAATAAAACGAGTGCAAACAATTTTTGAAGGTCATTATGATTCAGTGAAATCAATATTTTGTATCTTCCAAAATACACTGTAAAAAAAATTGAAAAAATTATGGTGCATTACATTGGTCCATCATTTGTAATGGATAGTTTTTAGATTTTTAGTTTATAACTTATATGTTGAGAAATTTCATGCGTCGCGAAACATATTCAAAATATGTAGTTTTTTCATATTAGATCAGTTCAAAAAAATCTAGTAATTATGATATGCATCAATTGGTTTTGTAAATATAACGGAACTAAAGTAGACTCTATCTAGATTGTTGTAACACATTTTGTTTCTCAAAAACACAAAGTTTCAAAGAATACACCAGTGCATATTAACATGACTTCTTATGAATCCTTTGATTGTTAAAAAACACACACTCAAAGAAACGTTAAGTTGACATATCAAATATGTACAAAAAATATTCCAAAAAATAAGTAATAGAAAGCTAATAAATTTTTTGAAAAATTTTATTTTTATTGCAAAATGAAATTCTAAACAGAAAAATTGTTTTGGCTTGCAGAAAGTTGAAGAACAGAAAAAAATGAAGTTTTTTTCTCCAAAAAGGGCAAAAAGTGTTACCCAACTTCACATTTTCACCCTTAATATTTACTACTTTGATTATTAATCAAATATAAAACCAATAAAACGAGAATATATTGCTTTATTTAAAGCTTAATTTCATATAATTATGTAAATTATGCATTAAATGAAATAAATATATTCATTGGATGCATTATTAAAAATTAATTAAAATATAAACACTATTTTTTACTACTTTGATTATTAATCAAATATAAAACCAATAAAACCATAATACATTGTTTTATTTAAAACTTAATTTCATATAATAATGTAAATTATGCATTGAACGAAATAAATATATCCATTGGTACAATTCTCATAGAAATTGATAAAAATAAACACATTTATCCATTATTACACAATAAAACATATTCGAATATTTTGAATTAAATATTTATAATCATTAATAAAGGTTTATATTTTTTTAAAATATTAAATAAAGTTCATATCTAAACAATTAAAAAAATTTCATAATACAATTAAAGGCTCATATCAAACAATTAATAAAAATTCATACACCATTAAAAAAAATTTGAGGTTCATATCTAAATTAACAAAGGTTCATTCACTCCCCAATGGGGGTGAGGTCTGAGCAAAATGTGGAAGGTGTCTCACATGAGTAAATATAAGTGGAGTAAGGATGAGGGACGATCCTCCCAATCCCTTCACCATAATGCATGTAGCGGGAGAGGTACTCGCTTCACATTGGAAATTCATGTGAAAAATAAATGCGCGTTGGAGTTCGGGGGTGGTGAAAGGTTAAGGTGAGGGAAGATGAGGGAGCTCGAAATTTGACTCCTCACTCTGGTTTAGTGTTGGTCCTGGAAGTGGCCACCGGGGAGGAAGCATAAATGTCGCTGGAAGGTTTACGGAGGGAGTGGCTTTCGTGTGCTTCTCATGGGCATTTGCTGGTGCAGTATGTTTAACCGGTCCCTGTTGCTCAATTTCTTAGCCATTGTCTATATCTGGGAAGATAGGAAGTTGAAGGGAAGTGAGTTCACCTGTTTCCATTTTTCTTGGCTTTTGGTGAGCCTGTTTTTTCGTGCTAGGAGAGGAAGTTGGAATCTACAGTCCATGAAACCTCGAGTGTGGTGGTGGAAAACTAGTTTCTTTTCCCAATTTCATGCCCTTTGGCATGGGTGCGACGGTGTTTGGTGGATTGGTGTGTGGTATTTGTGCAGAGAATTTGGAGGTTGGTTGCTGCCCTGGGGGAAATTATACTCAGCCTTGAGCTACATTATCATCGTTTTTTGTTCAATTTACTGTGTTGGTTTGGTGGGTGGTGGTATATGGTTTTCCTGGTGGTGGCAGTCTTTATCTCATAGTGGGAGGTGGCTTTGTGCTTCCCTACGGTGGTGGGAAATGGAATTTGGTTCCTTTGTTGGTGGTGGTTGTTTTCTCTGGTGGGGGCTCTAGTCTCTGGACTCTTCACGTAGTAGGGCTCCTCGAACTTGGCAAATTATGAAGCCCCTAGTGCGGTGTGTGCATTCTCCCTCCATTGTCATCCATGGACCTACGGGGGTGGTAGACTTGACAATAATCATGGAGGCTCCATGTCAGGGTGGCGAGACTACGAGGCGTGTGTAGCTGGCTAGTGTGGGTGCGCATGGGGGTCGTGGAGGAGGTAAGTGGGGGGATAGCATGCGTGGGAGTTTGAGGGTTCAAAAGTAGAGTCGTCAGGGTGGAGGAGCCCATGGTGCCAAGGGGAATCGTGGGTTTGATCGCTCTGAGGTAAATGAGGGGCAGGGTCTCTAGCATTGCTGCCTGGAGAAATTTTGTGCACTTATCAACATCCTGATGGAATGAGTGGACACATCTGAGAGAGTCTGTCATGATGAGCATGTAGAGCAGATGACAACATTGGACCAAATGCACTATTTACATTGTCAAGTCTTGGAGAGACTGGTAGTGGTTTGGCGAGGCAAAAATCAACTCACTAAGAAAGTAGAAAATCTGGAGACTTTCCTGACGCACTTTGAAGGGAAAGTTCAGTGTGACTTCCATCCTCCACCTCCTCCAAGAATAGCCCCAAAGAACCCTGCATCCATCACACTAGACGACTAGTATGGTAGCTAGTGTTCTTTATGTTTTATCTGTGTTTTGGTGCCTTGTCTGGCCCAACTGTTTATTGACAATGTCCCTAGTCTCTCTTTTGTATTTTTACCATCTAGTGAAAATTTTGGTCAAAAACTCCGATCAGGGAGAGACCCCCTGTTTAATGTAAACAACTATATGTACTCCTTTTTTCCTGTAGTGAAATGTAATAGTTCGGTATCAAAATTGGAATTTTCCATTTATGGAGTGACACAATTAAAAATTACTAACAAAAATGACTAAGTCATATAATTATTGTACTTGTTATTTGATCATATTTTTATTCTTGGACTATAATAGTCATTTACATTAATCATTATTAATTTTTTCTCTTAATATCTAGTCATATATTTTAATCCTAGACTAAATTGGCCATTTAAGTTAGTCACTTTTAGTTTAGTCACTTATTATCTAGTCATGTATTTTATCCTTAGACTAAATTAGTCATTTAAGTTAGTCGCTTTTAGTTTAGTCACATATTATCTAGTCATATATTTTATTCTTAGACTAGATTAATCATTTTTAGTTTGGTCACTTAAAATTGCTCAAATTTAGTAGTAATTCACTTGAAATAATTGCAGTGACTAACTTTTTTAGTGACCTAGTCATTAATTTCATCCTTTTTTACTAGTGTCCTAAAAATTCATGTTACAGCCCAAGCTAATGTAGGTTTGCAGTGTTCACATAGTTAAGAATGTGTTAGTGAAACTTCTTCCATCATTGAAAATTAAAATCTGAGTTTAAACGATGACAACCATGAAACTAATGAAACTGTACAAGAAGTTGTTGTGAGTAAGCCAATTTGTGATGATGATTTCCTGCAAAGGGATCGACTAAAAGAGACTATTTTCTTTCGTGAAGAGGATAAGGCTATTTTGTTTAACAATCTTGAAAAAATTTTCAGTTCAAGGATGATTTAGACTATGAATTTTAGTATGAGCCTAAGATAGGCAACGTGCAAGAGATAGAGTCAGAGTTTCCAATGCTTGAGGAATTTATAGTCAACACTCAGATAACAGAAGTTCATACTTCCTTATGCATTCCTATGGATAAAAAACTAAGTGTTCTTTCAGATCAGAATGAAGGGTGTGTTTGTTTTTCTGCTAGAGCTCAAAATGAGGTAAAATTTCAAATTGTTGAAGATCCTTATGCATATTTGTTGCAGCCAATGGAGATGAATTTTCTTTCATTTTTGGATCACGAAAATATTTTTAGTGGACACTCGAAGTTGCCTATATTTTTTTTTTTTTCTGCCTGCTCGATGAAAGTGAGACTAGAATTCAAGTAAATAGCCATATGTTGGATTGGTTACACTGGAAGGATAACTTCACATGATTGTACATATGTCTTCAACAGGCAGGTGGTTGTCATTAGGATTTGAAGCCCTTAATTCTCAGTGATATGTTGCCATCAATAAGTTTTGTAAGTTTTTATTTCAGTCAGTTGAGATTTAAGTCAGTTTATTGAGTAAAATTTTCAGTGTTCAGTTTGTTTTCAGATTTCGAATCCATGCCCAATGGATATGCACTTGGTCTATGGTGTTCTTGACACCTCCAAGGAGTTTTCATCCCCCAGCTGGAGCCAAAGTTAGTGTTAGGTTTCGCATCCTACCATCAGTGATCAAATAACTCTTTTCATGTCATGTTAGGCTCCCATTTTGAAATTTTTGTCATTCCATTATGTCATGATGAAAAATTTTGGTCACTTGGTGCAGACTTAGGTCTGAACTCACTCCTTTCAAAATTTTGTAACTTGCTGGCTCATTTCACCACTTTTCTCTGTGTACCATCATTCATAGGTTATCATCATAATTTAAGTCATTTTCTTCATGGTTTCATTCAGTTAGAGTCTTCATTAGGTCTTAGGGTTTCCAAGGTCATCAAATCACCATTTCTTTGCATAAAAGTCCAACAAATGGAGTGCCAATAAAGGAATTTCATCTGTAAGTTTGATTTGTAAATTTTATTTAAGAGAAAAATGTAATTTTATTTTCCTAATTTGTGATAAGTTCTTAGAGTTCCAAGTAGCTGCATACTCAAAGTTCCTTCAGCATATAAAAAAAGTTCCAAAAATTCAATCAGTGTTCCTAAGCAATAAAAATATGAAGTTCAATGATCTAATTCAGAAATTAAAGATAAAAAACAATGTAAAGTCAATTTCAAGAAAGGAAAAGTGGGTCCCAAGTTTGTTTAATGAAATTTCTCCATGTACAAAGGCTCCCAAAGACCAAGAAGTCATTCATTTGCATCTTCAAAGCATCGAGCTCTCAACCTCCCCAAGCAAAAATTGAGTTTTCCTTCATAAAATCAAATTCTGGGTCATTCCTTGCACTTTTTCCAAAGGTGTTGCGCGTTTGCAGGAGGCCATGCTATGCTTTTTCCGAAAGAATTGTGCTTTTCACAGTCCCTCACTATGTTTTTTTCTTTTTACGCTATGCTCTTTGTAGAAGGGAGCCACGGTCCAAAATATTCATTGCAGAGGTTCTTAACTTTAGTTCAGGGTTTATACAACTATTTCTAAGTAAGTGGCACCTCCATAGCCCATCCTATCAGCTTGTGGTGTTAATTTTGTGGTGCAAACCCTCCCTTACATTTTATGTCATGTTTTGAGCATTGAAACCCTAGTTTCATCATTTGCAAACTTAATTGCTTTACCCTAGGCCCATTTACCTTCCCTACACCCGAAATCACTCTGCATTACCCTTACATTTACTCATTTGAAATTCCCAAGCCCTACTCCCAACATGGGAGACTTTCAAAGAAGCAGATGTCTTCACTGCAGGACCAAGTCAACCTGCTAAATCTATTGCACCAACAGCATCAGTTCCTCATCGGAAGACTAGGTTATCTAGTAGGGCTATAGTGAAAGAAACCAAAGAGGTCAAATAGGTCAAATAATTCAAAACCTACCAGAGGGTACCTAGGCAAGTGTTTGCTCCACAGATTGTGGAAGGGGCCTTGCCTTCTTCATCAACAAAACAGGAAAATCAAAAGCAAAAATAGGTAGTCGTTCAAGAGGAGGAAGACCTTCATGAGGAAGAATGAGAGTTTGAATTGGTGGACTTGGATGTCCAAGATGATCAGGAAGCCTCAAATATGATCATCAAAGAAAAATATGCCACAATTAGATAGCTAAAGGACAACATGGCTAGAGCACAATTTGTCATATCCTTCCTTGAACAAGAAAAAAAGCAGCTGAAAGACAAACAAGTACTCATGGAATCAAAGTTGTTAAAGGCCAAGGGGAAAGACACCAAAGGCAGAGCAGTGATAGCACCTAATGAGCCTGACCATGTTGAGACTCAAACTGCCAAGAAAATACCAAAAACAACAGGTCTTAAGAGATAATTAGAGCATGAGAAACATGAGGCAGAACAACTCAGTTTTGAGGAAAGAATTGCAAAGGAAATCAATGATGTCAGAGAAGTGTCACTTGACAGAGTGAACATCCACCTTGAGAAGCTCCTCCATAAGGCCAACAAGGACAACAATATTCTCAGACACATGGCCAATAGATAAACCACTAGAAACAAGATTTGAAACATCAGAATCAAGCAGTTGAAGGATAAACTCAAACAAACCCTAATAAAGCAAAAGGAGGAAAAACCTGAGTTACTTGTTGATGCCTCCTTGATTTCTTGAAACACCTCATCAAAACTTCATCTACCAATTTCGAAGATTTTTGGGCAATTTTTCAAGTTTTTGGACATTTTTGCAAATTTTGACAGACTTTCTGCAAAGTCAGCCTGCAAAAAGCGCAGCGTGGGCCACGCTGTGCTTTTTGTGGAGGCCTCCAAATGAGAAAAGGTTTGCATATTTGGAATAAGAGTGATCTATACAACACGTTTTGACTACTCTCACTTAGGAAACAAAGCTTTTGATAGGTCGAAATGGCCAAAAACCACTCAAAAACAACCTTTCCGCCTCCTTTTTCAGCCTTTCGTTGTGCTTTTTGAGCAGTCTTGTGAGATTTCATTTTGAGGAGCTTCACTCAACCACTTTCAAATATTGAACACATTTTTGACAACTAGACTGGAATAAATTTCCAAAGAGCTATATTGGGCCCAATGTGTACTTCGGTAAGTCATTCAAAAATTACTTTGAATGCCCACGCTGCGCTTTTTCCTAGGCACACTGCACTTTTTGCAGTTCACTAGTTTTTTCAGAAATTTCCAGTTTTATCAGTTGATTGATGGATTTCAAGGAAATTTACTAATGTAATAGTGAAATGTAAATTTAATTATGTAATAAATAGTTACTAGGGGTAGATACATCATGTAAATATGTAATTTTGGTCAAAGTGAATCAGTTTCATGAATGATAGGTATGAGTTGGCTAACCTCCCTAATCACTAGGTTTTAGGTTGAGAACTTTGGGGATAAGCTCCAAAAGTCAGGGATTCGACTCCTAAGAGTGGGAGAAGTAGTTTTTGGTCTATATATTTCATTTCCTTTCTCATTTCAATGATTGGATGTTGTAGAATTTCATCATTTAACATTATTGTAATCAGATTTTTGGAAAGAAATAACACACTGAGTTGCAACTATTTTGATGGGATTCCTGTAGTAATGTGATTTGACATTGTTTCTTCTTATGTTTGAAAATGTTTTAATGTATTGTGATATTCATATTCATGACATATATTAATGTAATTGATTCTGAAGTCAGAAAGATAGTATTCATTAGCTTATGCTCTCTTTTGGAGGAATAGTTACAGTTTTGTTTCATCTTCTTCTAATTGAAAAGAATTCATGTTTCCAATTCTCTTTTCTGAAAACCTAGTAGTATAAACCACTCCATCAAGATACCTTAATGTGTTAATATACTTACCTACCTTGACCCATCATATCTCTACAATTTTTATCCTTTTTTCCCTGACCTAGTTCTTCCCTGACCTATTCACCATCCAACACACAAAATAAATCAACGAAACCCTAATGCTACTATACCTAGCCTAAAATATCATTAATCCAATCATCTTGGCTGTGATTTTTTGGAGAGAACCCTATCGTGCCTAATAGGGATAACTACTTGGAAAAATATTGGTCTGTGGTTATCTTTGCTGGTCTCTTTCTCAGCCTCGGAGATCCGGTGGAGTGTTAACATCTTGGCGACCATACTAGGGAAGGAAGTGATAGATCCTCCCCGAGAAAGAATGAAAAGGATCAGATCTGATTGCTGATGGTGAATAGTGATCAAGCACAAGAAGGTTGTGCATCTTTCACCTTGCGACTCTAGTGTCTAAGAATCCAAAGGTTTAGAATTTTCATGGCGACTTCACTTTTCAATAACCGGTAGTTTGAAGAAATTTTTGGTGACTTCATTGTTGTCAAAATGGATTCAATTTCTCGAAGGTATGCTCCTATGAATCAAGCTCATATTCCTATTTTTCCAAAGCGTATTCCTTCTATAGATTGGAATTAAGGACTGTTGAAGTTTAAGGGTCATGACGATGAAGATTCTAGTTTTCATTTGGTCAAATTTCATTTTCATATTCACAAACTAAAGATTGAGTTTCCTGAAGATTGTCTAATGAATATTTTTATGAATACCTATGACAATATACCATATTCTATTTTATATTCTCTAAAGGACTATCATTTAGTTTTCTTTCAACATTATAGAAGCTCTAATTCTTCCTTGTCGATGATTGATAGTTGTTGTGAGATCTCTGATAATTTCATTGAGTTTCTTGAAAATTTGTATGGGGATGAATAGTGTCTAGATGATGATATCATAGAAGCCATATATGATTTTTCCTCCCAAAAATAATCAGTAGTTTCCTCTTTGGATGAAAAATACAAGGACAAAGAAAGAGAAATGCCTATTCCTGATCTTGAAGATTAATATAATAAATCCAATGTTAACTGCTATAAAACTCAAGTTTATCCTCTGTCTGAAGATGAAATAGATCAGCTCTTGAAAATTCATGTTACAACCCAAGCTAATGTAGGATTTCAGTGTTCACATAGTCACGAATGTGTTAGTGAAAATTATTCCATCATTGAAAATGAAAATCCGAGTTTAAATGATGGGAGTCATGAAACTGTTGAAAGTATGCAGGAAGTTATTGTGAGTAAGCCAACTTGTGATGATGATTTCCTACAAAGGGATCAACTAAAAGGGTCTATTTTCATTTATGAAGAGGATAATGTTGTTAAATTTGACAATCTCGAAGAATTTTTTATGTTCAAGGATGATTTAGACTATGAATTTGAGGAGTATGAGCCTAAGATAGACAACGTGCAAGAGATAGAGTCAAAGTTTCCCATGCTTGAGGAATTTATAGCCTACACTCATATAGCAGAAGGTCATACTTCCCTATGCCTTCCTATGGATCAAAAACTAAGTGTTCTTTCATATCAGAATGAAGGGTGTGCTTGTGTCTTTACTGGAGCTAAAGACAAGGTGAAATTTCAAATTATTGAAGATCCTTACACTGATTTGATGCAACCAATAGAGATGAATTTTCTTGCATTTTTGGATCATGAGCATATTTTTAGTGGACACTCAGAGTTGCCTATCTTTTGTTTTTTCTGCCTGCTCGAGGAAAGTGAGAGCATAATTCAAGTAAGTAGCCATCTGTTGGATTGGTTACACTCAAAGGATCACTTCACATGATTGTACATATGTCTTCAGCAAGCAAGTGGTTTTCATCAGGATTTGAAGACCTCTATTCTCGGTGATATGTTGCCATCAATAAGTTTTGTAAGTTTTTATTTCAGTCAGTCCAGTTTTGAGTCATTTTATCGAGTCAATTTTTTAGTATTTATTTTGTTTTCATCTTTTGACTCCATGCCCAATGGATATGCACTTGGTTTGCAATGTTCTTGACACCTCCAAGGAGCTGTCATCTCCCAGCTAGAGCCAATGTTAGTTTTTGATTTTGCATCCTTCCACCAGTGCTCAAATAACTCTTTTCATGTCATGTTAGGCTCCCATTTTGAAATTTTTGTCATTCCATTAGATCATCATGTAAAAATTTGGTCACTTGGTGCATATTTAGGTATGATCTCACACCTTTCAAAATTTTGTAACTTGCTGGCTCATTTCACCACTTTGCTGATTGTACCATCAGTCATAATTTATCATCACCATTTCAATCATTTTATTCATGGTTTCATTGAGTCAGAGTCTCTATTAGGTCTTAGGGTTTCCAAGGTCATCAAATCACCATTTCATTGCATAAAAGTCCAACAAATGAAGGAGTGCCAATAAATAAATTTCATTAGTAAGTTTGATTTGTAAATTTTATTTTAGAGAAAAATGTAATTTTATTTTCCTAATTTGTAATAAGTTCTCAAAGTTCCAAGTAGCTGTGCACTCAAAGTTCCATCAGAAAATAAGCAAAGTTCCAAAAATTCAATCAGTGTTCCTAAGCCATCAAAAGATGAAGTTCAATGATCTAGTTCAAAAATTAAATAAAAAAATACAATGTAAAGTCAATTTCAAGAAAGGAAAATTGGGTCCCAAGTTTGTTTAATGACATTTCTCCAAGTATAAAGGCTCCCAAAGACCAAGAAGTCATTCATTTTCATCTTCAAAGCATCAAGCTCTCAGCATCCCCAAGAAAAATATTGAGTTTTCTTTCAGAAAATCGAACTCTAGGTCATTTTTTGTGCTTTTGCAGGAGGCCACATTGCACTTTTTTCCAAAGGCATTCTGCTTTCCATAGTCCCTCGCTGCGCTTGTTCTCTACACGTTGCGCTTTTTACAGAAGGGAGCCACAGTACAAAATATTCATTGTAGAGGTTCTCAGCTTCAGTTCAAGGTTTCTACAACTATTTCCAAGTAAGTGGCACCTCCATAGCCCCTCCTGTCAGCTTGTGGTGTTAATTTTGTGGTGCAAACCCTCCCTTACATTATATGTCATGTTTTGAGAATTGAAACCCTAGTTTCATAATTTGAAAAGTTAATTGCTTTCCCCTGGACCCATTTACCTTCCCTACACCCTAACTCACTCCCAACTACCCTTACATTTAATCTTTTCCCATTCCCAAGCCCTATTCCTTAAACCCTACCACCCTAGTTGTGCTTTCTTAGGCAGCTAGACACCTCCCTGTAATACAAATTTCCTACCCTATTTCCCTAAATATTTCACCCTCTTATCACTTCCCTAAGCTCCCTAATCCCTTTATAAATTCCCCCAAATTTTCCGTCACCCATCACAATCCCCTAAACCCCACAATCCTACTCCCTTTCCCTTCCCCTTCTTCCCTAGGGTTTTCAAAGACAAACTAAGCATAATGGAGGAGGAAAGAAATGCCACAGAAGAATATAAGAAAACATATAAGAAAGGATGGGTAACCTTAAGATTAAAGCCAATAGACACTAGGTAATTAATGGCATCACCCTTGACTTTCAAATGTTTCCAGCATGTAGGCTGCTTTAAATTTTGTGAGATGGTACAAAAAGTCCAAAGTCACCCTAGTTTGACCATGGTTTTCATCAAAAACCTCCAAAACAACCAAGTGACCTTTAGCAGGGGCGACTTTCACCATTTCCATTGACATCATTGCAGTAGCAAAAAGGATACCCAATGTGGGAGAAAAATGGTTTAAGACTAAGGATTTGGATGCCTAGTTATACGAGCCTTACCTCAAGGCACCTTACAAAGATAACATCAAAAAGATCTTTCCTTTTGGCCAATTGTTGAACAAGTTTTCCCCCATGATGAAAATCATCATGAAATACTTCACTTGTGAGGTCAAATTCTCTATATTATACAACTATCACATTAGGTTTCTCATGCATTTCACTAGAGTAAAATTTCTCAGCCTCCCCTATTACTTGTACATAAGCATTGATAAAATGGCCTACATAGTGAAAAATAGAGATTATGAGCTTTAGATGAAAAACCTCTTCCATCATTCTCTGATTAAAATCATTGTCCTTCACCACTTCAATTAGTTGAACATAGCATGGGAGTATTTCATAGAGGCAGATGTCTTCACTCCATGACCAAGTCAACCTGCTAGACCTATTCCACCAACAGCATCAGTTCCTCATAGGAAAACTAGGCTATCTAGGAGGGCTACAATGAAAGAAACCAAAGAGTTCAAAGAGTTCAAAGAGGTAAAAACCTACCATAGGGGATCAAGGAAAGTGTTTGCTCAACATATTGTGGAAGGGACCTTACCTTATTCATCAAAAAAACAGGGAAATCAAAAGCAAAAGGTGGTAGTTTTTCAAGAGGAGGAAGACCTTCATGAGGAGGAAGGAGAGTTTGACTTGGTGGACTTGGATGTACAAGATGATCATGAAGCCTGAAATCTAATCATCAAAGAAAAATATGCCACAATTAGAGAGTTGCAGGACAACATGACCAGAGCACAATTTGTCATATCCTTCCTTGAATAATAAAACAAGCAGATGAAAGACAAACAAGTAATCATGGAATTGGAGTTGATGAAAGCCAAGAGGCAAGACACCAAAGGAATAGCAGTGATGACACATGATGATTCTGACCATGGTGAGACTCAAACCACCAAGACGATACCAAAAACAAGAGGTCTTAATAAAGCATTAGAGTAGGAGAAACATGAGGCAGAACAACTCAGTTTTGAGGAAATAATTACACAGGAAATCAATGATGATAGAGAAGCGTGGCTTGACAGAGTGAATATTCACCTTGATAAGCTCCTCCATAAGGCCAACAAGGACAATGAGATGCTCAGACGCATGGCCAACAGATACACCACTAGAAACAAGATTTGCAACATCAGAATCAAGCAGTTGAAGGATAAACTCAAGAAAACCCTAATCATCACTTGAGTTACTTGTTGATGCCTCCTTGATTTCTTGAGACACCTCATCATCTCTTCATCTACCAATTTTGAAGAGTTTTGGGCAATTTTTCAAGTTTTTGGGCATTTTTGCAAATTTTGACAGACTTTTTGCACAGTTAGCCTCTAAAAAGTGCAGCGTGGTCCACGTTGCGGTTTTTGTGGAGGCATCCAAATGAGAAAAGGTTTGCATATTTGGATTTAGAGTGATGTATACATTAAGTTTTGAGTACTGGCACTCAAGAAACATAGCTTTTGACAGGTGGAAATGGCCAAAAACCACTCAAAAATCACCTTTCTGCCTCCTTTCTTAACCTATCGCTGCTCTTTTTGAGAAGTCTTGGGAGATTTCATTTTTGAGGAGCTTCACTCAACCATTTTCAGATCTTGAACACATTCTAGACAACTAGACTGGAATATATTTCCAAGTAGCCATATTGGGCCCAATTTGGACTTTGGGAAGTCAATCAAAAATAAGTTTGAAGGTCCACTCTACGCTTTTTCTGAGGCATGCTGCGCTTTTTCCAAGCACATTGCACTTTTTGCAATTCGCTGATTTTTTCATAATTTTCCAGTTTTATCAATTGATTGATGGATTTCAAGGAAATTGTTGATGTAAGAGTGAAATGTAAATGTAATTATGTCATAAATAGTTACTTGGGGTAGATACATCATGTAAATATGTAATTTTGGTCAAAGTGAATTAGTTTCACGAATGATAGAGATGCGTTGGCTAACCTCCCTAATCACTCGGTTCCCAGTTGAGCACTTTGGGGATAAGCTCCGCAAGTTAGGGATTCGAACCCTGAGAGTAGGAGAAGTAGTTTTTGGTCTATATATTTCATTTCGTTTCTCAGTGAAATGGTTGGATGATGTATAATTTTATCATTGAACACTATTGTAATCAGAATTTCGGAAAGAAATAACAGATTGAGTTACAGCTATTTTGATAGGATTCTTGTGGTAATGTTATTTGACATTTCTTCTTCTTATGTTTTAAAATGTTTGAATTTATTGTGATATTAATATTCATTCCATCTTTGATTGTAATTGATTCCTAAGTCAGAAAGACATAATTCATTAGCTTATGATCTGTTTTGGAGGAATAGTTATAGTTTTGTTTAATCTTCTTCTAATTCAAAAGAATTCATGTTTCTAATGCTCTTTTTTGAAAACCTAGTAGTCTAAGCCACTCCATCAATATACCTTAAGGTGTTAAGCTACTTACCTACCTTGCCCCATCAACTCTCTGAAATTCTGATCCTTTTTTCCCTAACCTAGTTCTTTCATGACCTATTGTTAGACGGACAAATCCCTCTTGCAAACAAGAGCGATCTCCCTAGTATCTTAAGGATATCTAGAAACAAACAGACATGTGTAGACCAATTCCTCCAGACTATTTTTCTTAAGAATTACTCATTAACTATGGATAGATACTCCAACCTAAAGTCCAACACTTGCTCAATCTTCAATCCAATCATTCTAGAAGGTATCGATCCAGCATATAAAATTTGAAATCAAAGACAAGCAAACAAGTTCAAAAGCATCTACAAAGTATGATAATTTGATTTAACAAAGTAGGGCCATTCAGGGCATGAGGGCACAGGTAGAGCTAATGACCTGGCTGGTGAATAAATGGGATGTTCAGGAACAATCCTTCATCATTGGAGATCACAAGCTATAAATTGAGCTTTAAGACATCTACTTCCTCACCGATTTACCAAAAAGAGGTGAACCAATCTCTTTGTTTGGGGCTAGGCAAGGTGGCCCGCCTATCGCTAGCTACAAATAGGAGTTGTTTAATGAGGAAGCTGATCCCAAAGAAAACTGGATAGACATAAAAACTATCATACATCTTGATCTGAAATTCATTGCATTCACTGTTACCAAATTATGTGGGAGCACAGCTCTATACGTGGCTACCAAGTCACAAATGCAGACAGTTTTTGAATGCTACAGAGGTACAATATTCAATTAGTGTGAAGGGGTGTTGACCAATATGAAGGGTCAACTGACCAGAGCGAAGAACTCAAAGTTGAAAAACTTTGGGTATGTTGCCATCTTAGTATCTTTCACTTTGGAGAGAATTTCGTCTCTTGCCCCACAACTGATCTCTGTTGACCATGGTGAACCTAGAGATCCTTGTATGGTACGATGGATGGCACTGATGGCTCACCATGGTGGCGACGGATGTGTGGTAGTCCGGTTTGCTCCAGCATATTTTCATTGGTTAGAAAACCAAATCTTTGCTATCAAGGATTTCCCGTATGTAGGCATAGTCTTTTGAGGAGATCCCGAGATGTCCTTACCTCTAGGGACATAATGGGATGAGTAAGATAATTGAATTGTTTTGATGTGTTTTAACTCTAATTTTTATTTTTCTTTTAATCATCCAATACTCAAAAAATTCAAATGCAGATGTTGGTCCACGAAGACCAGCCAATCTACGCTGCTTGGAGAGGAAGCGAACAAATCCTGTTGCACCGCTAGAGAACCAGGCAGCAGAGATTCTCATTGATTTAGAGCACAACCTGGGGAGTTTGAATAAAGACATTCCAGAGACTACGATGGATGATATTCATCTTCATCTCCAGAGACATGTCGCTGGCATTCCTGGCCAGTTTCGAAGATACTTGCATAGAGTGGCGCGGGCAATAGTATATTATCATGATCATCACCATGGATAGTGGATGATTATCGCAGACTATTGTATTTTTGTTTTTTGTATCACTATCTTTCGGATCATAAAGTGTTTTAAACCTATGGTCCTAGACGATGTCATATTTTTTGAAACATAAACTCTATCTATGATATGACTACCTTTGTCGGTTATCTTGTTCAACCTTATCGAATGTTGTTTTAATTTACTGTTTTAATGTCACAAATGTCTATTTATAACATTATTAGCTAATGCATCAGCCAATGTATTTAAAATTCTTGGAATGTGTTGATATTAAATGTAATCAAACTACCTTTCCAAGAGACGAACCTTCAAGAATAATCTCAGTAACACTAGATTTTTAATTGCGTATACTCTGTTTAAATGAAATACAATGAGTTTTGAATCTAACCTAATGATCAAAAACCAAATTCCAAATGAAATGGCATCAGATAATAACTCAATCACAGCGATATATTCTGCAACATTATTCGTTGTTTGACCAAGGCTTACCTCATGCATAGAAAATAACTCATCGGTGGGTGAATAGATAACCCAAGATGCAGAAGAGATATTCCATGTATTACGACAGGCACCATCAGCAAAACCAATGTACGCTTGAAGGGATGTCGACATCTGCAATATCGAGAGTAATCAAGATAAGCAGGGATAGTAGTCAACGCAAACTTAAACTAGACACACTCATCTAATCTAAAAAATCTAACTTAGAAAAATAACTAATGTACAAGTGAGATCTTCACACAAAAAATCAAGCATAATATCTCTTCAGATAAAGTCCATTTCTGGGTTTATCTAAAGAGACCCCGTCATAATCAATCAATTTGTAAGCCCTTTTTTGCAAGCACTCTCTTGACAATATAAGGACCATGCCAAATAGGTTTGAATTTCCCAGCTCCTAGTTTATCATTAGCTTGGTCATATACCAATACGAGGTCACACTCTGAAAAAACACAAGGTGTAACACTTCAATCATACTGAGCTTTAACACGTTTTTTATGAGCTTTGGCTACTAATGCAGTGGTGCGCCGAGTCACATCTAATTTTTCTAGGTACAAAAAGTGTTTTTCCTCCTTAGAGGTAGCTAGTAGTAACTCTATGGCTAATTGGAGTGACAATATTTCACATTCAATCGGTAACACAACTTCTAAACCATAGACCAGTTGAAAAGGAGTGAAACCTGTTGCTGTTTTTGCTGAGGTTCGGTATGCCCAAAGTGTTGAGAAAAGCATAGTATGCCAATTCAATTTATGAATTCCAATTATCCTTTTAATCATAGTGGTTAAAAATTTATTAACGACTTCAACCTGACCATTAGCTTGTGAGTAATATGGAGTTGAGTTATCATGGCGTAGGCCAAGTTGGTCGGAAAGTTCGGTTATCATGATGTTTCGAAAATGGCTCCCATTATCAGTAACGATAGTTTGGGGTACACCGAATCAAGAAATCACGTGATTGAATACAAATGTAGTTGCAGTTTTTCCATCTGCCACAAATGTAGGCATCGCCTCAACCCATTTGGTAAAATAATCTACTGCGAGAATAATATACCCATGCCCCCCAGCCGAGTGAGGGTTACATGTAATGAAATTAATGCCCCATTTTGCAAAAGGACTGACATCAATTAGGGGTGAAGAGGAGCTGGTGGTGCACGCATCTTTCGATCAAAAATCTGATAGTTGTGGCATTTTCGAACCGCAAGAATGCAATATTTGAATAATGAAGGCCAAAAATAAACAGCGCACAATATCTTTTAGGCTGTGGCATACCCAGACATATGACCGCCACACGCTCCAGAATGGCATTCATTCAAAACTCATTCAGCCTCTTCATGAGTTAAACATCGTCGAAATACAGAATCCACACCGTGACGATAAAGCGTGTCTCCAACAATATTGTATTGCTAAGATTGGTAACAGATCTTTCATCGATGTGAACATGAAAGTTCACGCTGGAAAGTTTGGGCTTGGAGATAAATTATTATATCCCCATACCAAGGATCTAACGTACTGATAAGAAACAGAGATTCATCAGCAATCATATGCTCTACCACAGTTTCGGTCTCAGTATTCAGGAAGTCACAGAGAAGTTCGGCAAACACTAGTGATTTCTTTGATTGGATTTTTCAAATTCTAAATCAAACTCCTGAAGGATAACTATCCATTTAGAGTATTTTCCCCCAAGCAATTGCTTAGTTAGAATATACATCATCAGGTTTCAATTAGAGATCACAGTTTTTTTCGTAACAAAATGTAATGACGAAATCGTTGGACAGGTTGAACTGCTGCCAAGGCCAATTTCTCCACATGCGAATATTTAATCTCTGTTGGATTGAGATTCCGACTGAGATAATAAATCACATGCTCATTGTGGAATTCATCCTCTTGAACTAAAACCATTCCAATAGTGGAATCAGAGACTGCTAAGTATAAAATGTAATCTTGGTTGTAATTTGGTGGATGCAATAATGGTGCATGGGTCAACACGTGTTTTAAAGCATCAAAATACCGATCAGCGATCTCATCCCAAATAAAAGGAACTTTCTGTTTCAAAAGCCTGGTAAAACCTTTGGTTAACTCAACATAGTTCTGGATAAATCTACATAGAAAGATTTCTTTCCCTTGCAAACTTTGGAGTTGGCAGAGTGTGGAAGGAGGAGGTAAATTGATAATGGCCTCAACCTTTGAAGGGTCGACACAAATGTCTTCTTTCGAAATGACAAATCCCAGTAATCTACCAGATTGTACGCAAAAAACACACTTGTGTGGATTCAAAAAAATCTTATAATACCTACATCTCATAAAAATCTCTCGTAAATGAGTAGGATGATCTTCCTTGTGTAATGAATGAGTAGGTAAATCATCGAGATAAGGTTGCACAATGTGTTTAATGTCATGAAAAGCATAGGACATTTCCCTTTGAAAATTTTCCCCAACATTTTTCAATCCAAAAGGTAGTTTACAATAAGAAAATGTTCCCCAAGGACAAATGAATGTTGTTTTTGGTTGATCGACAGGGAATATGTTGATTTGATTGTATCCAGAAAATCCATCCATAAATTAATACATTTCATTTCTGGCACAATCATCAATGATTTGGTCGATATAAGGGGTTGGATAATTATCCTTAGGACAATCTTTGTTAATATCCCTATAGTCAACACATACTCATATTGTTCCTTGTTTTTTAGTAACAAGAACGATATTAGATACCCAATTCGTTAACGGGATAGGATAAATAAAACCTTCTCTCAGTAATTTCTCAACTTCAGCTTTAATAGCGGCATCTTTTCGTGGATGTATCGGACGTATTTTTTGTCTGATCGGTTTAGCATCCTGGTAAGTTTTGATTTCATGAACGACAATTTTCGGACCAATTCCTGGCATTTCTTCATAAGACCAGGAAAATATGTCGTGGAATTATTGAAATAGGGCCTTATATGTAGCAATTTAATTTAACGTACAAGACGCACCTATATGAATGTTTTCAATAATTTCGGGTTCTACTAATATGTTAATGGAAACGGTGGAAGAAATATTCCCCGAATTCACTTCAGAATCCAAATTTATGATTAATATGGGACTCTGGGGTTCTTTGACATAATCAATTGTAAAAATAGATGAAAATTTATTTTTGAATCTATCAAGCTCAGGTAAAAATGATGACCTATGGTGGAGATCATCCCATGGTAAATCATCTATGGACAAGAATTCACGAATGCTCTCATCGGTATAAAACACTTCTTTAAAAGGATTCTAAATTGATGTTATATTAGCTGATTTTGATGGTGAAAACGATTAGAATCAGTTGATTTTGAATTGGAAAATGATTGTATTGCTTGATATGCTAATTCAAATGGACTCAAAGGCATCGCGCCATTGAATGAATCCAATTCTGATTCTAAGGGCACTAACCAAGGATCATCAAATGGGATAGTGCTTGATGTAATCATATTGATATTAGAAATAGTAAGCGGTACATTAGGTGGAGGCATAGAAAAATTTCCCATCAAAGTGGAATCTTTGATTAAACCTACTCCTACATCTTCATAAGGGATAGTTGATTTTCCAACTTGTTGAAGACTATCGGTAGAAGCTGGATCAGACGAATAATATGAGAGCTGTTTGATTTTCACAATCTTTCCTTAATGAGGAAACATGATTAATCGAAAGACGGATGACACGACAGCAGTCATAGCATAAGACCAACTTCGACCCAAAAGAAGGTTGTAATCTAGAGGGGCATCAACTACTTCCACATCTAAATTATTTGTTTTACCTTCAACCTCTATAGGTAGATCCTACAAAATTCTTTATGGATGGAATCCTCTTCCGTCAAAAGCTTTGAGAATTGTCGGGGATTGGTTAAGTGTCAGAGAACCAAGTGATTTCCAATAGTTTAACGACATAATACATGTAGATGCTCCTTCATCAATAACAGTACGAAAGCAACGTCTGTTTTTTACTAGTACTGGAATCTGAAAAGCCATTTGATGAGGGAGCAGTGGTGTAAAATTTTCTAAATCGAAGAACATAAGGTTCGAATCCTGAAGATATATAGCTCCAATTGCTGATAAGAGTAATTTCCTTTGTGCTAGGCATGATTGCAGCACTTCTAAGGCCAACATTGTTGAAGGAGATATTGCTAAATCTTCGACAATGTTGTACTTATGAGCAGCTCTTGCATATGGATTGAAAGATTATTTACAAAGTACACCTTTAGCAGGAAATTTGATTACTAAATTAGGATTTGGTTTCTCGATATGAAGTGGATCAGAAACTGAAGGAGATGTAGCTGGTGCAGAATTATAATTTTCTACTTCTTTACCAGTAACAGGATTTTTACTACCATAATCTTGCGATCTAGTTGCAACCATTACTTGAGACATCATCAAAATATCTGCTGATGTATTAGAAGAATATCCAATCATTTTTCTATCTTGAACAGGAAAATGATACTTCAAGACAACAGGAGTGGGTGAACCTTAGATGAACTTAGATACCTCAGCCCTATGCGAACATTCCTTGGTGAAATGATCCTCGTCACAGATAAGACAAGGGTAACGAGGTTTCTGTTTATCATCAGTCAGTTTAGTTTTATCAATTTTTTCCTTGGGAGATGAAGTCTGTTTACTTTTATTCTTCCCTTTTTTCTTGTTGCCGGATCTTGAATTTGTAGTAGATGAATCTACAATGTGGATATCGGCAGAAGTTTCTAGGGAAGATTCTCCTTTTCTTGAATTAGGTAAAGTTATTACAGGAGAAGTAACCTTTGAATATTTCTTCTTACTCTTAGTCGTACTAACTGAACCGATTACACCATCAGCGGCATGAGACCCTGAAGGAGTTGTTGTTATCTGACCAGGACACGGTAAATTGGAAATTTTCTTGTACAAAGTACTTGACTAGGTATATACCAAGTCAAGATACTGAGCTTGAGCGATAACTTGTTCTTTCATAACAACTCCCCCTTTGGCTACATCTTCAGTGATTTTTGGTAGCAATTATTTGATAAACAATTCTGCCAATATCTGATCCGGGATAAAAACTTTTACCAAACGTCTTCTACTTCTCCATTCATGTATATGATCTGATATGTACGTAGACGTAGATTGTTTTAGTGAATTTAATAATTCTGTGCCATTGTCATATCTAACTGGAAATTGAAAATGAGTTAAGAAGGCGGTTGCTAGAGCGTTGAAAATGTTAAATGAGCCTCGTGGAAATTCAATGTACCACTTGGAAGCTAATCCTATTAACGTTCTCTAAAAAAATCTAAGTCTAATGGAATCGTCGATTAATGAGTTAGATGCACACCAAAGGTGGTAAGTTATGACATGGTTAGAAGGATCCTCTCCTGATTTTCCTTCAAACTTCGGGATATCACTGGGCAACTTATTTTGCATTGGCAGCCAATACAGATGATAATAGATGGGATCATTCGTAAGGCGGGATAAATCAAGTAAATCCAAAGTTGCTATGAATGGAAATCGACAAGTAGGGTCTTGCTAATAACCTTGTGAAACTAAACCAATCCTAGGAGCAGGATATCCAGGATATCCTGGAATAGCTTGTGCATTGGGAATCGAAATGCCCCCTGGATAACCAAGAATAACCAGACCATACTGGGGTTGAACAGGTGTCTGATATGTATACCCAAGATACAGTTGTTGCAAGTAAACTGGATTTTGTGGAATAGGTCCATATTGATATGGCTATTGATACGGTTGATAAGTAAATTGAGGTTGACTTTTTATAACAGTACTTGTACCAGGTTGTCCTATAGGCATCTAAACAGTAGTCTGAATTGTAGGTCCAGACTGTGGAATAGAAACTTGAGGAATCTGTACCGATATTTGAGGGGCAAAAGTAATAGGAGCTGTAGACACTCCAGGAATAGGTGTGGTAGGTTGAACAGAAGTCTAAGTAGCAGTTTGTGACAGAGTCCTAGGTGTATTTGTACCAGGCTGCTGAATAAGAACATATGCAGGTATTTTAATTATAGGTTGGACTGGTTGTTGGGGTTTATTATAACCAACTTGTTGTCCAACTTGATAATAAGGTACTTTCACATTTGGTTGTAAATTCCATTGAACTTGGGATGGATCCCACACCATTCTGGGATATGAGGGTCCCATCAAAAGTTGTGCATAAGACGAACCATAAGTAGGTTGAACATAGGCTGATAATTAGCTGGATTATTTCCACCTCCTTGTAACATTTTCTGTTCTGGATAGAACTGATGTTCTAAAGGAGGTTGCAATCCTTGAGTTGGGTATTGTCCTTGAGGATGATATTGACCTTGAATCATGTACTGACCTTGAGGCATATACTATCCCTGAGGTTGATATTGACCCTGAGGTATGTATGTCCCTAGGGTTGATATTGACCCTAAGGTGTGTATTGTCCTTGGGGTTTCCCCCCAAGTTGTATTTGACTACTTTGAGGTTGCCCCCTAGGCGGTAAATTACTACCTTGAGGTCTAGAGTTTGGAATATTTCCAAACATCATATAAACTTTCTCATTGTTCAAAGTTCTAGTATTTGATTCATTCGGGCTAGATGATGACGTTGGTTTTTTGGGAAAATGAGATGCCCCTGAGAAGGTACCAGTGAGCGACTGATAGCCTGCAGGAACAGACAGACCACCATACAAAAATTTTTCTGGCAATTGAGTAAACATAGATGACTCACTATACATGTTTAACAGAGGTCTATAACCTATTGGTGTAGAGTAATAAGGAATTCGGGGTGGCAAATAATTCAGAACAATTTTTTTTTGAAATTCTGTCAATGACAAATACCAAGCATCTTGTCTAAAAGGACCATAAAAAATTGATTCACGTTCTCTAAATTCTAAAGTTTCCTGAGTTGAAGGAAGAAAAATTTCTTCCTCTGCGTTACTGACTTCTTCAATACTAACAAGACTAGGAGGAAGATATTATGTGATCCGATCCCTCACTCTAGGTGAATTGGGATAACCAGGAGTTGGAGTAGTGAATTCTAAAGTAGGTTCAAATGTCACAGACTCAGTTTCTGGCTCAGAAATTTCAGGTTCAGAATGTCATAATTCACTTGTTATAGATGCAAGTTAAACTAGTTCGAAAACAGAAAGTTTCTGGGGAGTAACTTCTCCTACTTTCAATTGGTCTACTTCATAATCAGGATGAATAATAATGGATCTTTCTTCCTGTTCAGTTGATCCAGTTCCTAATGTTTTTCATCTTTCAGTTTTATTTTTTTCTATTGGCTTGGTGTATATTCAGGGGGTTTCCCCTGCATTCTACGTGATTGTCTCGGTAATTTAGCCACGATTAAAACCTATAACACACACAATCAAAGAAAATTTCAATAAAAAACACTAAAGACTCTAAGGAAATAATCAAATGAATCACACGCCTATAAAAATCTAAGAGATCAATCCACACACAAACAGTAGATCCCCCGCACTAAAAACACTAGTTGGTGATGAAATCCAACATCATAGAATTTTAATGCAGAAATGGTGGTTGGAGCAGTTACCCCGACAACCTGCTTAATGAAACAGGCCGATGCATGTTTCTCCACTTAAACCATCTCGAGTGAAGATAACCCTCCGGAGAGTCCAAGTGAGTCTAGCCGACGTTTGCTTCAGGTACAGTGGGACCTTCCCTCCACCATCACCTTGGGAAATAATCCTAAATTTTATGGCCACTAAGGTCACCAACGGGAACACATATACTTGGGGAAACAATCTACGATCCGATATACACGCAAGGGCGGAGTAACAAGCTCAATCCCCTTGAAGGCTCCTTGACATAATCCAAGGTTTACAGACAAGTGACCCCAGGCTCCTCGACAATGGTCTATCTAAGGTTTACCGTTTTTAATATGTGCACATATTCTATCGTTCCCAATGAGATAGGTATGATTACCTCACTGGTTCAGATATGATCTCGTGCTTGACTCCTTTAGGAGGAGCTTCACAGAGCATACATGCTACAATAGGATTTTCCTACCGCAAGATCGACTACTTGTTTTTTTTTACTGTCTTGGAAAGTTAACTAAAACCTATTCCAAGACACTAGCTTGAGCCATGTTGGTGGAAAAGAGCCCTAGAAAATATAAAATTTCTAGATTGATTTTAATTAAGCGTTAATTTTATTTGGCATTCTAGATTGATTTTAATTAAGCGTTACTTTTAGTTGGCATTCTAGATTGATTTTAATTAAGCGTTACTTTTAGTTGGCAGTTTCTTAGGACAATGGGTACGAAAATGAAACTTCGATGATGTTTTAATGACCTGACTCAAAATACGCTACAATGCATCTAAATGATAAACAAATCATTTCTTTTCAATGAAATCTAGCTAGAGGAAAGAGTTGAGAGATTTCAATAATTTTCAAAATATCAATTATTTCTTTCCTACATGAGAAACTTTAAAAAGAAGACAATTCGGAGAACTCAATTTCAAAAAGGTCTTTGCTCAAAAATGAAATTCCCTATATCATTTATATCGGAAACAAAAATCAAAATTCTTCCAAAAGAAAGCTAAAAGTCTTAAAATTATGAAATTCAAAACTAAAAGAAAACTCTAATCTTGAATTCTATCTAAAAATTAGAGGATGTTTAAGCTCGATTTGTAATCTAACCAAAAAATTTCTGCTTATTCCAGCAAGAGTCTAAAGCATACAATAATGGTTTTAAAATGAAATTTAGACCTTATCAATCCAAAAGGTTTTGTAAGTTTGCAAACGAAAATAAAATCAAATTTTCAAAAGAGTAAGAATTGCATCAAGTTCAATGGCTCAACACAAAAGCAATGAAATACCAAGTAGCTAAGGTATACAAAAGCTTTTGATTCAGAGCAACGGGAGGACTAGGCAGACCTTTACTCATAAAATGAAAACTAACTAAATAAATCACTTCCACACAGAAATTGCTGAAGAAACCTTGACAGAGATCTTTGGCAGTCAAAACATATGGGATAATAACAAAAATCAAGAAATTGGATTTCAGAAAGCAGAATTCTTATTTTTTTCAAAAAATTCCAGAAGTCCACAGTTTCTAATGGAACAAGGTGTGGTACCCACACTATATTGCACTAAATCATGGAGTCTACTACCATGTTTTAAAAAAGCAAGGGAAGGCAAGAAAAGCAGAGAAAAAAATAAAAAAATACATATTTACAATCAGTGATCCTATTGGAGTCTTCTACCCCAACCCAACGCTTAATTTTTTCTAATTGGCTCATGTATATTCAAGGGGTTTCCCCGAATTCTATGTGATTGTCTCTGGCATCCACCCACAATTAAAACTTTCAACACACACAATCAAAGTTAAAATTTTAATAAAACTCTAAAAGCCATAAGGAAAAATCAATGAATTACACACCTATAAAAATCTAAGAGATCAACCAGACACAAACAAGAGATTCTCACACTAAAAACACTAGTTATGATGAAATCCAATATCGTAGAATTTTAAATGTTAAAATGGCGATTGGAACAAGCATCTCCGACAACCCGATTAATGAAATAGACCAAGGCAAGTTTCTCCACTTAAACCATCTCTAGTGAAGAGCAATCCCTCCGGAGAGTCCAAGTGAGTCGAGTCGATTTGGGCTCTGTTTCCATAAAATCTCCTCCACCGTCACCTTGGGAAACAATCCAAAGATATGTCATCAAGTGGGTCACCAACGGAACACATATACCGTCGAATAGTTCATGATCTGCAGACATGTAAGGCAGAGAGCAAGCCAATCCCCTTGAAGGCTCCTTGACATAATCCAAATTTCCACCGACAAGTGACCTCGTGTCTTCACAATGGTCTATCCTCGAGGTCTACCATTTTAATATGGACATCTTCAACACACAAATATAGTGATTACTTAACTGGTTCTATTATGATCTCGTGTTTTCACTCCTTAGAGAGCCTTGCAGAGCATATATGTTGCTAAATTGATTTTCCTACCGCAAGATCGACTATCAAGCTAGTCTTCATTGCCCTTCGAAAGTTAGCTAAACCTATTCCAAGACACTAGCCAACGCCATGTTATGGAAAAGGTTTCAGAAAATGCAAAATTTTTAGATTGATTTTAATTAAGCATTACTTTGACTGGAAGTTTCTTAGGGGAGAAGAGGTAATTTTAAAATGAAACTTCAATGATGTTTAATGACCCAACTCAAAAATATTTTATAGTGACTATATGATGAAATAACCTATTTATTTTCAATGAAATCTAGATAGAGGAGATGAGAGATTTCATTATCGTTCAAAACATCAATTCTTTCATTCCTACATAAGAAATTTTGAAAATATAACTTGAGAACCTAATTTATGAGAAAAAATCTCTTTTGCTCAAATGAAATTCCCTTATTCAGATCGAAACAAGAATCAAAATTTTCCAAAAGAAATCTAAAAGTGTTGAAATTATAAAATTCAAAACCAAGAAAGAAAACTTGACCTAACTATCTAAAAGTCTAGAGTGATTGTTTCAAAATTTCTACTTTGTATCTAACTAAGAACTTTCGTTTATTCCAAAGCAAGAAACTAAAGCATCCAATAATGGTTTTAAAAAATGAAATTCAAACCTTCACAAGCTAAAAGGTTTTCAGTTTTCAACAAAAATAAAATCAAATTTTCATAAGAGTAATAATTGCATCAAGTTCAAGGGGCTACGAAAAGGAAACAGGACACTAAGTAGTCGAGGTATACAAAATTTTCTGATTTAGAGCAATGGGAGGACAAGGCAACACTTACTCATAAAATGAAAATAATGAAACATCACTTCAAACATTTAAATTGGTCAAGAAGCTTTCATAAAGGTCTTTGACATTCAAGACAAATTGGAATAACAACAAATAATTAAGTAATTCATCTTAAAACATACTTACTTTTCTAAAATTCTTCCGTAAGTCCACAATTTTTAATGGAACAAAGGTGTGGTACCACACTATATTGAATTAAAATCAGACTTACTCCTCTGCTTTTAAATAAAAAGCGTCGAAGGCAAGAAAAGTAGAGAAAAAATAAAAAAATACATATTTACAATTAGGATCCTATTGAGCTCCTACCCAACCCATTTTGAGCTAATAAAAATCAAAGAAATTCAAAGGAATTGCAAAATAAACCGAAATGAAAACCAAAACTAATTTCGCATATTCCCTACCGGAGATGCCATTTCAGTTACTGCATAAATCATTCTTTGTGGACAAGAGTGATCTCCTAGTATCCTAAGGATATTTCGAAACAAACCGACAAAATGTATCAAGACCATTATGCTTAAGAATTGTTAGTTAACTAAAAGAGATACCTCAAATTAACCTGAATAAGCTATTTGATCTTCAACTCAAATACTCAAGATATTTAGATCCAAAGATGTAATCCTGTCAAACATTTGAAAGCAAAGGAATCAGTGCTTACATAAAATATATATACCTGCAGAAATAGTCTATCTTAGTGATCAAGGAATTCCAAGAATTAAATTATCCAAAAGATACATGAAATAACTTAATAGAAAATAAAATCCATTTTATTAACTCTGAATGAAAAGAAGAAACCTTTGCAAATCTGACACTCTGATGTTTGACCAGTTCTTCCGGGTCCTGAATGTCATTTCTATTTTACAATAATCCAAATTCTCCGAATTAGTATGAAGCTATGGTGATGAGTATGTAATCTTTCTCATGCCAATAGACTGTAAATGTGAGAGAGGATAATTCTTCTACATCTAATTCTGTAAAACTAATGTTTTAAGTCCTTTGAGATCAAAACATTAATCTCAATTTATAGCAGAAGGGAGGTGCAGTTTCAATTCCAAAAGGAAGAGAAAGCTTCCATAATGGTATTTTAGCTCCAAAAACCAAGGATAGCTCCATTTATGAAGGGATAGAGGTTCATGAATGAAGAGCAATGCTCGACTAGGATAGTGCTTCTAGAAGGCTCTAAATGGGAGAATATTTGACTAGATGGGCTTAGAACTTACTTATTTTTATTTTACCTTTTACAAGGGTCCACAGCTAACGAGAAAGAGCAACGGCGGGATCCAACAGTTTTAGAGCAATAAACCACAGATCACAGAAAATGACTAGGAAAAGTGCGATAGGCTGAGGTTTTAATGATATTTTTCTCGAATTCCAAGACTTGATTTGGGAACTTTATATTTTTATACCTTCTAAGGGAGCAATAAATAGGTAATGATGAAACCATATAGACAACTAAATGTCATGGTGACAAATTTCATTGTAACACTAGGGTAGAACAAGCTGGGCTGTGTCAAACTACAACAAAGCATAACTATTTCAAACCAACATTAAACTGGAAGTTAGTGCTTTTGTAGAATTTTCTTAAGGAAAATAGTAAAATTTTCTAATTAAAATTCAATTTTGCAGATGGCTAACTTTGTTTCTACTTCATGTGAATTTCTAGGTGAAAGAGAGTGTGATTCTTTCCACCATTGGGCATGGAGTTAGTTAAGAAAAAAATCAATTACAACAACACTACTTTATGGAAGCTGAGGAAATTTTGGATTTAAATTGTTGTGGCATAAAAATTTACAGTAAAATAGAAGAAATGAAGGAATTTGGAGCATATGACATGAATTAAAAGTAATCAGTATGCTATGAAACTGATAAAAACATATAAAAGATGAAGATATAAAATATAAGACAAAACATAATCTCAGGTGAAAAAAAGAGTTCGCTGCAAAACTATATTAAATGGAGAAAATGTTAGCATAAATTTTCCTTCTAAGATCATCCATAAACCCCTTAAAATTAAAAAATCTACACCTTTATAGATAGATATCTCCATTACAAAATCTGCCACCTGGTCTAGATTCGATACATAATTAAGAGACCTAATTGTAATTGAGTTACAAGACATTGATCCTTTATAGGTTTATTTTCCATTTTAACAGAATTTGAATACAAATAGGTGTCTCTTATCATTTATGATCTCAACAATTTTTTTTTGGTCGCCCTCATCAAATCAAATCACCTGTTGAATGTGCTAGAGTGTTGATGTGCTTGACTGTTGTGCTTTTGCCACGTGGATGCTAGCCTGCTTGACTTGTTGACTTGTCTTCCTGAAAAATAGTTGTCCATTAGCTGATGATGTGGAAACTCTTATGACCTATAGCCGCGATATTTTTTTTTTTGTATGATTCCCAATAAAAACTAATTGAAACCTTATAGTGTAGAAAAAACTGAGTTGGAAAAATCTCTAGCAAAATTTGGTAGAAAATTCAAAAAACACCTTTTTGCTATCTAATTGACCTTTTTGAAAGTTTTGAAGTCCTCGTTGATGTTTTTTAGCTAAACACATGCCTTAGCACTCCCTTATATGATCTTTTAACTTGCTTTTTCCTCAATGAAAAGCTACAACAATTTCATAGCAAATATTCACCTTAACTATGGGGAGTTGCTATGAAAATATCAATTTTCTGAGTTTTTTTATTTTTCGTGGTTTTCTATGCCTCCTTATCATACCTAATATCTTTCCAGACCTATATACTACTAAAATTATTGGTTAAACACAGCATAGGAAAACATTAAGGATTTTAGCATGTTCAGAGAGTGCCCTCTACTTCAACAATAATATTAACATTTCTCTTTGCAAGTTCCACTTTGATCATTTCAATTTGAGTCTCTAATGCTTTGACTTGTCCCTACAACCTTTTCCTGTCTATTTGTAACTATTTGTTCCTTATACACACGTGTTTCATCATTTTATGCAAAGGTACACTCCTCTTCACCATTATTCTAGATTCTTATCCAACCTTTTCATAGAAATGTATCTCCTTTGATATATATTCTTCTAACTCCTTAAAAAGTAATTTAGATTCTATCACCTCCTGCCTATTTTCCCTTAATTGTTCTCATACAACCTCTATTTCACTTTTTCTTGTACATTTATGCTCTTTGCCTTTATTTTTCTTTGTTGGCTCTCCTTTTTCTGAAGGCACCCCAGGAATCTTTTCAACTTGTTGCATTGACCTTGTAATAGGTTTCATAGGTTTTAAAACAAAAACTCATTCATCTTGGGTAAAATCTAATTTATTGGCTTTCTTGGACTTTTTTTGAGTTGCAGATTTTGTCACTTCTTTAGGCTGCAATTCTGGACTTTCCTCAATCTCAATGGCCTCTAGAATATCAGATAGATTCCCTTCCCTTTGCTATGTTTTCTAGTCATCCTCCTCTTATTTCTTGTGGAAGTATTTACCACAGGTTCTTCTACAGGTTTTGCTAAAATCTCTCCCTCTGGTTGCTTCTCTTCCCTAGGGGTTACTGGTTGAGACTTTGGAGTTTTCCTAGGGGTGGCAACATCTAACTCATAGCCACTTAAAAATAGGAAGTTGATCCAATCTGTGTTCAACCTATTTAACTCTTCTACAACTAGCAATTTAATAATACCATCATGGAAAACATAGGTATTACTAGCATCACGCTTGGCTTGGACCTTGTCAGCCATCTTTCCAAAAATTCTATACAGATAAAAAGGAATTTATAAATGTTGTTTACCTGTGAAATGCAATAGAAATTTGAAATGGTACTGGTAGACCATGTTGAACCTACCTTCACATGTGAAATACTTCTGCATGACCATGAGGAGTTTATAAAAATACTCTTTGAGGAAATTTCTCGAAATGCCAACAAACATATCAATCCCTTTGTGCTCTTCCTTCATAAACTCGCCATAATTAAGGAGCTAAACCTTATATACTTTAAACCACATTTATCCATACCTAGGGATTTCTGTAGCACGAGCAATGGTCTTAGGGGAGACTGCAAAGTTTAGCATGCCCACCTTAGATTATGTCCCTATGAAATTAATGGAAAATTCTTTGGAAAACTGTCCATGGTAACCCTGCATCTTCTGACAAAAACAAAGGCATCCCACGCTGTAAATCGCTTGAATGAAGGAAGGATCCTCCTCCAATAGCTTCATATACATGGGTTCATGTTGGAACGGGGTCCCCTGGCTACGTTTTTTATATAATTTTGTAGTAATTATTCTAGCGCGGGGGCTTTAAGGTGGGTCAAAGCCCCCAATGTATTTTAATGGGTCAAAGGGTTGACCTAGAGTCCGCAAACCACAGTTTGGGGACCATGGGATAGCTCATGCTATGATGATATAAATAGATAGATAGTTTGAGTCTAGAAGTAATATTGATGCTATGGACAAACTGTTGAGATATGTTTTCGGTAATTTTGGGTAAGGAATCCTGCTATCTGTGTGCATGGAAATCCTCACCCCCATTGTGTGTGGACCCCATTGGCTGTGTGCGCAGGCTGTGACTTGGGTTTGTAACTTGGTTTTGGATGTTAACGAACACAAAATCGATTGAAGTATATCTTTTCTATATGAAATCATTTTGTCTACTACTGAATTACCTCTGCGTTATTTGAGTAAGCTGTAATCATGTTTTTGATATATGAATTAGCTATGATTGTGTTATTCTATGATGATAATTGCTGATGCGCACGTGAATTCGAAGGTGTTGCTAAGATCTGCTTAATAATAGTAGCTTTTTTATGTTTACATGTTGTTATATTGTTAAGGGCTTAGTAATAAGCTTGTTTCTATGCGAATCCGATAGAACTCAACAACATCTTCCTTAATTACCTACTCTCTCCTAGGGTGCGAAAACCTGGTTCCAGCACCCACCCATACTAATTCGGGTGAGACCTTGGCCTGCGAAAGTAGGTCATTGCTGAAACGGCCAGTAGTATAGGGGTTTGTTGGCCAACCTTAAGTCCGAACCCGAGTCAAGACCACTCAAGCCAAAAAATGGTTATGTTGCCAGGATCGGGAGCATTTTGAGAGAGAGATCGGGTAATGCCACGAGACTGTTGTAGACCTAAGAAATTGGAGCTCGAAGACTGGTTTGAAAAACATATTCAATAATTTTCTGTAAAAGCGAATTGTAGCATAAATATAACAACGAAGAAGTGGGAGAATAAATATATATTCATAAAATTATATGAAATTTTCTTTGTAAATTTTGCACACAAGCTCTGGGAGTTGCTAGAGCGGCTCATAGAATTACAGACGTGTTGGAAAGATGATCAGGTTACGCATTGGACTTCGGAATCAATTCAACAGTTGGAGAAGGTTGACAAAAAAATCACCCAGACCGTATATCATTGGGTGGATAGTGTGATAGGAGGAATTGTAATAGACTTCACAGTCGATTAGTTTGTATCCTACTCTGAAGTGGAGCAGAGGTTCTTCAAAGGATTCTGAGGTAAGTTCTTACGAACATTGCTGCTACTAATTAAAATATTACTGTGCCAAAAAGGAATTTTGTGTAGCCACACTAAATGAATGACCTCTGATCAGGGTGAGAGTATAACACAAAGTGTTAAGTACTACTGAGTCAACCGAGAAGTTGATAGATCTGTCTACATCCCATTAAGAGAGTCGTTTGTGCACAGAGGAACTGGTCCTCCGACTGCACCATCATCAAGTGCACGTAAGGGCAAGAACTCCCCTACCCCTCCGCCACTATCGGAAGAAGATATTGCCACACACATGAAGCTTCCCACCTTCAAGGGTGTGGGGGACGAAGACATGGACCAATTTTTGTTCATAGTGGAATCAGCATGGACTGCACATATTGTTGCTAGCGATGCTGTGAAAAGGGTGCAACTATCCCTCACCTTTAAAGGAAGGGCCTTGGATTTGTTCATGGGGTACGTAGGCCAACATGCAGATCCATCTATACAAGAAATTAAGGATGCTTTAAAACAACAGTTTCAGAAGCCTAAGTCCTACGCTCAACTGGTGGTTGACTTGAAATACTTTAAACAAGGGCCCACTGAGTCAGTATGGGAGGCTGATCACTGGCTAAAGAAGGTTATCAAATATGGGGAATTTAAGTATGAGAATATACAGCACAAGGAATGGTCCATTGCCATGCTATTACCTCACCTACGTGGGCCTATGGGACGACAAGCGATTGATGCAGAAGAGAAATCCTTGGAGATCACCATGAAGCTAGAGGTTATGCCAAGAGATGATGCCCAATTAGGGGTACAACATATCCATGGACAACTAGAGGTGATGCACCTCGAAATCCAGAATTTGTGAAAAGAGCAAGGAAAAGAAGCTAGTCCAGATGTATGGTGGATAATATGTAGGGTGTCACGCCACACCAAGGATCAGTGCCCTCTGCTGGTAGACTACATGCAGGCTGGGGGGCCCAACCCATTGCACCCTAAAGAAGCTACGGGACCAAGCGGTCTCACGTTATGGTGCGTTGACTACCACATAGCTGGACTACATGATACCAGCCACTGCCCCCATCTTGGTGCCTATGTTCCAGAGTTGAAGCAAAAATGGTGCCGATTTTTCTCATCTATGGGACGTGACGAACACAACTGTCGGACATATGAATTAATGATAAACTGAGGAAACCTATACAGGGTATAAGCTGACCCTTCAATGCCACTATCTCCCTCAGGACGAGGAAGCTCCCTTGCCAAAGGCTAGGGAGGGGGGAGAGGCGAAATCACAGCTCGGGGAAGAGGGAAATTGATCTATTATAATTGTGGAGAAGTAGGGAACTTCGCATGGGACTATCTGAACCCTGCAAAACAATCTTGTAGATATTGTAGGCAATCGAATCATGTGATCAAATATTGTCTGTTACTGATCTCAAATATGCAGGAAAATCATTAGACCCCAACACAGAATGTAAAAAGGGTTAAGGAAGAACCACGCGATGAGGGACCCATTATTAATTTCATTACGCATAGTGGCATGGCTACTGGAGAATATGAGGAAAGAGCTGCAGTTGAACCCCTTATCCGAAAAGCCGCTATCATAAAGGAAAGCTTGGACCTATAGAAGGAGAAAGAAACCTTCCTAGATGCTTGCAAAGACTTTTTGAAGGATGAGGCATCTACTTCCAAGGCTCCAACAAACTTAAAAGCAGACGAAGAAGTTAAACTATTCCTACAGGAATGTATGAAGATTCTACGCAACCAAAAGTTAGTAGAAAATATTTAAGCACTGATAGACAGGTGCACAGAAAAATTTGGCCTTCAACAGAAGTTAAAGATGTTAACAAACTTTACAGGAATAAGAAACGCACTGGTCGAGAAATGCAGCTAATTGTGTAGATTGGCGATTATGAAATGGATGAGGTCATCCTGGATCTAGGATCCAATGCGAATGTCCTGCTGAAACAAACATGGAAAAGGATGGGAGAACCTAAGCTGGAATGGTCTACTATACAACTTCACATGGCTAACCAATAGAAGATCATACCGTTGGGGGGAATATCAAATATTATGGTAGATATCGCAGGGGTTAAGGTATATGCTGATTTTGAGGTAATTCAAATTGTAGAGGATGCAGATCCTTATCCTGTGCTCTTGGGACTGGGTTGGGCTATAGACATGGGAGGCATTATCAACTTGAAGAAAAGGACCATGGTTTTTTAGAATGAAGGTACGAGAGTAATAGTCCCTCTAGACCCAACAGAAGGAGAATGATATATAGAAACCATGTGCGGAGAAGATGATCTGGATCATATCTATAAAATAATCGCCCAGGACGAGGATTGGATTAATCCTACGGCTGATTGTGTGCTTTTCTAGGAAAAATATAGTCAATGGCTCTAAGACTCTGACGCGTAAATCGAAAATTGGTAGAACTGGTTGCATGATGTATTTACGTTATGATGTCTTAGGATCATGAATATCTTCTAGTGTATCTCCTCAAAGGTAAGAGATCTACCTTAATTTGATGGTTCTAGTATGTAATATCCCAAAATAGGGAAAATCTACACTATTTGGAATATCTTAGGATATTCCAAATGTGGAGCTGCAACAATATGTAAACATAACAATGGAGTAGCAGTGATAAATCAACTCATAGAGTGAAAGAAGAACTCATAGCCATCTTATTATGTTACTGCAGCAAAATGTATACAATATCTTGAGGAAAGTGCTACTCAAGATAGGCAATAATCAGCCTCAAGAAACACGTACATACAATATGACAAAACACTACTACACAAGAGTGCCCAAGGCTATGACTGCGCAGTTTTATAAGAAAAACTTCATGCTAACATATGTCAATACATAGATATACAAATGTATGTCTCATACAAAATTGGGAGTGAAGATCTATGCTCCCAAACACTACCTCAAGACAATCCTAGAAGGATTGGCTGAAATATGCAAAACTGCAAAATGTCGGAGTTGCAGGGTAGCAGCTGCAACTCAAGAACTGGAAATGGATGGAGAAGGCTGAAGATGCTGCATCCGAAAAAATACCTCCTCCAATGGATCTTCCAAGTGAAAGGCTGATCCTAACAGTGAATATCTCACCCTCCGACAATCACCGCAATCCCTCACTGCAAATACCTTCTGAAAATAAGGCAAACACTGAGGGATATTGCGATGTAGGTGCAAGAAACGTGTTGACCAAGTGCCAAGATCTGCAATATTCTCCAAGGGCTTCCAAACTAATCTCTCAAAGGAAATATAGCCTCCTCTTCTGAAAAACAAGTGCTGGAAGTGGTGTTGTGAACCCTCACTGCAACACCCTGCAACACAACGTTATACTGCTGTAGAAATAACGTTGTAGTTGAAGGAGGATGCTTGGCCTTGAGCCTGGATGTGAGGCAAATCAGTACAACTCCTCCAAGAGGCCTCTCAAGAGAGGAGAAGAATTCCTAAACAGGAAATCCTTGTGCTAAGAAGCACTGCAACTCTGCTAAACAGCAGGAGAATGCACAAAGTCTAAATAGACAATTAAATAAATAATCTAAATCATGAATAAAAATGGCTGCCTTGGCCTCCTTTTAAACAAGTGAAAGCCTTGTCTCCATGGGTCCCACTCAATAGGGTTTCCTTCACCAAATAACCCTCTTCCCATTCATACTATGTTGTCTCTCAAAGTGTTCTCCACCTCCTATCCCAGCGTTGTTGACTTGGTCAAACTTGACCTTGTCTCCATGCAAAATTTCACACACAAGGGTGTGAAATACAGCTCTTATGACTATCCCCTTTCACATTATGAGGGAATTTATTCATGTTTTTAATATGCATGGGCTTCCTTACCCATTTATTTAGCTGCTAGGTGATAAAAATCAAAATTTAATATTCCATTTAGTTGTGTGCTAAAATGGGAATATTACAGTCCTCCCCTCCCAAATGTTGCTTGTCCTCAAGAAACTACAGAGATAAAACTGAGTGGCCTTCTTGAGGCATGAGGTCTGATATGAATTTGGATCTATCATCCCCATATGAAGCTCCCATTCCAAGAAACCATCCATACAAAATGAGTTACCTCCCAACATGGCAACTCCTGAAAATCCCCTTCCACCTTTGGCTCCTGCAGTGTAGGTGGGTTGAAAATCTGATCTTGGTAGAAAAAACAGCCAACCCCGCGCTTTCCTCCTCTCAAATTAGGAGAAGTGCAGAGTATATTTTGATCTTGGGCTGCAATAATATTGCCCTCAAGTGGCAAGATGAATACTAGACCTCCATGGATCTCTTCTCCAACGTTATAAAGCATGCTCGCCCAAATCACCTCATATGTGATGAGTTGGAAGTCACCATCATATGGAATCCAATAAATCTCATGGCTCACCTCATAAAAGAACAAATGTTTGGCTATGGTGGCCATACTACCTATCATTCTCCCATTAGAGCATGCAATGCAAACAATATTGGAAATCTCTCCCCCAAGGGACACATCCAACCAATGTGTAATTCCCCCAATCATGCTCCTAATAAAAACAACAAAAACAACAACATAAGGAACCATAATGAGAACCATACTTGTTGCCATATGTAGCAAGGGAGAAGGAAAATGGTCCCTCAAATGTAACCAACGCAGTTTGACCCTCAACTGCAAAAGAGAGTGACAAAAAGTGTGGTTTCTCAACCACTTTCTTGCTGTCCCACTCTCCTCATATGTTTGGAGAAAGTGAATGATGTACGGTACAAAGTTAGCATGTTCTCCATAATACATCTTCTCCCCAAGTCCTCTTAGGGAGTGGTCATCAATAATGCTCATGGCCTTAGGTAGACCATGAGGTCTAGAAGGAAGAATGTTCCTTCCTTGAGCAATATCCTGCACATATATGGTTAAGTGATGAATATATACATTATACAAATAATTATGCAAACAAACAATACCTTCACCATATACTTTTCTCATAAAAATGGAGTGGCTCATAGATGAGTCTCCTCTCATCCTCAAAGAGGAAACAGGTGGCTATGCTAACTCTTTCAAAGAGTTATGTATCTCCTCCATCTCTATATGATCCATGCATCTCCTCAAATGCGGATACATCTCCTCCTCAAAGTCTTCCCAAAAATACCCCTCCATGATGGTGTGGTATGTCCTCATAGAATAAGTGTGGCTGAAAAGGAAATCTCCATGAGCTTCTTGTAGCAACTTCTCCTTGAACTTGGAAGCTCTAGATAAGAAGATCCTACCATGGTAGTAGATGACCCAATCTCTGACTAAATATCCCTCCTCATGTAACTGGTCATCCAATATCATGCAAGTGAAAAGATCCTTGGAATACTCCACCAACAACTGGGAGTTCCAATATGGATCTATCCTCCATAGTGACAACACTGATGATCTCTCATGAAGAAAATATATCATATGGTCATCCTCCTCTTTGACATATCCCATGCCAAAGATGGATGTTGGAAGGCTTCTATCCTTCCCCTGCTACTTCTGCCACAGCGCAGAATCTGAAATGAGAGTGTGTAAATATGATGTTGAGAGAATGCCTCTCTCCTCCCCGAGTCTACCCAAGACTCTTAGTGTTGTACAATGACCTCCCAAGGTCTCCACTCCTCTAAAATCAATGAATGGTGCCTCAAAATGTGAAGCATCCCTCATCATCTGCTGATCTGGTGGTCCCCTTGGTGAAATGTCTACATGTAATGAGACATCCTCATCAAGAGTAGACTGCATATATGAATGGACAGACTTGTCCCTGATCTCACTACGTAACCCAATTTTTAGTCATCAGTATTTTTCACTTGCTGGTGATGACTAGTTGTAATAGCCAAGTTTTCTAGCAGCTGATCTAAAAAAATGTCAAATTTTCCAGCTGGAAAACACCCATAAAATTTTTTCCCTCTTACCTTTCAGTCCACCCATGACGAGATAAAACCTTATTATCAAGTCCTATCTAGCCTCAACCATACTAGTTTGCCCATCAGCTCCAAAGAAACAATCCAAATATGTCCAAATAAGTCTCCCCTAGGTTAGGAAGTGGTGCTTTAGGCATTTCTCCCTTGGAAAACTATCCTAAAGCCAAAGAACCTCCATCTTCTACAAACAATTCATAACAGACCTCCCATTATGCAAATAAAGTTGGTTATAACCCTAGGTCACGCCACTAATAAACCCTCAAGTCTCAGCAATACATGTACCATAGGTCAAACTGATTTTAGGTGGTTTTACAGTGTTTTCATGGATATTTCAAGAACAGAAGCATACCAGCATTCCCAGAAGATAGTATTTGTTCCCACATGAGAAGACAACTACTTCTCATGTGACTTTGAGCTTAGAATACAGCTACAGGACAAAGAGTTGTTTCATTAAGCTCATGCGATCACAATCAGAGCATGAAAGGATAGTGAAAGGAAAAATAACACTGTTAAAGGCTGATGAGATGGCACGACTGAAAAACCCCCTTCATTTTATTAGTAGAGGGTTAAGAGTGCCTCCTTCATCTATAAGCAAAGGGAAACTGGACAAAGTTTGATTTTAAGAATTGCACTAACTGTAAGACAATTTTTTGAGTACAGTGAGGTAGCAACTAAGGGTTTCTGAAATAAAATGATGATTAAATGCAAAGGCAAAGAATTGGGCCTTAAAAATGATTTGCATAAGCTCCATTGTTATTGAGTTACAAGGAGAAGCTAATGGGTTGATCATCAATGAGGAAATATTGTTAAACAGATGGCCAGAAAAGTCAAATAGTCTGGGGCTCAAATTTACTTTTGCCTTCATGTATAAGAGAAACCACTATCAGTATGTTCATCAGAAAACCTTCATGTGGCTGAGACAGAGGTTGAAAAGAAACCAATAATTTGTCAAAGTAGGCCTCCTTCATCTATAAGTAGAGGGCTAGAGCAGTGATTGATTCTAGGGTTTTCACTGACTGAGAGACAAATTGCAAAAGTAGTAGGAGACAGTTGAAAGCTTCTGAACAGAGAAAGCATGTCAAAAACAAATGGAAAGCATGAATACTATAACTATCGAAGAAGCTGGCTTATCTCCTATCAGATTTTTCTTTCAAAGACAGTCTGGAGCCAAGAAATGTACAAACTTTTATGAAAGGTGTGATTTCCTTAAAGGTTACAAAAAATTCATCTCCTTGTTCTACAGGCTTAACCTTTAGTCTCTGTTCCTTTAAACGAAACAGAGTTGAAAAGTAGTTGAAATCAACTGGTTTAGACATAGGCAAAAGGGTGATGATTATTTTTCAAAGGGTACTGTTCTCCCTTTTCATGAGGGAATTTATTTCAAATTACTCATCATAGTAGGCAAAGGAAATTTGAGTTTAGTTTTTCCCAAAAAAGGCATTGCAAATAGATACACAGGTTCCAAAGATGTAAGAAAGATTATGGTATGTATTTGAAAGTCAGAAAACACACTCAAAACAAATAGAGCATGCCACTGTTACAAATGAATGCCTGTTCATTGTGGAAATGAATCAAAGGTGATAGGGAAGCCTAGGTGATTACAACTGAGTTTCACCTCACAATAAAAAAGAAAATCCATTTGGAGGATGCATCTACAGTCCCTATATCGATTTAAGCCAGGTTCCCTGTAAAAAGCAGATACAATCATAGGGAGTAGAGAATGTCAATCAAGTTTTAAAGAGATAGGTCATCTGCTTGCAAAATAGAAAAAGAGGCTTCACCACTCATTGATATGTTTTGAGCAGATTTCCCATTTAGGAGGTGTCATTAAAGGGTCAACAGTGGCAGAGTTTCCTTTTCTAATATTAAAACGCAGTGTAAATAGTTTGACCCTTGGATGATTTTATTACAAGAGTAAAGAGTCATATTTACCAAAACTGGCTAGAATGCATGCACAGCCTTTCTGCCAACAATATTTAAAGGTATGGGCCCCTTATAGCACGTTCAAAATCACTGTGGTTTTGTTTTCAAATAAACAAAGGTAGTAGGTTTTAAAGAAAGGAGCTTTCAAAACCCTCACAAATCAAACTTAAGGGTAGTTGGCTTTTTGCATTCAAAAGAGAGTAAGGAGACTATTGCAAGCCATTTGGCAGTCTCAAAACACAAGGCATCGATCCCCTCTTTCTATTCACTAGACCAGAGAACGAGGTTTTGGGCAAATTCATCGATTTTTCAGGCTTGAAGACTACGCGACACGCCTGTAGAGTTGTGCAGCACGTTCAGGCGGATTTTTACCACAGGATTTCACTGTTTCGCAGCGCGCCTGTAGGCGCTGGTCACGACCGCTCGACAGTGACTCGAAAGCTCTTCTTTGCCTGGCGCCTTCCCTTATCAACGTGTCGCACACATGTTAACGATCCAAACGCCTCCAACAAGCTTTGAAAATTGCTCAAACACCTCAAGAAAAGCCCATCATTGATTTTAAAGACTTGACAAACTATCCTCAAAACAATGTTAAAAGGTGAAGGCACTGTTTGAAAGGAGAAACACAGTATTTGAAAAATGAAACAATGGGCCTGATTTTCAAACAGCAGTGATCCTTCTATAAGTGTTTTTTTCATTTCAAATTTTTCCTCGGTGTGGTGAAGAGCAAAGTTAGGGCTGCCTCTTTAACCATAAAACAAACTTTAATGTGTAAAGTTGTCATTTCCATTTGGAGGTTTTCTGTCTAACAGTGGGTGAGGAATAGTGAAACAAGGAAGGGTGTGTTGATTGTGAGGAGTATTTTTCCTCTGTCTAAAAACTAAGCTGCCTTGCTTACATCAAAACACCAAGAGTTCTGTGATCTTACCCAAACACCGAAAATCACTTGACTGTGTATACATTTTAGTTGACTGTGTGCTTGTTATTAAAACCATTTGTTGATTGGCATACAAAGGGAAACAAGCAGTGATTTTTAAGGAGCAGTGAGCTGATATTAAAGAACCATTTCACACAGCATTTGATGCATTTCCATTGGTCAAAAAGTGACTAACAAAGAGGACAAAGTTGTGTGCTTGAGAAGAACTTTCCACAGGCTATTTGAGGTAGGGCAGCAAGGTGAAGAAGAACACATTGATGATATGCAGCATAGTGATGAAGAGCAACGCCATGAAGAAACTCAAAACAATGATAGATGATGAGGGCTTTGCAAGTTTGAAGGAAGGAATTTTTCTTTGAATAGTGAAGGATAATGCAGTACCGGGGAGGAGGTTTTAGGAGCTAATTTGAAAATATTTCCTATGCTATAAGTGACCTAGAACACACCTCGTCTCTAAAGAAAAAGCAGAATTAGGTTGAGGTCTTTAAATTAGTTTGAAAGGGTGTTAAAACATTGATTTCAAAGCTGCTTTGATCATCTGAAACCACAGAGAGAAACAATGAATAAGAGATGAGGGTTTTGTCAGTTTAAAAAGAGGTCTTTTTTTGATATGAAATAGTCAAGGATTTGCACAAACCTCTAGAAGAAAAACAGAGTTTATGAAGGGCTTCATGATTAGTTTGAAGGAGCATTTGAAGCAGTGTTTTAAATCAATCCCTCTGTTGGTTTAACCACAAAGAAAGAAATGATTAAAACATGAGCAGTCATCATTTCAAATTGAAGGTGTGAAATACATAAAATAGTGGTGTTGAAAGCAATTTGTTTAATAGATTAGAGAAGAAGCAGTGGTTAGAAGATGAAGACCTTTGTAAATTGAATGCAATATTTAAAAAAAAAAATTGGTTTAAAGGCACTTTATCATCTAAAAACAAAGCAAGCCAGTGATATCAAAAAGGGAAAATGTTTGAGGAGAAGGTTTTTGTGCTAAAAAAAAGGAGACTTCTTTTCAAGAAGCCACAAACATGTCTTGTTAAAGGCTTCTTGGCTCAAACACAGTACTAAAGAGATGAATTTAGTGATGAAAGGGAACATTATGGCATCCAACACAGAAATAAGCATAAGGGTGATGAAGCACAAAACAGTGAAGGGAAAGAGCATGACAGTCATAAAGAAGGCAGTGACAAAGACAAACAAAGTAGCCCTCAAGCAAGCAATGATGAGGGCAAGCAAATACAAAACATGGATCATGAAGGGCATTATCCAAAGCATGTGCTATATGCCTCTCCTAGGCAAGGGGCCATGACTTCTCCACCAAAGCTAGAATGCCAAACAACAAAGCAGAAAACCAAGAAAAGCTCAAAACTGCCCAAAGAGGGCGCCCGATGAGAAAAAAGGATAAAGATGCCTTTAGGCTTGGAATTTTTGGCCCAAGTTTCTAGAAATTTTTCTAAAAGGCCTTGAGGGACTTGCTGACCAAAATTGAGCAAATTTTGACATGTTCTTGTTTTTCGAATTGTTTGGGCCTAATTGCATAAAATCATGGGCGCCGCCATTTTGGTTTGGAGCATCCTCAACTCTTGAGAGTGGTACCATTGGATGCATTAAATTAAATGGAACATACTAAGTGATTTTCAGAACAATTGAAGATCATTTTCTCCCCTAAAATGGCGAAAAACACCCGTTTTTTCTACACTCTACCGGGTCTATCAGCAAGGCTTATTTTTTGGTTTTTACACACAGACCTGTTTTTGGAGGATTTCCATACATCATATTGGGAAAATTAAACTTGTTCCAGAAATTAGACACTTAGATATTTCCAACGAGCTATCATGAGCCTTATTTCGACATTGGGAAGGCTGCCAAAAGTTGCCGACAAGTCAGGAGACCTTTTGCTGATGTATTTTTTGAGTATTTTGTAAAAATTGAGCCTTTCAAAACTGCTTTTTCCTCATGTGCGTTTAGCTGTTTTTGCACATGAGAAGTTATCAAAAGTGAATTTATTTCCCTCTTTTAACATTTTATAGATATTTTATGAGATATTTTGTGCCTTGGGCTTTGCAAAGCCTCAAGGACAAAATAAGATATTTTGGATAGGCCAATGAGATTGCAAATTGAACCAAGGGGTTTTCTTCACTTTGGCCTATTTATTCCAAAGGCTTTCATTGTAAACAAGGCTGAAATTTATGAATAGAAGAAATATATGGTCATATAAGCTTTGGAATAATTACTTGTCTCATGCTTTTGGATAGTCTCTTGGCTTTTCTTGGATGATGAAAGAGGATTGTTGTTGGATTCCATGACTTCGTAGAATGGTATAGTGTCTCTCTCTTTGTTTTGTTTCCTAGTTTTCATTCATAAATCCATGTTTCTTGCTTGCTATAGGACAGTAGAGAACAAATTTGAGACATGCCCTTGGAGGCACCTTAAATTTCCTGTTTCTTCATAGCTTCCATGTTTTCTTCATTCTTAGTCACATTAAAGAATTCTTGATTGCTCTTTAATAACTTAAGGATATTTTTGCTTGTTTCATTCATGGTTTTATGCATGCTAAGTATGATTTACGGTATGCCCTGCTTACTCATGGCTAGCCATAGCTCCATCCATGAAATTTCTCTTTGACTGATTAGATTGTCATTTGTTGAACCAAGGAGGTCTTTTTCTAATCTTTCCCTTTGTCTAAGACTATGAAATCTTGTTTTCAAAGTACCCAATAACTTGAAGTACAATGATTAGGCATTCCGACATAGTGATTTGAGTTATTTGTCTGTCTTAAGTGTATTTCCCCAAAGTCTGATAGCCTTTTCCCAAAGTTAGAGAGTTATATATCTCTATGCATGGATTGAATGTTTATTTCTATGTATTAATTAGCTTATAGTTACACTTCTCATGATTAATGGTTTACCCTACCATGTTTATGTCTGCTATTAAAATAGTTATGCTTGAAATCCTTTGTTGTTCACAAACTTGATGTCCATCTTACTCCATTTTTCCCAAATATCCTTCCTACCTCGAATCAAATCGGCCCTTCAAGAACCTTGTATCACCATTTGATAGCTTTCTTGACCTCTTCGACCCCATAGCCTAGTTGATCTGACATATTTTTACCTATCTTATATCTTTTGATCAGTTTCATCCCTCACAACCTAAAAACAAAAACCAAAAACCTACTTCATAACTAGCCTAAAATCAGAACACAATAAGAAAACACACAGATATCCCTTACACAAATAGAGAGAGCCCTCTCTAAGTCCAGGAAGGCTAGGTCCTTGGGCTACAAATATTGGTTTGATGTTACACTGTCATTTGGCTTGCCAATCAGCCAGATCATGGGAAACTAACACTAGTCTCCCTCTTAGGTGCATCAACCTCATGAAATAGACAGGGGTGTATGATCCTCATCACATGATGTTGGTCATCCTTCCTATATCCTCCTTTTATCTCCATATTTTCACACCCTATCATCAATGGCACATGTAAATCATGAGTTGTGCCTTGATATCCACATGTGAGATCGTGGGGAATTTCTTGCAATGATACAAGAATCCCTCTTGTTGGAGCAAGAGCTCCCTCTTCCTCTGCATGAGGTTCTAGATAAACTCTTAGACATGACAACAATGTTTCCCTCCTCCTCATCAACATGTATGGGCAACCTCCCAAGAATTGGATCTTCTTTTAAACAAGCGATCCCCATGCCCTCTTTTTCAGGAATATGAGATAGAGGCTTTGCCTCTAACAACGTATGTTGTAAGATGTCAGTCTCCTCAATGGGTTTCTAAAGTGGAATGGTGTTTATAGTTCCATCCATCACATGCAAGGTCTTTGTTTTTTGATATTTGTTTTGCTTCACCACATGTGTTTCAGAAACTTTCTTATCAAACTTTTCCACCAATGTTTTAATGAAACTTGCATAGGAAGAAGTATTTGCATTATTTAAAGAAAAATATCCTTACCTCCAAAATGCAGCACTGCTACTCTGATGGATTCATCTTCAGAAATTTGATGATGCTACAAAAAGGTGTCTAGCACTTCCACCCAAGCCCTGGCTGAACATGTAGGTGAACCATCAAAGGTAGACAAAAGAAATCTATCTACATTATGCTACTTGGTCCTCTGCACCTTGATCTTTCAAAACTCTGGGAAAGTGATATGATCTCTAAACTTCCGAGTTTGAGACTCATATTCATGCAAGAAACCACTAAGAGTTACCCTCTTAGGCATTCCTCCTTCCTCCCTTTCTCTCATGGAAAAACTGGGCATGTGACTGCGTTGTGCATCATAGGGTGTGGCTGCATGCTCACACTCCCCATAAGAAAATTTAGAGTTTGACTCAGTTTCAAACCCTCTTGGAGATTCTGTACACATCTCCCTCCTTATCTTCTTGAAATCTTCATGAATGCTCTGTACAGATCTTGGAAGAAGCTTTGTAAGCCTATCTTCCTTTATTTCTCCACATAATGGAGTCTTTGTCTTCTCTTTTCTTTATAGAATCATGGTTGAGATCCATAGGCTAAGCCAATATTATGCTCTGATACCACTGTAATATCCCAAAATAGGGAAAATCTACACTATTGGTAATATCTTAAGATATTCCAAGTGTGGAGCTATAGCAATATGTAAACACAAAAATGGAGTATCAGTGATAAATCAACTCATAGATTGAGAGAAGAACTCATAGCCGTCTTATTAATTTACTGCAGAAAAATGTATACAAGATCTTGAGGAAAGTGCTACTCAAGATAGGCAATAATCAGCCTCAAGAAACAAGTACATACAATTTCACAAAACATTGCTACACAAGAGTGCCCAAGGCTATGACTGCATAATTTTATAAGAGAAACTGCATGCTAACATATTTCAATACATAGATATACAAATGTATGGCTCATACAACATTGGGAGTGAAGATCTATGCTCCCAAACACTACCTCAAGACAATCCTAGAAGGATTGGCTGAAATATGCAAAACTACAAAATGCCGGAGTTGCAGGGTAGCAGCTACAACTCAAGAACTAGAAATGGATGGAGAAGGATGAAGATGTTGCATCAGAAAAAATACCTCCTCCAATGGATCTTCGAAGTGAAAATATAATCCTAACATTGAATATCTCACCCTCCAACAATCACTACAATCCCTCACTGCAAATACCTCCTGAAAATAACACAGTCACTGAGGGATACTGCGCTGTAGGTGCAAGAAAAAGTGTTGGACAAGTGCCAAGATATGAAATATTCTCCAAGGGCTTCCAAATTGATCTCTTAAAGGAAAGAGAGCCTCCTCCTCTAAAAAACAAGTGCTGGAAGTGGTGTTGTGAACCCTCACTGCAACACCCTGCAACACAATGTTATACTACTGCAGAAATAATGTTGTAGCTAAAGGAGGATGCTTGGCCTCAAGCCTGGATGTGAAGGAAACTAGTACAACTCCTCCAAGATGCCTCTCAAGAAAGGAGAAGGATTCCTAAACAGGAAATCCTTGTGCTAAGCAACACTACAACTCTGTTAAACAACAGGAGAATGCACAAAGTCTAAATAGACAGTGAAATCAATAATCTAAATCATGAATAACAATGGCTTCATTGCCCTCCTTTTAAACAAGTGAAAGCCTTCTTTCCATGGGTTCCACTCATTAGGGTTTCCTTCGCCAAATAACCCTCTTCACATTCATACTACGCTGTCTCTCAAAGTGTTCTCCACCTCCTATCCCAGCGTTGTTGACTTGGTAAAAATTGACCTTATCTCCACGCAGATGTCCTCTTTCACACACAAGGGTGTGAAATCTAGCTCTTATGACTATCCCCTTTCACATTATGAGGGAATTTATTCATGTTTTTAATATGCATGGGCTTCCTTACCCATTTATTTAGCTGTTAGGTGATAAAAATAAAAATTTAATATTCCATTTAGCTGTGTGCTAAAATGGGAATATTACATAGTAGTATTAGGGATTTTCTTAGAGCATTTGAAGTAGAAGTCCCAAGGGAGCGAAGAATGTGGACATTGAACCTATCCATGCCTGCGACCCCTCTGCGGTGGTGGGAAACTCATAAGGGGATGTTTCAAGATTAGGAGGAATGTCCCAAGATGACGATCCTATGGTTTGAACCTTCGGTTCACCTAAGCATGGAGACTTTGCTTGGCCAAGGGGACCCACGCAAGCACTCGGCCGCATGGATGGAGGTTTGATGCAAAAGGACCGGGGACGAATGGGTCCACTTGTTCATTCATGGCTTGGGGCCAATCCCCACCACATGGTATTTGGATGCGAAATACATCAGTGTACCTGTCACTGGGAGACCATGACGGAATATTTTGTGGGGACATTCAGATTGATAGGCGAAACTGAGGAATTAGACGAAGCCTTTCAAGACATAGATTCCCTAGTATTTGATGAATCACACCCTCGTGTGGAGTATGGGGAACTAGCTTGGGATACACAGATGTAGGATATTGCTAACTGTCGCAATCTATCAATGGAGGAATGTGACGAAGACCCGCGAAATATCACTATCCAAGAATCAGAGGGTGAACGAACAGTTGATGGACCCCCACTACAGACTATCGATGTGACCAAACATATTAATCTATGGGTATTTAACATTAAAACATAAGAACAACCTAAGCTAGCGGAAATTGGAGATTATTAGGATGATGATACCATGGGGAAAGTCGTAGAACTTCTCACGAAATACCAGGACTTCTTTCCTACAAAATTCTCAGAAATCAAAGGTATTACAGGGGACCTGCGTGTCATGTGAATCACTTTAAAACTAGATGCATGCCATGTCAAGTAGCGACCTTACTGATTGAACCCCAAGTACAAGTAGAAATTCAGGGAAGAAATTGACAAAATTCTAGCCGCAGGTATCATCGAACCAGTAGAACAGTCAGATTGGGTAAGCCCTATGTTGGTCCAAGAGAAAAACACTAAATGAGAAATAAGAATCTATGTCGACCTGCGCAAGTTGAATGATGCATGCATACATGATCCCTTCCCTACACCATTCTCTGATGAAATCCTCGATAGTGTGGGAGGGAAGGAAGCATACTCATCCACTGACGGGTTTTTGGGCTACCAAAAGATTAGGATCACACCTGAAGATCACAACAAAACTACGTTCACCACCAAATGGGGATCCTTCCAGTACACCATCATGTCGTTTGGGCTAAAAAATGCCCCTGCCATATTTTCTCAGGTAGTGGTCGCAGTATTCAAGGAGTTCATTCACAAGTTATTGGAGGCATATTTTGATGGTTGGACAGTATTTGGATTGCTAAAGAAGCACGTCTCAAACCTGCGCATGAAGTTGGATGCCTGTAGAAAGCACCATATTTCCCTAAATATTAAGAAGTGCATATTTTTTGTACCTTGCTAGATCTTGTTAGGCCACATAGTCTGTCAGTAGGGACTGATGGTTGACCACACCAAGGTGGTATTTATCATCAATTTAGCAGTCCCTACAAATGAGAAACATTTGCGCTCCATCATCTAGCACACGGGCTACTATAGGAATTTTATTCAAGGGTATGCACTAATCACGACACCCATGGAAAAGTTGCTAAATGAGGATGTTTCGTTTTTTTGGGACGCGGAGTGTCATAAGAGTTTTGAGCTACTCAAGGAAAATATGGTCTCTTCACCTATCCTCATATTTCCTGATTGGGCGAAGGTTTTCCATGTCCATGTGGATGCTTTAGGGACTGCCCTAGGAGTTGTCCTTACGCAACTTGGGGAGGGGGACATTGACAACCCGGTTGCATTTGCTAGTAGAAAAATCTCTTGTGTGGAGTGTAACTACTCCAATACTAAGCACGAGGGACTGGAAATTATGTATGCCCTGGAGAAATACCAACATTATCTACTGGGAGGGCATGTCAAGATTTTCACAGATCACATGGCTTTGAAGTACCTAGTCAATAAGCCTGTGTTGGGGGGGGGAGATTTGGCAATAGTCACTATTATTCCAAGAATGTGACTTTGAGATAATTGTGAAGCCAGGGAAACTAAATGCTCAACCAAACCACTTGTCCTGAATCGAGAGTGGTGAAGAACCGACCAACCTAGAGGAAGGATTGACCGATGCGCATCTATTTTCTATTTAGGTGGTTGATGCGCACTTTGCTGATATTATTCAATTCTTAACTACGAGGATGGCACTTGGAGAATATTTGGTACAATAGAAAAAAGAGCTAGTAACCCGCGCAAAGAAATTTACCATCATAGCGGGCCACTTGTATAAGCTGGGAGCTGATGAGGTAATGCAAAGATACGTTATGGAGCATGAAATACAAGCCATTTTAGCAGAAGCCCATGGAGGCATAGTAGGAGGTCACTACGCAAGAAAAGCGATGGCGCAGAAGATATTAAGAGCGGGGTTGTGGTGGCCCACACTTCATAGTGACTCTTACGACTATTACAAACTCTGCGACATATGCCAAAGGATAGGAAGACTTTTTCGCATGGATGAAATGCCATTACAACCATAGATAGCCCTACAAGCATTCAATAAATGGGTAATTGACTTCGTTGGGCCCATCAACCCACCGGGTAACAAGACAGGTTCCCGCTACATCATCACTGTGACTAATTATGTAACTAGATGAGTGGAAGTGCAAGCTGTGAAGTATTATACTACAGATACCACTGCGCACTTCATTTTTGAGAATATTCTAACCAGTTTTGGCTGTGAAAAGATCTTGATGAGCGATAGAGGTATGCACTTTATTAATGACATAATACAAGCTTTGACTGAAGAATTTCAAACACACCATGCAAAAAGTACCCCATATCACCCATTGGAAAATGGAACAGTAGAAGCTTTTAATAAAATTCTAGAATAGGCACTTACCAAAGTCTGTAATGTAGAGAGAAGCGATTGGGACGTGCGCATCTCGTCAGTCCTTTGGGCCTATCAGACCACGTGTAAGAAATTGACTTGGAAAACATTGTTTTTGATGGTTTATGGAAAGGAGGCTATTATGCCCATGGAGTATACCATTCCTATCTGGCACATCGCAGCCTTTACGAACATGGCGGAGCCTGATATCATGGAGCAATGCTTAACACTATTATTCGCCTTGGAAGAAGATCGACTCATTGATAACTTTCATCAGAAAGTTTAGAAGGCCTGGGAAAAAGCCTGACACAATAGGTATATCCAGCAAAAGACGTTTAAAGAAGATGAGCTAGTATTATTATATGACCTCCTTTTTGTGCGCCACCCAGGGAAATGTCGCCAACATTGGTTGGGATGTTATAACGTAACGTAAATTATCAATGGTGGTGCTGTGAAATTGGCTATGCTACACGGGGACTCCCTACCCGGATATGTTCATAGAAGTCATCTTAAACCATATCGGACCAACTCGGTGCAGACCAAATGACTATATGGCTAGAGTAGTTGTATTGGGATGGATACGCGCAGGCAAGAGGAAAAGGGCAGGTAGGCCCCTTATACGCGTAGGGGTCGACCGTAGGTCAGGGAGCATGGGAAGGTGCATTGGGAGTGCAGGGGTAATACACAGCTGTGAAAACTAGTTATTGGAATAGTACTGCTGGGTAAAAATCCAACTTTACTGTTGGAAGGAGTGGGAAGTAGGCAATTAACGTAGCGATTTCCGAATATTTTTTACTGTTTCCTTGATGGTATGTTTTAGCTAAGTGTCATTTGACCATTACTTACTAATAAAAACTATAAATGGAGGAGGGAAACTCAGAATTGGGTTCTACATGTCCTGAAAATCTTGTGCCTTGCAAATTTCTGTAACTATTGTGCTCTATTTATGTCTAACCGTGCTACCCCCTCTGATAGTAGCAACCCCGAGTTTGTCTTCCGAGCGAGAATGACTATGACCAATCCTGCTGAATCATCTCACACCTTCGCCTCTACTAAGAAAGCATCCGATGAAGTATTGGAGGTCACCCCTGAAGTCGAAGAATTCATGTCCACACCAACAAAGTGGAAGCAGGTGGAGAAAAAGAAGAGTAAGGGGAAAGGTCGGGAGCAAGGGTAGGGGAGGGCTAAGAAATGGGCTGGGGGGAAGCTGCGGACCTCTGTGTGGAATTTTCAATCTCACTGAACGGTGCCTAAGTCACGCTCGCCCAACCCAACGAAGCGACCTCTGTCTGCACAACAAGAAGCTCGGCTCGTTGCCCCAATCACTTGGCTACCGCAATATATTCGGCCCCAAAGGCCCTCGGTGCACATGCCTAAGAATCTCGAGGGCTTGCGCTCCTATTTGCAAATGCCACTAACTCTGGGTAAAGTCCCCATAATTGGAGAAGCATTCAACAAGCTCTCCTCACTCAAGTTCAACGATCACGACCTTACAAACTTAGAGGCCTTCCCAGAATTGGCACCTGAGTTGTATCTCGAAAGAGTACTGGAGGACGATGTGCTAAGGGTTGTACCAATGTCATTGACGCATGGGTTAGAAGGATTTGGATTACTAAACTTCCTACAGATATGTCACTTTGGTCGATACAATGTAACCAACCAAGTTATGCACAACTTCTATCCCTAATTCATGACGGTAACTTGTGAATCAAGGACCGCATTCCCATCTATGCCACCCTAATTCAGCACATTACTAGTCTCCCCATGGAGGGGCTGAATCTCATGGAGCACGTTGGAAATAATTATGAGAAACGGATCGCCGACAAGGTGCGAGAAAACTACCATGTCAAGCGAAACCATAGGGTTCATAATCAACACCATTAACGACCTTGGAGTGCACATGGGTACCTTGCTGCTAGCTTGTAAAATGATGCGCAAGTGCCAGGATACAACTATCCCCACCTATGTGATTCAGCTTGTTAGCTACTGTGAAAATGGGGTCTGCTTTAATTGGTCGCAGTTCCTCTGCAATGAGTTTTTTGAAAATGTGAACGAAGCCCAGGATCACGGGAGGACATTCTGTTACTCTTGGTTGCTGCTCCTAATTGCATTGGTCACATGGGAATCTCCTGAAGGATCAGTCCTCCCTGAGCTTGAACCGGACATGTGTGAAGGGGCGTGACATGCAAACTTATGGGATTCAAAGGATCAACAAAATGTTAATGAAAAAAAAGTATTTTCGGTATTGTTTCCAGGTGCACTCGCAACAACGATTCACTCCCAACCAAGCTTGTCGCTGACGGTCTGCGAAAAATATAAGAGCATCGTAAAATTCTAGGTTACGATGCACAACATGCACATTCAGGGCCCTAAGGATCCAGCTTGGATGTTGTTGCCTTACATGGTCACTGATGAGGAAATCCAGCATAGAGACCATCGGGTGTAGTAGCAGCTAAGTAGAGCCGAGAAGATAATTGTAGAAAATACTACCAAGGCATCCAGGCATAGGCCGCGTGCATCATTGTTGCTGCAGAAGAGACCGATTTGGAGTGTCTGATCAGCAGACTATGCAAAAATGTGACTGAAGACATTTCGGCCTCTGCCACCCCTAGGCTAAGATTGAGGGACTCATCGCAGCTCTGAAAGCTTCTTGGACCGAGATATAGAACGTCGAGACCAAGATGGAGTAGAACATTTCTATGTTGCAAGATAAGTTGTAGCCAAAAACTCCTCCTAATGTACGCAGCTAGAGAGCGACGCTGGTCACAGAAGCCATGAACACCATTACAGCCCAGATCCCTTAAGGCGCCAAATTTCTTGAGACAGCTATGAAACTGTGGTCTGAGGTGCAGCGCGACCCTTTCCTACATAGATCTACCCAACAACTACGCCAAAAGGAGGAATAATTCAAGCAACTGGAGGCTACAATGACCATTCTGATCCCTGCTCAACGCCTGGCACGTCTGTGAGATAGTCTTGCGCTCAGAGATTACCTAGAAGAGCTTCCCCACAAGAAGAAGGTTCTGAGTGACCATATCAATCCATGGGCCGATGAAGCCCTCAAGATATCTCAGGACTTGGATGTTGTAGTTAAACAGTTGAATCAGACCGTGGAGAGCGTCATCGTTGCCACTAAAGGCCCAACCTCACAGAAGTTGGTCGACATTGCGCAGAACACTATCGCATAGAGAGAAGGAGTGTTGCCCCCTCTAGTCGATGTAATCAAGAAGCTCCAGGAAAAGATACAAACCCCATGACCACTGTGACTCAGGACGAGTCACAAGATTGTGTTGTGGGGCTATTGGAACGGGGTCCCCTAGCTGCATTTTTTATATATTTTTGTAGTAATTAGTCTAGCGTAGGGGCTTTGGGTTGGGTCAAATCCCCCAATGCATTATAATGTGTCCAAGGGTATACCTAGAGTCCAAAAACCATGGTCTGTGGACCACAGGATAGTGCAACCTATGATGATATAAATAGATAGATAGTTTGAGTCTAGAAGTAAGATTGATGCTACGGATGAACTTTTGAGATATGCTTTGGGTATTTTTGGGTAAGGACTCCTGCTGGTTGTATGCGGTAGAGATCCTCAGTCCTATTGTGTGCGGGCCTTGCTAGCTATGACGCGGGTTTGTAACTTGGTTTTGGATGTTAACGAACACAAAATCTATTGAAGTATCTCTATGCTATCTGAAAATGTTTTGCTTACTACTGAAGTACCTCTATGTTATTGGAATAAGTTGTGATCGTGTTTGTGATATATGAATTAGCTGTGATTGTGTTATTTTGTGATGATAATTGGTTATGCGCACGTGGATGCGAAGGTGTTGCTAATATTTGAATAATAATAGTAGCTTGTTTATGTTTACAAGCTGTTATACTGTTAAGGACTTGGTAATAAGCTTGTTTCTATGCGAACGTGACAGAACTCAACAAGGTTTGCTTAATTACCTACTCTCGCCGAGGGTGCGGAAACCTGGTTCGAGCACCCACCCATACTACTTCGGGTGAGACCTTGGCCTGCGAAAGTAGGTCATTTCCGAAAGGGCCAATAGTATAGGGGTTTTTTGGCAAACCTTAAGTCCAAACCTGGGTCAGGACCCCTCAAGCCAAAATTTCATAACGAACAACTGAGCCTCCTTTATAATGTTTTTTTTGTGCCATGGTAACCACATGTTGAGAGTAACTTCTTTCCACCTAAAAATTATCTATACCTACTATTGAAACCAAAAAAAAACTACCCATGACAACAAAATCAATTCAAATGAAAATAAGACCAAGCTAAAATAAAAGGATAATGAGGTAAGAATGAAGGTATATGGTGAGAGAATTTTGGGGATAATGGATAAAGGAAAAAATCACATATTCATGACCCAATGTGACTCTGAACACAACCATTTTAAAAAAAAATGTATTGTTACCATACAATTACCACACCAACATGCTTTTGTAGTGGGATAACTGTTTGAAGAGACACATTCACTACATAAGTGTCGAGAAATTCCATAACAAACACTTGATTTCACTAACTGGAGTTGCTACAGATTTATGCAAAATTGTCTAAATTCCAATAATGACGAAATAAGCCTAATACCCATGGAATATTGAATTTTTACCTTTATGGTTAACCCCGCTTAAACTCAACATGACCCTACAAACTGACTATCTGAAAAAAAAAAATATTTTTGTACATGAACTTTATTTTCAGAAAATTCAAAACCCTAACTAATTTAACCAATTGACTCAAAGACTAATTCTAAGTTTTATACTGGATAAAAATAAGAGTTATTTTCCTCTTATATTTTGTGAGTAAATTTACTTGTTATGATGTGGATCTGATGGTTATTCTATCATTGTTGTTTATCTGATTATATGTTAGTTATATGCATGGTTTTATGAGAGATTTAAGTTATGGCTCTTATCATGTTTTCATTTCTAAATGAATGGTTAATGAATGCATGACCTAGTATATGTTATTGCATCTATTATGAGAGGGCATTAGACCTTCTTGATGATTCTCAGATAAGTTTCAGATATCTATGTTCAGATATGCATTCATGACCTGTATATTTCTTGTTCACCATGTGTTTTAAAAAAATGACTATCATGGTTAGGCCTTGATAGGTCAAGTTCTTATCAAAGTTTTGTGTTAGATGATTTTTCATTATGTCAATTATTGTTTTGGAAAGTTTCATCATGTTCTGGGCATTAGTATGGAGACTAGCCCTGAAAAGGTGGCTCAGATTTCATGGTCATAGGTACAAAACCATGTAAGATTGCAATCAATCCCTTGAAGGATTATGGATTTGACAGGATGGTTACAATGGAATTTAGGCACTTTTGTTCTAACATCTGGGAGTCTGGATCATTGGAAAATAATTTTAGCTCAGGGTTTGGGCACCTAGAAGGGTGGTTTAGCTCTAGGGGGTCCTATAGCACATGAAGAAGGTTAGTAAAGTTTTGGTTTATCGATTCCACTTCTTTAATTGCAGCTAGGAGATTGAATCATGTCATAGTAGCCATTATTTCATGTTTACCATGACAGACGAGTGAAAGTGGGTAGATATGGGAGGGGTGGTTATATGATAGTTCAAAACGCTAATGGAAAAGTCCCATATTGTACTAAATGGTTCAATGGTCCAAATCTTAGTAATATCAAGAACAATGATGAATATGTGTTGCATAATTTGAACCAAAGAAAAGTATATAACACCACTCAAATCCCACACTCACTGAGAATCAACACATGTCCCTTAGCATATTAAGTGCGGGAATCTCTCATGGTTTTAAATATCATTCATTCTCATCTCCTGACTCAATTTCAATCATTGATCTAGAAATTAGATTGAATCAGTGGATACAAAAATTTGGTATCTTCTTACTTTTTAAAATAAAAATATTTACATCAATATTTTTGATGTAAATCAGAAATATTTCCTCATATTTCTCTCTAAATTTATAAATATTTAGGATATAAATTTCTTAGGTTAAATATCCTAAATATTTAACCTAAGAAATTTATTTATAAATATTGATTTTTACCTCGTAAATACACAGTGTTCTACAATTGCTTATGGTTGAAAAAGGGATTCATTATGGGTGATAGTGAAGATTTTTAAAACATCTAAGTCAACAAAAAATCAACTTTCAAGGTTAGTTTGCTATTCTTTCAAAGTGTTTTAGCAGTTGAAAGAGTAGAATCCTTTAATAAAATTGTCTCCATCCACAAAATAATTTCCCTAAACCAAAATAACTAGGTGGACTAAGAAAATGATATTTATGACCCAATTTCATTATGTACTAATCAAGGGCACATCCCTCAATTGTTGATTCAACGGGAGGATGAAATCAGTAACAGTTATAAATTTTGGGAGTCATGTCTTCAATTTTATATAGTTCCTTAGGTCTTTCATTTCCCTGAATTGGTCATATGGTTCTCTAAGAATTATTTCGCTTTTGTTAGATCAATAGTGACAAATAAAACTTCAAATATTCTCACTTACTTAACTACCAAATCAGTTCTCAAGATGATAGGGTTACATTCTTCTAGTCTTATTTATGAAAAAATCATAGAATTAAATGAAGAAAATCTCATTCAAACTTTTAGATCATTAGCCCCACAAGTATAGCTTACATTTTTCCAAATTTTCTAAATTGTAAGACTTCTCTACAATATTTAATATATGCTCTGAAATAGGAGTGGTTTGTTAAACTAGTTCATATTATTTTGTCCATGATTAGTCAAATATTGGGTTTCAATCATGATCATGCCATCAGTGAATGTTTCTTAGGTTTTTAAGGTCTTTTTCATTGTTGGTAAATTTCAATTATCCTAAATTTGTAGTAGACACAATGCATGAATAGTTGAGTAGTTTGAACACCCTTTGGAGCTTCAAATATCAATCTTATCGCGTCTACTTAAATTTGGATAAATTCATTGATCGATTTTAACATTTTTTCAAACCATAAGGAATTACTTCTTTTGGAGTAATTTTAGTGATTCTCAATGTATTATATCTTAGAAAACAATAAGAGGGTTGCTTCAATTTTGTTAACAAGTTCATATCCAAGTTGTATTTGTTTGTGTGGAATATTTTGGAAGGTGTACCAAAAAGGGTTCACTTAAGCCACGTGTGATTGATGGCCCTAACAACAGATATGGATATCTAAATCTTCAGATATACAATATCAATTTAGAATAAACCTGAAAAATAATAGATCCGTGCAAGAAAAGACATTAAACAACAAAATATTTAACTAGGATAAAACCCCATAGCATAGAAAAAGAAATTTAAAAGAATGAATGACATATTATGTTTACTGTGTTACACCTGGTGAAAGAGACTCGTATGATGGCTAGAGGTCTCCCTCGAATGGGATGGGTCCTTTGGCTGTCATTTATGCTTCAATATTTTGGATCTCTCTCTCTCTTTGATGTGTGAAACCCAAAATATGTGTTGAACTCAGATCGGATATCAATGGAAAAAACAAGATAATAACAACTATGAAAATTATCATGGTGATAAATGGATGGAAAAACCTCTTATTTGTAACAAAATATTAGGTGATTCTCGAAAATATAAAATAATAAAATATTATTAACCACAATCTAGACTAACTGCTTGGAATATTTAATTATATGTTTTGGAGCGAAAATATATTTAAATTGGTTAGACACCTTTATTTAGAAATAATAAACAAGAAAATGATTTATTTTTATTTAGAAGAAGTGATTAAGGAATAATAAACAAATAATTATTTTTTTAATCATTCCTAAGTGATTTAGTCTATTTTGACAAGAAATATTAAATAAGTAATGATTTAATTAATTACTCCTAGAGAAAAGACAAATTAAGTGATAATGTATGCTTTAATCCTGTGCTCATGACATTAGAATATTTATGTGGATAAAAGATAATACAACATATGTTGAATTGATGAACAATCCTAAACACTCATTAGTGATAGTTTGAATTAAATACCAACCTTTGTATGCACACTCCTATAATAATGATTATGGTGCATTTAAATAAAATGACTAAAGTTATAATTAATTTCTTATGAGTAAATAAAGAATGCACATATTATAGAAAAATAATGTAGAAGGTGGGGGATATCCTCGGAGAGGACAATAGAATGTTTTAGAAGGCACTGAAATAACCTCTTTGGATTTTAGAAATAAAAAGTGATTCAATTTGTAGGACTTGACTTTAATGAGTAATTGGCGATTAAATATTGTCATGGATTTGGACTGAATTTGATATGGTTAGTAGCATTGATTATTTTGCAGGACTAATTATTAAACTTATATGCATGAATCAATTTCGGTTGAAGATTATTTAAGTTGTAAACAAAATGATTATGGAAGTTTACTTTATGTTGTTCTTTTATTGGTGACAATACGGTGTTGAATTTGGGGTTGTTTGGGTTGTTACCATAATTGTTATCATCACTTAGTAAAGATAAATCAATGTCTTTGCATGATTAAAGTTATTTTTAGTTTTTTTAGAGCATGCAATAAAAACTAAAATGATTTCAAAAGTAAATAATTGTTTAAGGATGCACATGGATGAGCACAAGTTCTTGAAAGATTAAAAATAACATACATTAGTATATAGAAGTGTCATTAACGTGATTTCTTTGATAGAAATGCATTGTTGTTTCATTAATAAAAAATAAATGGAAAAGAGTTGTGAATTTTCATATGAAAATACATAAATAATGTTTGGCTCAGTGAGATAAAGCACAATTATTTGATATTTTTTTAATGTATTAAAATACAAGAGATGGAATATATTATTTATGGTCTACCAACTTAATGATAGAAATAGTAGTAATCATAGGTTGTTTATTACATTGCTTGTTCAAACTTCACAAATTTATAGATTTATGATTCAACAATGATGCTAGCTAATATGCATCCTACATGTAAAAAATATGCTAATTTCATCCTTTATAAATTCACTGAGTGTGTGTGAATATTATGGTGACATTACCTTAAATCTTAAGTTTATTGTGTTATGTACATTTCGTTTCTTTGTTGCCATATATATATATATATATATGGATGGTGTTTGAACATATTGGCATTATTTATTTGTTTAACCAAGAAAAGTTTGTGTGATTGACTTGAATTTAGTAATGTTTCTTAATGGTTGTTAATTGGATACATATGTGTAAATGAAATGAATTATAACTATAGGAATGTTAATGACTAAGGTCATATTCCGTTAATCGTGGTTGGATAAAAACTTCATGAAAACTTTATTTTAAAATTCCTTAGATGTAGCCTTATTTGTTATGCATGGAAATGGTTTATGAAATATGGGTAGGACCAATACCTTTCTACATTGCTGAAATATTGAATTGACAAGGTATTTTTTAAATAAGAGTATTTTCCAAAGGTATGTTTCTATAAAAGAAGTTGTGACTAAGGTTGCTAGTGTCATTAAGTAGTATTTTAATGGTAGCGAAGTGAGGTTCTAGAAACACGTAACATAAGAACATGTTAAAGGTAAAACATTGAAATGTGATTTGCAACTGAAAATGAAAATGTATTATGTTATGATATGCAAGATATGGTAATTATTTTCTAAATTTCATGATGATTATCACGTTGGAAATTTGAAATGAATACCACATGTATGACATGTGATGTCATTCATGGCTTCTTGTTACTTTACTTTTACAAATTATGGGATTCCTGCTGAGGGTTAAGTATGAATTCATGATGTACATAATTGCTCCTTTTTCTTAAATGTTAATGTGTATATGGTCAAGTATGTACATTAAAGTGGGAAAAGGAACGAAAGATAATTTGGCTTGCAAGACAATTATGGGACAGTTGTGAAGGCCTAGGAGTCCTTGGGCTCAGGCAGTTCTTGCTTGGATTTACTCTCCCTAGAGATAAATGATCTCGATAAGGGAAAAGAGCTGGCCAAGATAGTGAGGTGGAGAAAAATCTTGATGCAACGATGTTTATTTTTTAGATTTTTGGAAGAGGCCCAAGGAGTGAGTCGTTCAACTCTATATTCTTCAGTAAAATACACTGTCATAGGAATAGGCAAGACAGTGCAAAGAGGAATCATGTGTTAGACAATGTATGGACATTTTTAGGGAATTTTGTTGGATGTGAAATTGAATCAATATAGTTATGGAAAATACTTCCCATTGCTATGGAGGAGCATAATTTTTCCCACTGTCGTCTTCATGGCAAAAAAATTTAACTAATCAGATAAGTGATGTGTTAAAACTGAATTTTCTATATTATTATGTAAGAATTTTATGTGCATCTTGACATGAAAGGATTATGTTTCTCGAAAAGGGATTATTGGAAGTGTATTTCCTCTATTATATTACCAATATTGTGGATGTATTGAGCGGGGGTAAGAAAACGTGCACTTGTTGTAGTTATTAATAATTTTGATGATGAGAGAGCTATGCGATCTCTGAGTACTTATGGAAGAACTATGATTAAAATATCACTTGAAATTACATAAGTTATTGAAGTTAAAAATATTTCATTCAATTGAAAATTTTGTGGTTAATGTGATTATGTTTCATTTGTTGGTCATATGTTATGGGGTGCTTTCCATGGAGGATGTGAAACCACCCTAGGTGCTCATTGTTGAGTTGTCAAACCACTCGTATAGTGCTTTCCGCAACTAATAAAATTCATGTAGTTAAAATTATTGCATAATATAACCATGATTTTCAAGAGTAATTGGAAAATAACAGTAAGCTAGTATAGAGATAATTAGTATGAAATTGAATAATGGCTATGCTATTTAAGGTAAAAATTGAATATTTTTGAAAATAAAAACATTATTGTTTTATTCAATGGAATTTCCTGGAAATAAAATCCTTCATTTTGAAGGGGAAGGATAACCTTTTTTGTTGTTCTAAGATAGATGTCATGAGTAAAATTTAATGATGAACACCAATAACAATGTTTTCATTAAGGGGGATAATATGTAATATCCCTATAAATTGCATATATGTTAGCACTTACAAGAAATATTGCTATTTATTTTACCATGTTTAATAGTGACGAAATGATTGAAATCGACAACTATTGTGAATTAGTTGTAACTTTATGTACTTATCTATCCTATGGAACAAACAGAAAAAAGAGGTTAATGTGAAGGGTTTCCAAACCATAGGAATGTCGACGATTAAAACCATCATATACAACAATTTCAAATTATTTTTGTTGGAGGTGTCAATGGAGCCCACGATGTACACCACCACCGTCACGAATAACATCGAAAACGTTAACATGAAGGTTACATACACAGCTACAACCATGAGATTATATTACCATTCAAATATCAATTCATATAGAATTGACTCGCCACACGGGATGGTTTCCCTCTTAGCTTCTCATTGGTTTCTAAGGAAAACACAACGAATAAAACTCATTCCCCAAACTTGCAAAAGATATCAGGGGAAGTAAGTCTAGAGAAAGAGACCACCAAAGTTACCACTCGAAACGTAGAATGGGATATTCAAGGTCTCTTTCATGATTCCCAGGGGAGAAAGTACCTGGAGTACTTTTGCAGCTCCTTTCACCATGCCCAAGGGACTATTTATCTATTTGAATAACAAGAACCATGATTTCTGAATAATTTATCATAGGAGCATCCTTACTCCATTTTGGAAATTCTCGAGAAGGAATATGTAGATGATCTAAATGAGTGTTGAGGGAAAGGTTGCCTTTTGTATTCCTCTTATGGGAGTCAATTTTGGATGGGATCATTAGCTATAATGGCTGTGAAGTTAAGTGACCATATGTTTTTATATGCATAAAAAGAATAGCTGATTGTGTTGGATTTCTTGAAAAGAAATATATGTTTACATGTACAAAAATAATACATATTGTGCTAGCTTCTAATGGAAAATAATATATTGATGCATAGTGATTGTATTAGCTTTGTATTGGAAAAGAATATGTGTTTGCATAGCAGCTATTGTGCTAAGTTTATTTAAACAAATATGGGTAGTTGTGGTGGTTTTGGGAAAATAATGTGTCTTAAGAAAAGTAATTATAGTTAATGTGGTGTTTATTTTTGGAAATATTTTCTTGTTTTTGTGCCAAGGAATAGTAATAACCATGGAAGTTTTTTTAACTCTTGCAGTGTTCTTGTAGGTAGAAGTATATCGTAAATATTTCCCGTTCTCATGATATATGTGAAGTAGGGATTATGAATCACACCTTGGTAATATTTATGTTTTTTACCTTATGCATGTGAGTTAGGGATGGAAATACATGTGTCATAACCATACATATGGAAAGATAAAAAAACATGTTTTGGAAGTTATGTGATTTTAATTAATGCATGTGCAGTGTTATGAAAAGAAAAATGTATCAATACTTTGTATGCATTTTAACTATGCAGATGAAAATATGCTTGAAGCATAACTAGTAAATATCTATTGTTTGAATGTCAGAGTTTTTCGATATTAGTAATTGCAGAAATGGATGATAACTCATACGAAGGGTGGATTATATTTAAGATTATTGCAGGAAAAAAGCTAGTGGTCCATGAATATTGACAGAATATCAACTAGAGGATAATCCACTAATGGAAACAACTAGCCCACAAAGACATAATGTTCGAGGATTTTTGAGTAAATGATATCATAATTAATGTAATAGCTTCTAGCTAGTTGTGTTGTATTTGAGATGAGGATCTATGCATGAATTTGTTTTACACCTTTTGGAAAGCGAGAGTGCATTATACATGAAAAAAAAATTCGATCGAACATTTGTAAGTTCTCGATCAAGAAATATTTGTGCCCTCAAATGAGTTGTTTGATGGATTAAAAAATTTTCGGTCAAACATTAAAACAAACCCTTGACCGAGCTCCTGTGTAACCCAAGGTTAGGAGCTTGATTGAGATTTTAAGGCTAGATCGAGCCTTCGAGCTTGATAACTTCATGCATAGACCCTGTAATATTTTTTATTTATATATCGATATATGGATACATATAAATTATTAATTTTCTCATCATTATTAGTTTTAAAATTTATGTAAATATCAATAATGATATCCAAACTTTATAATTGTAAGCATTTGATGTTTAAATTAAAAAAAAAATTACTAATTACATTTGATGAAGTAATTAAGAATAGTGTGTATTAATTTCTCATTACATTATTTCATTTCTAGCATTTTTGTGTATAGATTTGAAAAAGAATTATAACTCACTTACAATTAAAATTGTAATATTCTTATATTTGTAATTTTCAATGTTATAATCTAAAAAATAAATTTATGATAAATATAATTTAAATAATAAATTGATTAAACATAATAAAATTTATAAATTTGATCTTAATAAATATTAAAAAATTTATATGAATAAGTATAATTCAAAGAATTTGAGAGTAATGGAAATTCACTAAAGATTTAATAAATGGTGAGTCATTATATATATATATATATATATATATATATATATATATATATATATATATATATATATATATATATATCCACTTGTTTAGGGAAAGGAAGAAGTGAAATAATAATTAACTTAGTTGTACTAGTTGTAAGTTATAATTAATATAGTTGTAATACATGTAATTGTATTTGAGGTTATAAATCTCTTTCTACATGTAAAATATGACTGCACACAATTTTGCTATCATTTTGTAAAAATTACTTAATATTGCAATACATATTTTTAAATAATAAAAACATAATGAAACAATAAATTTTAAAACATTATCTAACTAATTTGAATTTAATTAATCTAGATTTAAATGTTCTAAAAAATAATATAAAATAATAATATTATAAAATTTTAAAAAATTTGACGTAATGATTTTCAAGCTCATTGAATGGTGGCTAACAAACGTAAGTAGAAAATAATTTTGTTTTTTTTAAGTGTTTATAATTTGATTTATTTTTATTGAAATTTTATAAAATAAGAGAAAAAAAATTGTAAAATGATCAAGTATAAAAGCATAATATAACTAAAATCAAAACATAAAAAAATGATAATTTTTAATAATTTTAAAATTTTAAAGTCATAATTTTTAATTATTTTAAAATTTTAAAATCAAAGTTAAGTTTATTTTTTTAATAGAAATTTATTTATATATTATTAAAACAATTTTGTTGGTAAAATAAAAATACAAAAATTTTAAAATCATAATTTTAAATTATTTTAAATTTTTAAAATCAAAGATAAGTTAATTTGTTTAATAGAAAGTTATTTATATATTATTATAAAAAAATTGTTGGTAAAATCAAATAAAATTTAAACTTATGATTAAGGGAAATTAGAGATTGGAATATATTTGAATAGTGATAAAATTTATTTTCATGAAATAAATAGATTTTATAATTCTCTTAAATGAAAATATTGAAAAATTTATTTTTCTTTTTACTATTATTTTATATGATAGTTAGATTGAGTCTCTGTTTAACGATTTTAAAAGGGTTTAAAAAAACAAAGTTTTGGTTGGATTCATGAATTCACATTTTCCAATTCATATGCTATTCCATATTTAGATTCCTTTAAACATAATACTTTTCATATAGAGTTTTAAAGGGCTGAATAAAAATTCAATAACATAAAATATACAAAACTAAAAAATCTTAAAAGCTACAAATATCTTTGTTTATAAGTCTAATAATTCAATAAGGTACTCTTGGTATATACAAAATGAAATTCAAATATTACATTACACATTTGTTAGTTTTGATTCAGAGTTTCTAAGTTTTATAAATTTCCATTAATATGTTTTTCTATTATATCTTTCTATTCATATTGCTTCTATGCATCGTATTAATACTTACTTTATAAAATACCTAATATAAAACTTGCTTTCCATGGTTGTGATTTTCTATTATTTTTCTAATGATATTGTTTCCTTACATGATGTTTACAGTGACATTATCAAATAAACTTTAATGTTTAAGTTACAACATAAAGTTTTATGTTAATATAGTGTATCAATGGTTGTTTTGTTATGTGACATGCTAACGGATTCCTAAAATTATTTTATGTGATGATTATGTTTTTACCCAATCATCAATTAAGAAATATAGATCATGTTTTTACTAATTATCAATTAAATAATATGAAATAAGAAATTCGGAAATATGCATCATGTTTTTACGTAATTATCAATTAAATAATACGGAATATTACATGATAGTAAATTATCAGTAATTAATAAATTATAACCTCCATCGCTTTGATCAATTCGATATAACTTCCCAAGATTATGAGCCAATGATTTAGCATGGAACTGGCTTATAAAGAATGCGATAAAAGCCATGGGAAATGAAAAAGGAGGAGAACACAGATAATGGTAGGTAAATTTGGTGCTTTTGACCCCAGGCAGCGAGCGATGCGTAAGTGGTGTAGCGGATATTCCGCAGCTAAAGGCTATTCGATGTTGGAATTTCTGGTTATTTCAAACAATAAAGAGGAAATAAAAGTTTCTGTGCTAACACAGACGCATAAGTGGTGTTTTCTGTGCTAACACAGACGCATAAGTGGTGTCGGTGATATTCCGTAGCTGAAGGCCATTCGATGTTGGAATTTCTGATTATTTCAAACAAAAGAGAGGAAATAAAAGTTCCTCAGTGTTTTAAAATTGGATAAGGATTTGAGGCAAAACACTATTTCATTTCAAATTATTAAACCGTTATAAAATGAAGCTTTTCTTCAAAACTACTATATTCTGGATTACGATACAAAAATTACTTTCTCTTTGACTGCTACAAAATGCAATGCTCTTACAAATTTTGATTCACTACCTTCGGGCATTCATTCACTCCATACATACTCTGCCTTTTTGCCTTACATTGCATACATTACAGCATTTCAGATTGCTGTCTATATATATATTATAAACATATATATAATAAAACTTATAATATATATGACAGTAAGTTTTAAAACATATCAAAAACTTATGTAGCAGCTGCATATAACGTATAAAACATTAAAACTTTAAACCAAAGGATAAAACCTTATAAAACATTCTATCGCCGATTTCAAAAGACATTATGCAAAACTGTTAAATGATTCATCACATCTATTTAAATGATTCATCACAACTATTTTGACGGCGGCTGACTTTACATCGAACTTGTGGGATAGCGTTCCTATTGGTTGGAAACTTCACACATTGGCGGATTTCAAATCTTTTACAAATCGTTTCAAAGGTATATCGCATCTATTTGAGGATGGGCTGACTGTGCACCCAAACAGTGCGATACGATTGTTATTGGCTGTGGGCGTGTTGCGTTGGCAGTGGTGGGACCGGTCATCGCGATGGTGCGGAGAGGTGATGACGTACGTGTCGAGGGTTGCGACGAGCGCCTATTGGTTGCGCGTTTGACAACGTGGATGCGGGGACCACCGATGGTGACGTGGGGTTTGAAAATTCAAATAAATGCGCGGGAAACAAACAGTTGGTGTATGCGTTTTAATGGCAGGTCGGTGGAGATAACGTGGTTTGACCACGGTTTTACACAACAGAGAAAGGGCTAGGGCTATAAACAAAATTTTCGGTTTGCAGGGATTTAGACAAAGTTTCAACGCACGGTGGAGTGCAAACAAAAACAAAAAAAAATTCAGCTCCTCCTGTCCTTCAAATTTCAATCAAAAATAAATTTTTGTCCTCCTGCTGTTCAGTTGCGCTGTTGCAGTTGGAACTAATTTCCAACATTCGAAGGTGCAAAGCTTTGCCGATTGGACGCGACACGACCGAGAAAACTCCATCGATATCTCTCACGCGCTTAAATAAATGAATGCCCGGCTGATTGAAGAAAAGAGAGGATAGGCGCGAGGAGTGCATTGGGCTGCCATCAATCCCTCATGGCACATGAAGAACGCACGATTCTGGCCGTTCATTCAATGAATAGAGATTTAGTTCTTACATTCTTGTCTGCCAACTACATAGAGTCACCCAGTGCTAAGATATATACTTAGCATTGGGTGAATAAATATATATATATATATGGAGTTGTTGGGTAAAGACTTTTGCAATTTTTTTTTTGCCTCTTTACACTGATCGTGATTGCTTTGTATTGCGAACGAACATAACAAAACAACTTGCCGGCGCAAAAATACTTTTATCTGCCCAACAGAGTTGGCTGGCGTGAGAATGTGTCTTGTCTGTGCACCGGGGAAAATGGATTTGTCTTCCCGGGTTGTATTTAAATAGATAATTGTAAAAGTCTTGTAAGCTATAATTTCTTTCATCAAATTTTAATTTCACTCTATAATTGATGAAAAGTGAAAGTAATATATATATATATATATATATATATATATATATATATATATATATTCATCAAACAAACAAAAAAGGTTAAACAAAATTATCTTCATAATATAGATTTGTTGGTTTGTTTTATGTAATTTTTATTTATTTTTATGAAAATAAAAAGATAAAATATTCCTATCAAATATAAAAGTGTGAAAGGGAAATTAAATTTTTTTTTGCATAATATAGATTGTTGATTTTTTTTAATGTAGTTTTTAATTTTATTAAATTTTAAACTTACTTTTTTTTTTAAATAAAGTTTGAAAATCAGTTGTCTACAAGGTCTTTGATAAATGTTGATTGGGTGTTGTGTTAAGACACCCTTTGTTGTAAAGTCACTGGTTTAATAGATGTTGCTTGGGTGTTGTGTTAAGACACTCCTTCATACGAAATCAACAGTTCAATTCCCCACCTTCATCAACATAATATATTGGACATGAAATACTCTCTAAATTAAACATATTATTGACTCAACTATATAAATTAAATGGTTGGTAAAGTCAATAGACATCAAAATACTTAATTAATGATATATACTACATTTTCGAAATATTAAAAAATTAAGTAAATTATAAGTAAATTTTATTGAATTATTATTATCATTATTAATTATAAAAACAATTAATATATGAGTTCAACATATATACATGTAAAAAAAGATATAATTTAAGATGGAGATTCACAAGTTAAACATATATATTTAGAAAAACATATAAATTATCATGAAGATTATTAGTAAATAGATTTTGTTACAATAACATGGGCTAGTATCATTAATTACTAATACCAAATACCTAAAAAAAAGAAGATAGTAATATTAATATGGCTCATCTTTATATGAATTTCTTTTACTTTTTTAATTAATCAATTTAATTAGAAAAACATACATGACATAATTACCTTTTACAATATCTCAACTTTTAATAAAAATGAAATCCCAATCGTTATTAAAACTTAAATTAAAATTTTAGAAAATATTATACATATAATAAAAACATAAACATATTGTAAAATGCAATAAATAAATAGATGCAACACAAGTTTATATCTCAAAGGAAAATATTCAAAATGAAATAAATGATTATACAATTCTAAATTTATTTAAACCTTCAATATAAAAATAATAAAACCAACATGTTCGATTTAACGAGGAATGAAATAAATAATTATACAATTCTAAAATTTATTTAAATCTTGAATATAGAAATAATAAAATCAATATGTTTCATGTAACTCTGGATCTATCAAGCTTCGAGAGATCAAATTTCTCTAGTTGCAAACTTGTTTTTTGAATGGAAAACTTGACAAAATGTTTGCACATCTAAAAGTTTGATCCCTCTATACATTTGGATTTAGGATGGTTTAATTATTAATAATTATAATTATAATCATTAAATTTAGTTTTTTATCTTATTTTTATTTTTATTTTTATATTACATTTTTTTGTGAAGAGATGGTTTGGCATGTCAAATAAAAATAAAAATAAGATAAAAAACTAACTTTAATGATTATAATTATAATTATTAATAATTAAACCATCCTATATATATATATACCTCAAAAATGATTATTGGAGATGTAGTATTAATGAGTCGTGGTATTTGGTTAAAAATATTGTTATATTGTAAATCAAATAAAATATATATGGTTTTTGGGTGGTGGTATTAATGAGCCATACCTTTCCATGGTATTGTAACAAAGTCCATTTACAAGTTAATAATATCTATTGTAAAGTGGGATCCATGATAAAAACTATTGTTATATTGTAAATCTATTGTTAATATTAAAAAATTTATGTGCTTATTTATTAAATTTAAATATGGCTACAAAGTCATTATTTTAATTTATAAAATAAATTGTGTATTAATGTAGAGCTACTATATATATCTAATATATTATCATGTGATATTTATATTATGTTTTTGTTTTATCTAAAAATGTTATTCATATTTTTATTAACAAAAAAAATTACAGTATAACAATTTGAATTTTATTGTTTTTACTATTTTAATTTGTGTGGACCATACAACATCTCTATGGCTCTTGATTAATTTGACCTTTCATTATTGTCTAATTGAGACACCTTGCAAACATTTAAAAGCTCTTTTGATAAAGACTTTACAAATTACATGAAGTCTTTTGTGACCTTCACCACATAAGTTTTTTTTTTTTTATAATTTACTTTCTACCTTGCCAGTATAGATGTCCATTGCTTAATTCCTGGGTTGGTATCTATATAAAGTTTTAATTCATTTATTAAATTCATTCCATATTCATATAATAACGCAAGTGCACATTAATAGAAATAAACTCAAAGGTTAACTACATGACGAATTCATATTTGGGGTTAACGCTGGTAATACAAGTTTGGTTAATGTGGGTAATAACCAGCATTCAATGGTGTTTGAAGTACCATTTGGGATTTGGTGAACTTACAGCTCCATTGTAATGTGAACCTTTAATACAGTAAAAGACTTGGCTCATACCGTAAGCTTCGGGATCTACGAGGACCTACACTTATCCGATCTTGTTTGCTGGCAATGGATGGATCGTTAGATCTTCTATGGTGGAATGGACGGTGGATCTAGCTGGGTGATGGGTTAGGGTAACTACCCACCACCAGCCCTCACCAGAGTGTCATTCTTCCCTCCGCAAGGTGCACGCGATGCCGGTTTGAGTTTGGATTTGCTGCCTCTTCACCACTATGATGCCTTTGACATAGTTGGTTCCACAGCTCCTCACCAGCGATGGAGGTATGACTCTGGTTTTATTTGGAAAAGTTTCAACCTTCCGAGTTTAACGTTTGAAGAACTTATTCTTAGAATTATTATTAACCTTCTCTTTAATCTATGAACCCTTCTTCTTGGCGGAGGAGATTCCTTCACTTGTTGCCCGTTTGCACTTCGGCCAAGCCGCTCTGTACATTTCCTCATTTCACATTTCAGAATCAACTTGGAGGTCTATACTCTCCCAGAACTTCGAATCGAGGTTTGCCTTGCTCATTCTTGGGTAAGTGCTACGACACTTGTATTTCTTTTTCCAATTCCAATTGTTGGTTTCTCTCCCTCAATGTATATACTTTTTTTCCTTTCCATTTATAATTAGGTTGAATTTGTTTACACAGGTTAACTTCGGCAGCAGGGTTCATAATTTCGTATGTCTGCCATCACTAAGATCTTGTGCTCGCTCTCTAGATAGGTATGCTCCTAACAAAATCTACTATGCTCACCCTAACCTACTTTTCCAACAATTCCAGGTCAATAACCATGGTTTCCGCATTGATTATTGCAGGACAAGCGTTATGCCTTCCATGAGCGGGTCAATAGGCTCTGGGTGTTAGAAACCCTAACAAGACTTAGCCCTTTCATTTTCCGGTTTTAAACTTTATTTTTTTAGAGGTTTTACCTCTTTATTTAAATCTGGTTTTGCAAGTCATCTATTGTTTATTTGTACATAGAACTCACATCCTTGAATGTCAGGATGGATTTTATGAAGAGATACCTAATATTTTCTTGGAAGTTTTTGTATTTTGAAATGGGGTTCATGCTCGTTGTTTAAATTCTTGTTTTTCAATAAGTTATAAGATGTGAACAGGCTCTCATATGGACAGAGTTATATTGGCTCCCATTTACTTACGTTGTTCTAGTTATTTAGCCGTGTATACAATTGTTAACTTATTCGGCGTCGAGGGACCCATGCTTCGACCCTTTTCTAAGGGTTCGACTCTAAACCCTTAGCCTATTTATGTGTTGCTGTGGAATAGAAGTTTTAAACAGTTTCTTTTTGTAATGGATTTTTCATCTTATTTTAATTCCTTTATACATGTGAACTTTTATGGTTCTTTTTACGGTTGAAATGAAGACTCTGTGGGTTAATCTTTATTTCTAAATTCCACAGCTATTTTAATAGATTTCTTTGTGTCACTAAATGTAATACCCATTACGTCAGTTCAATTTTGGAAATTCCATTTCTTTTACTTGGCTGTACTATAGTTTGTATCTGAGTAGATGTTCATTTGCAAAAATTGCATTCATCGTCTTTTTTTTAGATTCCAAAAATACTTAAAGAAATAACATTATCTTTTCTGTCTAGGTTATAATAATAGTAATAATGCAAGCATATATATCTTTTTAGGCTTTATTTAACAATATTAATTTCTGGAGTTCTCTCTCTTCCTGTGTTATAATTAACAGTGATAATTCTAGAAACTCATCTTCTTTCTTGGCTATGATATCAGAAATTATTGCTAGCTTTTCTATTATTTCTGTTTTTATAATGACAGTAATATTTCTAGTAGCTCTGTTCTTTTTGGTTAGGATATAATAACAGTAACTATTTCTAATATTTCTGTATCAAGATATATATACAATTTCTATTATTCATTCTGGTGCATTTATGTATAACTTTTGTCTGACGTGTCTTTCCAGCAATTTAGCAATACTAAAATGGTAAAATTAAGTACTGAAATACCTATGCCGATGTTTTTTTTTCAGTAATTGTTGGTCCTCTGAACCTTTGAGCCAAGCTATTACGTACTCCGCTTCCCCCTTGCTCCTCACCCAGACTGAGGTACTTTATCTAAGATAGGAAGTCAGACCTCAGGATTTCAAATCCAGTCTGATTCTCCTAGGGTAAGTAGTGAGTTCCACTGGTTCATACACCAGCTCTGGACAACTCAAAGAATCCACTGCTTAACCCTTTCCTCCTTCTGCACGGAACCTCATTCACTCTTAGGATTTTTCCTTAAATCCTTTTGGGAAGGTAACTGTGAGAACTATCTCAACCTCTTCCTGGGTTTCTTGGAATATTTTACCATAAAGTTAATTCACGTTTTAGTCAAATAGAATTATCATTTAATTAAATATTTTAAATAAAATTCATGTGTTGATGTCATAAACGAATAGTGTTGATGTCATAAACGAATGCCTCATTCGATTCTCATTCTGAATGTATCATAACAACTCATGTAACAATGAGTAAAAAGTAAAAGAATAAAAACATGAGGTTACATCTTCCCCCGCTGAAAGAAATACCATCCTCGGTGTTACTCGTTTTCTGAGAACATCTCTGGATAAGCCTCGTACATAACCTTTTTGTCTTCCCAAGTAGGCTCCTCTGAGCCAAAGTGCTTCTACTGCACTTTAACTTGGGGGATGACTCGCTTCTGGAGCATTATTTCTCTCCAATCTAGGATATGCTACGGTTCTACCAGGAACTCGCCATCTAGTTCTACTTGCAAGCAGTAATATTTTGAATTAGTTCAAATCAGAAAGTTATTGTATGCAAATCGTAGGACTTTGTTGACTTACATGTATACCCTGCAAAAGTATAATGTGCTTGGAATCATGTACATAACGCTTCAATAAATACACGTGAAATACATTATGCACTAATATATGGCTTGGCAAAGCCAATCGATAGGCCACCGGCCCTATCCTTTCTAAGACCTCGAAGGGTCTGTAGTGCGGGGAGCCAAATCGGCACAAGCATTCCATCAAAAAGTGCTCTTCTTTGGTTTAACCCTCACATACACATGGTCCCCTACTACAAAATCCCGAAAGGTTCTTTTTCTGTCCGCGTAAACCTTTTTCTGGTCCTGTGCAGCGTTCAAATTCTGCCTAATTTTCTTTACTTCCCACTTCATTTCTTCTAACATATATGTTCCAAGTATCATCTTATTCTCTGGGCTACTCTAGTTTATAGGAGTCCGACATTGTCCCCCATACAATGCTTTGAAAGGGCTCATATTAAGATATTATTGATATCTGTTATTGTATGCAAACTCCACCAAATGCAAGTACTCCTCCCATTTCGTTGGTTGTTGCATTACATATATGCGCAACATGTATTCTAAAACTTGATTTAGCCTTTCTGTTTTCTCATTCATTTGCGGGTGGTAGGCAATACTAAATTGTATTTGTGCTCCGAGTCCACTAAATAGAATTTTCCAAAATGCTAATGTAAACTTCACATCACGATATGAAATGACTGCTCGGGGAATACCATGCAATATGAAAATCTACTTCATAAAAATGTCAGCAATTTGCACTGTCTTATAGGTAGATTGAACAAGGATAAAGTGTGCAACTTTGTTAATTTTATCGACTACCACCATAATCGAATAATTATGCTTTTTGTTTCTAGGTAGTCTAGTGATAAATTCAAGGGAAATGACTTCCCACGTCCATTCAGGCATTGTAATCAGTTGAAGAAACTCCATAGGTTGCTGATGCTCCACCTTAATCTGCTGACACTTTAGACACTTGGTCAAATATTCTGCTATGTCCCTTCGCATTCCCGACAAGGTGTAGTCTTTTCTGATTGCGGTTAACATCTTTTGATATCTCGGATGGCCTGCATAGGTGCTCCTACGATACTCATCCATAATAATTCTTTTTAGACTATTTTGATTAGGAAAATATATCCTCTTCCGAAAAACAACAAGTTGTTTTTCATTGAGTTCATATTTAGAATATTTCCTTATCTTTCATCATATTTTACTTACTTCCATAAGTTCTGATATTTTAGGTCCTCCCTTGTTGCTCCCAGAATCTAGTCTTGAAAATTAAATTCATTCTAGTTCAAACAAAGTTCATAAATGCCGTGAATTTTTCTACTTAAGGCATCTGCCACCTTGTTCTCCTTTCCTTTCACATGCTAAATATCAAAATAAAATTCACTAAGGGACGCATTCCATCTGGCTTGTTGGGCATTCAAATCAGCGTACTTAAAGTAGTTGGTTAAACTACTATGGTCGGTCCTCAACACGAATCTTTTTCCTAGCAGATAATGCCTCCATATCCGCAAGGCATGGACAACTGCATTTAGTTCCAAATCATATGCTGAATATCGTTGATCTTGATCCTTCAAATTCCTAGACTCATATGCTATGACTCTTTCTTCCTGAGTCAACAATGCTCCTACACCCTCCTTGCATATATCAGTACATACTTCAAATTCTTTACTTGGATCTGCTACCATCAATACATGAGTAGTAGTTAACAGCTATTTTAATAAGTCAAAAGTGTTTTGACATTATTGAGTCCATTTAAAAAGCCTTCCTTTCCTTACAAACAACACCAGTGCTCCATGGGTACACACTTGGTCGAATATAACCTTTATTTGTCAATTCCTGCAATTGCATCTTTAACTTTGTTAACTCCAGTACACTCATTTTGTATGGAGTCTGAGACATAGGTGCTGCTTTAGGTATTAATTCAATAGTGAAATCTATATCTCTTTTTGGTGGTAGCCCTGGAATCTCCTAAAGGAAAACATCTTGGAATTATTGTACGATAAGAATATTTTCCAACATAACAGTCTTATCTTTTGTGTTGGTGAATCCAAATTGTATTGCATAAAGCTGGCAACCCTTCCTTATACATTTACTTAACTGTGATGCAGTAATGGGTCACAACTTCAAGGGCATTTTGATGCCTTGCAATTCTTGTCTAGTTCCATCATTAGATTTAAAATGTATTACCTTATTCTTACAGTCCACTAAGGACCAATGTCTCTCCAGCCAATCCATACTCAACAATATATCATAAGAACCCAGTGGTAGAACATAGAGTTCCACAGTTATATTCTAGTCCCCAATACTCAATTCATAATTGGGTACCTCAGTATGAACCTGCCTTCTAGTCCTTATAGCCAGCTGGACCAGCCATGGCTTTTTAAATTTCTGGTTGTGCAACTTACTACTTTCTACTACACGAGGGTGTATGTAACTCAAGCTGGCACCAGGATCAACTAAAATAGAAACAACTCGGGTTTGAATATTACTTTCTAATTCTATCATGGTTGGCTCATAATCTGCTTGTCGATCCTCCAGTGTTGCGTTGATTCTGGATATGTTTCGAGCTACATCCCCTACCATGGACGCTTCTTGCAGATTTTCTACCACCTCATTCCTTCCTCAATGTGGGAAGTTCTTGAAGTAATGTGCTTCTCCACATCCCCATCATTGCAAGGGAGGTTTGTGGGGTTGCCCAATGTCACGTCTACTAGAAGCTTCATTAAGCCTTTCCTTCCGTATCCACTTGGTTCTGGTTTGGATTTTTCCATTATGTTTGATGAGTGGATGTCTTGCAACATTATTGAAATTGTTTTATCTGCTATTTCTGTTATTGGTAAAACTTTTCTTCCTCTTTCGAGGTGGCCAACTTTGTCCAAATTCTCCTTTCGCCTTGGATTGCTGATAGCACATTCACACTTTCCTAATTGCTTCATCCATGGTTTTCAGATTCATGAAATTGATTCTTTCCTTCATATGAATTGGAAAAATACTCAAAAAATGATGTACCTTGGCCTTTTCATCACGCAGGTAGGGTACATACCTTAAGAGGGAAGTGAATTTTGTAATAAATTCAACCATAGTCATTTGGCTCAGTTTCATATCATGAAATGCTCGAGATTTCTCATCATAAAATTGTTTAGTCAAGTATTTATCTTTAAAGTACTACTAAAATTCATCCCAAGTTAGATTTTGATCTTCCACTCCTTGTACATTCTTCACTTCCTCCCACCACAACGTTGCTTTCTATCGCAGTTGGTAGATGGTTAGACGAGCTTTAACTTTGTTGTTATACTCATACACTTGAAAGTACTTATTCATATTTATTATCCAAGCTTCCTGCCATTTCCTCCGCCTCTCCATCAAAGGTAGGAGGCCTGATCTTCCGTAATTCTCCCTGCAATTCCACCTTCTACTCCTTCAACTCTTTCTCTTCTATGACATTTCCCGATTACGCCTCATTATATGTTCAAATTTTATGACTTCTTGGTGTGCACGTGTCTTCCACATGGTCATGTACTGCTTGGCATTGTTCTCTGTTTTCCTGACTATTTCTCTCAGGGCTAGGTTGTCCACTGGGAGGGTTCTATCTATCCGACATACTTTTTAATATCCTCTCTTGTTCCCTCATCAACCTTTCATTATCGCTGTGAACTTTAAGAATTTATGTTTGTAACTATTCAACAGTATCCAACAACTTATTTGTTTACCGTTGTTGTTATTCTAGTATTCTGCTTATCTGTTGGTGCTGGTCCACATTTAGCTGCACCCACATTTCAATACTGACTTCAGGATTGGTCACAGGATGGGTCTCACCCATGTTTTTGGGTGGGTGTTGACTTGATCCTCTTCTCATGGCAGTTTGTAGAAACTTGTTCCTGTGCTTTAACACAATATTAAGTCATTAATTTTAATAGAATTCATAATAACAAAATACAGTATGGTTCTTGGCCCTTTGGCCCCAGTTTCTAACTTATGCTCTAATACCACTTGTCACCTTCACCACAGAAATATTTTTTTTTATTTAATTTTTACCTTGCTGGTATAGATGTCCATTGCTTAATTCCTGAGTTGGCATCTATATAAAGTTTTAAGTCATTTATTAAATCCATTCCATATTCATATAATAACACAAGTGCATATTTATAGCGATAAACTCAAAGGTTAACTACATGACGAATTCATATTTGGTGTTAATGCTCGTAATACAGGTTTGGTTAATCTGGGTAATAACCACCATTTAATGGTGTTTGAAGTACCATTCGGGATTTGGTGAAATTACATATCCATTGTACTGTGAACCTTTAATACATTAAAATAATTGGCTCATAACGTAAGGTTCGGGATCTGCGAGGACATACACCTGTCCGGTCTTGTTTGCTGGCAATGGCTAGATCATTAGATATTCTACGGTGGAATGGACAGTGGATCTAGTCGGATGATGGGTTAGGGTAACCCACCCCTAGCCCTCGCCAAAGCATCTGAGTTTGGGTTTGCTGCCTCTTCACCACTATGGCGTCATTGACAGAGTTGGTTCCACAACTGCTCACCAGTGATGGAGGTATGACTATGGCTTTATTTGGAATGGTTTCAGCCTTTCGAGTTTAACGTTTGAAGAACTTATTCTCAGAATTATTATTAACCTTTTCTTTAATATATGAACCCTTCTTATTTGTGTAGGAGATTCCTGCACTTGTTGGTTGTTTGCACTCCAGTCAAGCTGCTTTGTCCATTTCCTCATTTAACTTTTTGGAATCAACTTGCAAGTCTATACTCTACTAGAACTTCAACTTTGGGTTTTCCTCGCTCATTCTTGGTTAAGTGCTACGGTGCTCGTATTTCTTTTACCAATTCCAATTGTTCGTTTCTCTCCCTCAATGTATATAAATTTTTGTCTTTATGTTTTGTAATTATGTTGAATTTGTTTACACAGGTTAACTCCGACACCGGGGTTCAAAATTTCACATGTCTGGCATCACTGGGATCTTGTGCTCCCTCTCTAGGCAGGTATGCTCCTCACAAAATCTTCTATGTTCACCCTAACCTAGCTTTCCAACAATTCCAGGTCAATAACCATGGTTACCCCATTGATTATTTTAGGACAAGAGTTATGCCTTCCGTGAGAAGGTTAATAGGCTTTGGGTGTTAGAAACCCTGATAGGACTTAGTTGTTTCATTTTCCAGTTTTAAAATTTATTTGTTGAGAGTTTTTACCTATTTATTCAAATCTGGCCTGCCAAGTGATGTACTGTTTATTTGTACATATAACTCGCATCCTTGAATGTCAGGATGGATTTTATGAAGAGATGCCTGATGTTTTCTTGGAAGTTTTTGTATTTTTAAATGGGCTTCATGCTCATCGTTTAAATTATTATTTTTTGATAAGTTATAAGCTATGAACAGGTTCTCATACAAACGAAGTTATACTAGCTCGCATTTAATTACAACGTTCTAGTTATTTAGCCATGCACACAAATTTAAACTTATTCGGCGGCGGTGAGGGACTCGAGATTCGACCCTTTTCTAAGGGTACGACTCTAAACCCTCATCCTATTTATGTGTTGCTATGGAATGGAAGTTTTAAACAGTTTCTTTTTGTAATGGAGTTTTCATCTTATTTTAAGTCCTTTATGGATGCGAACTTTTACTGTTGAAATGAAGAATCTGTGGGATAATCTTTATTTTTGAATTCCACAAATATTCCAATACAGTTCTTTGCCTCACTAAATGTAATATCCATTAGGTCATTTCCAGTTTGGAAAAATCATTTCTTTAACCTGGCTATACTACAATTTGTATCTGAGTAGATGTTCATTTGCAAAAATTGCATTCATCATCTCTTTTTTTTCAGATTCAAGAAATATGCAAAGCAATAATGTTATCTTTTCCATAATGAAATCATATCAATATTTCTATGCTTTATTTAACAATACTAATTTATGGATTTCTCTGTCTTCCTGTGTTATAATTAACAGTGATAATTCTAGAAACTCATCTTTCTTGGCTATGATATCAAAAATTATTGCTAGCTTTTCTGTTATTTCTGTTTTTATAATGATAGTAATATTTCTAGTAGCTTTGTTCTTTCTGGTTAAGAAATAATAACAGTAACTATTTTTAATCCTGAGGTTCTATTGACTTTAGACAAGTAAGTACTAAGTTCCACTAGTTCATACACCAGCTCTAGACAACTCAAGGCATCCACTACTTAACCCTTTCCTCCTTTTATACAAAACCCCATTCCCTCTTAGGATTTTTCCTTAAATCCTTTTGGGAAGGTAACTGTGAGAACTGTGTCAACCTCTTCTTGGGTTTCTTGGAATATTTTACCACAGTTAATTTCAACTTTTACTCACATAAAATTATCATTTAATTAAATCTTTTAAATAAATTTCATGTGTTAATGTCATTAACGAATGCCTCATTCGTTTCTCATTCTTAATGTATCATAACAACTCATTTAACAATGAGTAAAAAGTAATAGAATAAAAATAGGAGGTTACATCTTTACAATTCATTTACTTCTTCTAAATTTGCTGACACCTAATCCTCTAAGGGTTGTTGTAATATAATGTGAACAGTCTAAGGAAGTCTAAGAGACCTTGGAATATGAAACCAAAAATCATATGAATGTAATATAAATGTATATCATATTTTTTTTTAAATATTCTATTTATCAAAAAACAAAGAGCAAATTCCAGACATATACTGAAGCAATTAGTAGCCTCAACCCGCCTGAAGGAAACCAGGTCTATTCGCCATCTAAGTGAGTTAAAAGACAACCAGTGTTGGAATTTTTTATTCCTTCTACTTACCGCTATCTCTACTTTACTATGTCCATCAAAGTTTAACCGAAAGCTGTAAAAACTTGCAGCAAAAATAATTAAAAACTACTAATATCGAGAGTCACCCATCAGAAGAGTCAATAGGAGCTACATCCTTTGCAGTAGATCCTGGCATATCTACTTGCTGCATAGGTTGAAGCTGGCGTTCAATTCTCCCAATTCTGGCCGTGGCATGATACCGAGACATGCCAATTTCTTGAATTTCCTGTTTGATTTGTTGCATAATTGAAACCACATTGGGGTTTCCTTCCGTTTCCTGCATGCTAGATATGGCCTTCGCCAAAACAAATTTAAGTATCCAATAGGTATGAATAGATTGGTGAAATAAGGATAGCCTCCCTCTTGTATTCCCGGGGTTCGAGATGAAGTCCATGGTGGCTTCCTATTGTTCAATGTCATCTTCCTCATGGTTTCCCTCTCTTTCCCACCCTTGAATTATGTTGCGAACTTGAGGTGGGTTTCCATCTGTATAAATATGAAAAATATTCTCCATAATTTCCTTTTTTGTTTTTCTTCCACACTTACCTGATGCCACATTATGAATTACTAACTTCTGCTTTCCTTTTCCAGTACCCTATCCTATCGTTTCCACGTTGACCTTTATATCATGTTAATAGTAAATTAATTCAATGCTTATCCTTGACCTTTGTCTTCGCTATATTTGTCAGTATCAGAGCAAGAAATCCCTGAGAGTTTTTAGCATGTCAACTCTGTCTCCTTGCTAAATCATGTCAGCTCTACATCTTCCATCTCTTCTTCTCTTATATTAAAAATTCGTCATATTTTTATAAAAATTCAAGGCATCGTCAACATGATTATTTCCCTTACCTAACCTCAACATGCCCTGTAATATTCTTCACACCAGAAATGCTCTTTGGAAACTAATTTTGATCGTGTGTGTAGGTACAACAAAATATCTAGAAACACATGTGACTGACCTAGAGATACTTTGTTCTTTTAATTATTTTCACTGCGAATTTGCATGAAGCCCCATTTCACCGACATATTTGGCCTATGATCTGTTACCTTTCTTTGCTGCCATTTTCACTCGACCTGTTTCCTATTCTAACGCCCAGCTCACCTATCTGCTCTCTGTGCCAATCAATTTTTCTCTTCGATACCAAATTAAAAAAAGAAAGAAAACACGGAGACCCTCCTTCTCCCTGCATGAAAAGAATTCAGAAAAAGTGAAGAATCCAATGAGTATTTGAAAATGCAGTTGGAAATTATGCAAAATATGTGCAATTATTGGATGGCTATGTTCCTTTCAGAGGGAATTAACAGAAATTGTTGGGCCAAATCCCCACGAGCAGCGAAAAAATCCTATAAGAGGAGCGAACAGAGGAACTAAAGGAAATATTCGCGGGTTTTGATCTCGACTAGGACCGAAGCCTGGGATTATATTGCATTGAAATAGTAAGTACATTGTAGTCATTGTTGCATTGGTTTGTGAAATCATCCTCAAGATACTTGCACCCAATGTTTTTCATACCTGCGGTTGCATCATAAGGCAAAGAAAAGTCTAGCGACGTTGATCCCCTCAGCATCAATTGCCTTACTAGTAATGCCTTGAGAATAAATACCGATAAATATTATAACTTAAAAAAAAATGGTACCATCCTGCTAGCGGATGAGCACGATTATCGTCAAGAAAGAAGAAGTATTACTGAAGAGCTAATCATCATTTTTTGAGCCTTGAATATCTATGAATATCTAAATGTGCACTCATGATATACACCCTTGGAACTTTATTTGTTTCTATAAGATTTATTTTCGAAGAAGCTTCCTTTTATGTTTTTATTTAGTGGCCATTGCAGCATTATTTCACTCACGCATAATCACTCGAGTGTGGGAATCTTCATCTGAAGAGTTGTTACAAATTAGTGTAAACGTTGTAATTGTTCGGTTCTCTTTTGTTTGTCGTGGAGTTAAAGACACCAAGTGGTGTTTCCATAACTTGTCACCAAAATTGAGGTGTGACTTACACTTCTCAAATATTCTGATATTTCATACCCAAGAAACAACATCTGCCAAATAATTCTCTTGCTACGGTGGATCTTGATTAAGTACTATGTTGTTATAGTTTCAGATGTTTTGAATATTTTAAATAATTTGACATTGGATACCATTGGGGATGTTGAAAAATTCATCCACTAATTTTTGAGGCTTTGGTTCATTTCCAGTTCATTCTTAGTGGGTTGGTTCATATACAATAGTTCATGTAGTGGTTTATATGAAATGGTTTAATGGATAATTCTCTCCAATGAATTGTGGAGTAAAAAATTTATACCTCTGCATTGTACTAGATTTTCTTCAACATGTTGCTTGGGTGGTAATGTCTGCTTCATATTTGGCTGACATCCAAATGCTTCAAAATATTTCCTCTTGATACTTCCATCTCATCCTAAGATCCCTCCATGCTCACACACATTTACACCATTCCTGCTATCAGTTTCAAGGTAACGAGATGAAAGATTTTTTCCTAAATTCATCATATGTGAAGTTGAACAACCCTCAAATTCATTCATCTAATTAGTGAATTATTAGATTTACTCAAAACATTGATACAATGTATTGTTGAAGACAAAATAAAAATCAACATGGCCAATCTTGTTGATATTCAAATATGTCTACAGGTTTCGCACGAAAATATCGAGTTTCTCTAATCAAAATCTCAATTCTAGCAAGAAGAATTACAATAATGGAGTCATCATTCTGAACATGTTTTTGTTCAGGACATTGAGACAAACTCCCATCAGCAACAAGAATATAAAGTTGAGGTTGATTCACATTGAGTTCCTAGCTCAAGAGTAGGTTTACATGCACATGGAAAATTTTGGTTTGTACTTTCAAGGCCCATCATGAGACTTTGGAAGAGCTTGTCATTAACAAGCACATAAATGGTCTTGGATATGACAAGGAGGTGTCCTTTCATATTTCAAACTAGTCAAAGCACATTTAGTTTCACAATGTTGGATTTATTCATGATAATTCACCTTCAATTATTCCAGATTCAGCTCCTCTTCCACACCAGCAACAACAAAATGTTAAATGCCAACATTGTGACACAGTTTCCCATATTAAAGATCATTGTTTCTATCTTCATCCATGCAAGCACTGTCATAAAACCACTAATTCTTCACATAGATGCTTCAGAAACATACCTCCTGTAAAAACAAAGATTCTTCTTGGCAAAGCGCTTCAACACCTAACAAGATATTTCAGTCATATGTCATAATTTTTTCTAGAGTATTGAAAAATATTACAATTGCGTTTTCACCATCATCTCACCTTGTGTCTGATAGGGGGGAAGTGATGGTCATCTACAAGCTTCAAGGCCACATTAAGCGAGCATGAGCCACAACCTGCCATACCAGATTCAGAGTTGTAGCCAAAGATAGAGATGCCCCCGAGTATGCCTTTGCCTAGTGGTCAACCTTAAACCATATATGCAGAGTTGAGACCTCCATTTTCATGTTGAGATTCTCCCTCTTCAAAGAATTGGGGTCACTTCCTCTAGTAGAAGACTTCAACTTCTTTCGAGTTTTGGAAGAGTTCTACGAATTGCATTAAGCATTCCAGAGTTGGCGGTCATCCTTAAACCAACGTAGTTTGAGATATCCCTTTTCATGTTGAGGTTATCCCTTTTTACATAGGTTGCATACCTCCCTTTTGTAGGTGGAAGGTATCCCTCTCTAAAGAATTAGGATCACTTCCTCTAGCAGAAGAATTCAACTTCTTTTCACATTTGGAAGAGTTTCAGGAACTGTATTAAGCATTTCATTGTTGGTGTTCATCCTTAAACCACCACCTTAAGCCATCATTTCAAAGAGCACATTCACGCTAGTGTTCAAGAGACCTTGGAATACGAAACCAATGGTTATATGAATGAAATATAAACATATATCATGTTAATAGTAAATTTGTTCAATGCTTATCCTTCACCATTGTCTTTCCCATGGTTATGTCTCACAAAATTTAACATATTAATATAAATTCAACATATTGAGTTAACATGTAAAAATAGTTACATACTTTCTTATTCATCTTTACTCCAAATTCAAATCTATCAAGTGCCAAGAGGGATCAAATCTAGAATTTTTTTTTTGGTGCAAAACTTAAGGAAAGGTCTACACATCCAGATATGTGATCCCTCTCAAATATCAATAAATCAGGAGTTAAGATGGATAAAATTTCGTTTAATTATTAATAATGAATAATTATAGTTACTAATTTTTTTTCACTTTATTTTATTTTTAATTAAATGTTTATTTTCATGTAATTTTACAGAGTCAAAATATTTGGATAACATAACGTAATAGGACATTGCAACATCTCTTTCATACTTGTATATATATATATATATATATATATATATATATATATATATATATAGAAATGCTAAATGGTTTCCGGATGTGTTGTATTTATGAGCCATAGTATTGGCCTATGGTAAAGTGTGGATGAATATCTATGATTAAAAATCTTTGTTATATTGTAAATATTATGTTTTTATATGTTCATCAATGAAATTAAAATATGATTACGAAATTAAAATGGATCTTAATTTATAGTTATTATTGATATTTAACATATTATAATGTGATAAAATATTTAGATATATCTCAAAACTAATTATATATATTTTTTTATTTTAGATTTAATTAAAAAAAACTATAAAATTAAACTCAAATAAAGTGTTTATAAAATAATTTTGTTGTGTAATAAAAAATGATATTTTAAAATGTGATGCTCATGAACTTAAGACAATTTACAAATTAATAATATTTATGGTAAAATAAGATTCATACTTAAAAATATTGTTATATTGTAAGCTTATTATGAGTATTAGTTTTTTTTAGAAGTTTGTTAATTAAATTTAAATATAGTTCTAAAATAGTTATTTTAATTTATAAAATAAAATATATTATAACTTATAACACTATTTATATATTTTATATATAATAGATTTTAATATGATATGTATATTATTATTATTCATATTTTATTACTATAAACCACATTACAATATAATAAATTACATTTAATTATTGTAATTTTTAGTAAAACTACAATATCTCTTAACTTTATATTAACTTTATATTAGCTTAATGTTTTATTATTATTTAATTTAACTCACATATTAAAAAAAATAATAATCTTTACAAAATTTCCTACCTTACATCTAAACATCTCCCCTACCGTAAGCTTAAAGCGACTCTCGACCCAATAACTAATTACACAATATATATTAGAATATTCAAAAACACATAAGTCGCTATATCCTTGCGTCAACTCGTCCAGTGAAAAGCAACTATAAAGTGTCGTTATTGATCATTAAGGGTTCACGGTCTTCGAATAGGGACCTCTGACGATCGTTGGATCCGGCACGATAAGCATACTTCAAAGTAACCTCGTTAGCACTTAGGATTTTCTCACTCTGTATATTCCATTCTGGTAAAATAGTAACAAACTCCTGGAAGGATCAAGAGGACAGGCAACTATAAAGTGCGGTGATTAATGATGAAGGCTTCAGTCTTGGAATCGGGACCTTTCACGCACTTGGGCTTTTCTCGCTTCTATATTCAATTCTGGTAATCAATTATAACAATGGGTCAATTATATTTCAGAATATTCGTTGAAGCATATCTTTAGTTGAGTCCATTTTAATTAATCGATTTGGAGTAGTGAAAAAGCATAAGGAACGGTCCAAAATTGGGCTTTGCTATCACGGGTCCCATGGGATTGTCCACAAATACTTTGTTTAATCTCCATGTTGGAGAAGGATCTGGACGAGCTAGGGGGGGACTTTCTGAGACACGGATCCCAGCCATTGTATATAAATCCCTGGTTATATCTCTCATGAGGGAAACCTGGTTTCACAAGAGAAGGTAGGGATAACATTCTTTGGCTTATCTGTTAGAGTAGATAAGCATAGCTTTCATCCCCACGAAACCAGCAATTATATAACTGTGTCTCAACTGTTTGATATTTTGGACTTTCTTCTCAGATTGGTTTTGAATTGGAGTGAAACAATGAGGCCGCTTTGAAATACTTATGAGGCAATTTTTTTGAGATATGCTGAGGGGCAAACTCTGTCCGATTTGATCTTTTTATAGTCGTGGTTGTAAACCCAGATTGATAAGGGGAGAATGGTTCTAGAGTCCATGAGCGATACACTACATACGATGGACCTGTCATACGAATGTCCACAAGCGGAGATGAGTGAAAGCACGATGGTTATTCTTCTTGCTTTGCTCTGCTCATTCATAACTCTGGTGGGTCTGGCCTCAGTCGTTCCGTGGGCCTACATTTGGAGGTCATGCCAGGATCATATGGCCAATAGAATGGCTAATACTGGGATGACACAGGAGTCTATAGAGGCGCTTCCATCAATCATCTATGGAAAATCGATCCAACAACTTCTAGGGATATCGACTGCAACGGATTGCCCGATCTGCTTGGTGGATTTTGTGGAAGGTGAAGCTGTACGAGTGTTACCAAGCTGCAACCATGGCTTCCACATGGAATGTATAGACAAATGGCTTCATTCTCACTCTTCCTGTCCGACATGTAGACGTTGTCTTCGTCATTATCGCTATAAAAAGCTGGCAAACTACACACAGCGCAGCAAATCAGACACCCATGAAGGGCAGCTTCAGCAGCCAAGAATATCTCTGGAGTCTCAAGTAATCTTTGACATTGAGACTGGAATTTAGAAATAAATATGTCCTTGACCAGATAATCCAAAACTAATGAACAGGGCCATTAACAAAATGTTTGGAATAGACGAGTTTGTATGCATGGCAAACCTGTGATGAGTTCAGAGTGTTAACTAAAAGAGAAATCTTATTAGGTGCTCTGTAAAGAGATGAAAGCTCTGAAGGCTGCTCTTAGATGCAGCTATTTTATTGGAAGTACTTGTATCAGTGGATGATTTGAAAATAATTATAATATGCTAATGACATAAATACGCCCATTGATATTGAATCATTTATTTTAAATGCCGTAGATACCCCCATTGATATTGAATAATTTATGAATCATTTGTATTTTACTTAGAGTGACTTCCCTTCTTTGGGTTTTTCTCATGTTATTTTTACCTTGTATCCAATAGAAATAGTTCACAATCAACTGTAAAGTGTAGTTGACAACCAACTCTAAAGTGTGTTGCTATAGTGAAGAGATTTGTTGTTACACCAAAGTTTTTAGGTTTTGGTAAACTTTCAAACTGGTAATTAGGATTTCTAGGGCAATAATTACGGATTCTATAGAGGTGTGGTGATTATTTCAACATCTCTCTCAAACACAACTTGGAGGAAGTAGGGAGAAGCAATACTGCTCTCAAATCGAATCTCGTTCTAGACTTATAGACTTATATACCCGTTTGATTAATCACCGCACCTCTAGTTACCAGTTTGGAAGTTTACCAAAACCTGCTGGTTTTGATGTAACGACAAACCTCTTCATGGTATCATAGCAAGGTTCTGATACCATGTAAAATTATTAGACCATGGTATCATAGCAAGGTTCTGATACCATGTAAAATTATTAGACCACAAATATGAATCTAGCTAAAGAATAATTGTGCCAAGTTTAAAGTCTATGGGGTCTTGGTTAAAACGTGATGAGGTTGGTTGTTATAGCACTCATCACATGATGAAAAAAAAAATTTGTACCAAGTTAAAATAGAAAAAATTAGAATTGAGAATGAAATTGATTCATCAATATTAGTTTGAGAATCAATACATAAAAGAACTAAGTTAAGCTTAATTCTAGATGCAATAACTATGGATAATTAGAGCAAACTGAAACTAAGTGGGCTTTATGTTTTGTTAATATGCACACTCACCACATGCAAGCACTAGAATTAATTAACTAAAGCCAAGTGAACACCACATCTAAGCAATCAATTTATCTAGCTAAAAACTAGTACACATTACATGTAACCACTCTAATTAACTAGCTAAAAAAAGTGAACTAAGTTCCCGAGTCTTTTGATCCAAGATTACACAGGTTGAACATGTTAGTGCAGATCCTTTTCCTGAGATTTTGTTACTGTCAAAGATTGGACACCTCAATCTTTTTCTTGGAAATCGAGGTTGGTTCTTGTCAAATTTGTGAGGTAAGTGCAGAGGAGGAAAACGTATTTTGCAGTCGGTAAAAATGGAGAGTCACCTAAGCTTCACATAGACCATTTGTATGGTTGGTGATTTCGCATCCTATAACACATTTTTTTGATATTTCCATATGCTCAATGGATACAACTGAAGAAAAGATAACACATTTAAATAGGTTAATCTTTTTTGTGTTGTAATTAAGGGATGCGTCATTTAAATAGGTTAATCTTTTTTGGGTTGTAATTAAGGGATGGGTGGTGAGCATTTTATGTAAAAAATTGAATTTAAACACTGCTAAATAAGGATAACATTAATATTAGAACTATATACTAATGCATACATTATTTACAATGGTATATTTATGAATGTAATAACAGTATCCTTGAAGCATCTCCTAACTGTTATTATTTATTGTTTTCTTTGAAGGAGAAAATTAATGCGACACAATTTGATGCTTGGGAGACACTTTGGTCCTGCATATTTGATATGATATGGCTTATAAAATTCTTTTGACGAAAACATATGAGAATCATGTAGCTTTTAATTTTTTTATGTTATTTATAGTTCTCAGTTGGTGGAGAATTTTTTATGCGATACAATTTGGCGCTTCATACTTTAATATGAAGAATCATGTAGCTTCACTAATGCTTCTCCGTTGAAGGAGAATTTTTTATGGGACACAATCCTCCACTATTGCTTCTCCGTTGAAGGAGAATTTTTTATGGGACACAATCTGCTGATCCATGCTTAATGTGGAGAATCATGTAGCTGTTATTTATAGTTCTCCGTTGATGGAGAATCTTTGATGGGACCTGTTTTTGGTGCATCATACTTAATATGCCTCATGCAGCATTTTAACAAAACAGATGAGAATTTTGTAGTTTTCAACCTTGTTTTATCTTGTTTTATCTTTTTTAACTGTGTGCTTTATTGTCGTTTTAGTCTTTTCAATCAATTCATTTCATGACGAGGCTCGAGTGGTGGAAGGGTAGCTCGAGAACCTTTCAAAGTGGAACGTAGTATCTCCGGGTCTCTCTTTATTCAATATATTAGACTCGACTGCTGCAAGGCTACCTTTCAAAGCGGAATGAAGTATTTGTTGAGGGTCTTCCCAAGCCTGCTGATTATAATATCATAAAATAAATAAATATTATTGTTGATTCCTGACACATCTCATTAACATAATTGCATGAGGTATCCTCGTGGAAACGTGAGATTTTAGTCAATAGAAGAATAATATATGGCATTGAATTGTAGCGAAGGTATGAGTTACTTAAGGAAGGAGTGAGTTATTTTCATGTTAAAAGATTTAATTATAACTATTATTATTATGTATTTGATTTAGGGGTATATGAATTTTGAATCTTATAGTTTATACAATATTTTGTAATTAGATGAGTATTAGAATTGTTTTTTTGGGTTTTTTATTTTATTTTTAAGTTGATAAAATAGGAATTTTATATTAATTCAAGAATAGTCTTTACTAGTGTTTAAACCAAATTAGTAGCATAACATTAAAATTTAGATATTGTCTCTATTGTTACTAATTATCTGATGAGATAACCTAAAATATTTAAAAATAAATAAATTACATAAACAATATTACATGACTATTAGAAATGTCTAAAAAATGAATTGAATCCAACATATTTAGTAAACTACTTTGAAAATTTAAACTCATGTGGTGATCATGTTTTAAAAAACTTCCCAGATTATCCACCCTCGTTTTCTAGCAATGTGGATAATCCGGGAAGTTTGTTAAAAAACTACGTTGAGCTTGCAATCAAGTGCTTGTGGATAGCCATGAGTGTCAATGAAGCACAATCAATTCCAATGAGCTTCTAAATTGATATTTGGATTCAAGTGCTTGTGGATAGCTATGAGTGTCAACGAAGCACAATCAATTCCAATGAGCTTCTAAATTGATATTTGGATTCATTTTCTCCTGAAACTCAACGATACATGTGAGTACCCACTCGATGATTTCCATGAGCGAGTACATTAATTATCTGCATATATGGAGAAGTCACGCTCAACATGTCCATCAGTAGAAAAATGAAAAGCTTGTCGAACATGGTTTTGAATATCAAATTTCTCTGTCAACTAGTTATTGAATAATTCGTGTATACCTCTTTATAGTTGTTGTGGAAAAGGTTTAAGAATGGGTGGCACACAAAGTAGGGGGGTTGTAAATAGGGGGATGGGGGTTGCTAGGATGGCCTCTTTGGCTTCTTCATGTGGGACTCGTGAAACTACCCCAAACCATAGTTCAAAATGGAAATCAAGCAAGGGATGAACCAGTAAGCAGGAATGCGTGAAATGAGGGAAAACGTACAAGAAAAAAAAGGGCGTGTGTGCCAGATATGCCCATAAACAAGAGATAAAATTATTCATTGGAGGTAAGGAGTCTTTTGAAGAAAAACTGAAAAAGGCAATGAATGGATAATAAGAATCCAAATAAATGAATAAGATAAATCCAAGAAAATAGAGAATCTTCCAAACCCAGATGTGAATTGAAAAGTCACAGAAAGAAGAGACGAAACCTTAAGGATGATACGCCACTTGAAGGAGAAATTCACAACAATAACGAAAGTCTCTAGCTCTAGACATGTATCTCCAATATTATTCCCTGAAATTGCATATTTTCCCTGAATCAACTATGAGATACCATAGATTCTACCAATGGGAAGAAGATACCATCGATAAGTAGTTTTAAGTGAATTTCAACGCTCCCACCATAATGTTGTATGATGCCACCAAATCTTCTCAGCCTCATCCATGATTATATATTTTAGCTCTTAGGTGTGTGAATTCCCACATGTGTAACTTCTTATGCACTCACATGAACACAAGAGTTGTCACTTCAAAGTTGTTCTATTTGGGATGATTTTCATGACAGTAGGGTGGTCATGCAGGTTTTTGGCCCCTCATTAGACCACAACTCCAACATCATCACTTCTTGACTCATCCAATAGACACACTCTATGCATAATTTAATTCTTAAACTTTAATTATGTAAGAAATATACAAAATTTTTGTAATAATAATAATATTTTTGTTATATAGTCTAAATGGGCCTACTGATTAGGAGGATACCTTTGGTTCAAAACTAGACATGGTTGACTACTTTATAAGTCAAATCCTTACATGGAAGGGGGTCCCCTACACCAATTTGGTGCACACTTTAAACTTTAGATTTATATTATTTGATTAAATTTACAAAAATATTGAACAAAAGTAACGAATAAACCAAATCACTTTTAATTCATATTAATAAAATCATCTTTGTCTATCTATATTTATAATCAAATAAAGAAGTCATTTTGGATGTGTTACTCTTAATAGCAAGGACATCTCTGATTTGCCAGTAGAGAAGTCAATGTGGAGAAACTATTACAATTTCAATGTTCTAGCATTTTTCGAAATTTTCCTTCATACAAGTGATGAATGAAAAGTCAACTTTGGTATAGTGATGATGTGATTTCAAAATATGGTTCCTCACACTTAACCAATTTGATGCATGCACAATAATAAAACCACATTACAAAAAACGTAACACACAAATTTGGTACATCCATAAATATATGTTATGAATTGTTTATAAAAGGCTGGAGAATTGATATTAGTGTACTTTATAATGCAATCGTATCTTTTATAGACATACCTTGTGCTTTAAATGATTAGAGTAGTGCACTGAGATTGGAAGTGGCAGACACGATGTTGCTATTTGCAGCATGGAAACTTACAATCATCAATTTTTTCGTTCATAGCATGATTTCTTAGGTTGGGACTCCCACTTATGAAATTTCATTTCCAAATGAGTAAAATAATTATTGAATTTTATTTTTCTACCAATCTAAGATGAGATATTCTATTAATGAAGAGTTTTCGCTTAAGTTTCCATGGTGTCTATTACATCAAATCATCCCAAGGAATTGTTATATCTGTCCACAATCTTTTCAAACTAGATACCTGGATTTAGTTATACATACCAATTTTCTAATCTCTAAGAAGATATTTGATTAAATAAAATAGAGTGACATCTGATGTAGATTGATATAGATAAAAGGACATTCATTAATTTTAGTCTAATTAGAGAAATGTGATGCTTTGATTTCAATGTATGCCAATTTTACATTGACTTTAATTGTACATTGTGGTGTGGACTTTAATTCTACATTGTGGTATATATATGAAATGCGTGCATATATTTTAGTGTGTCAGCATTGATTTCAACATTTCATTTTTTTCATATACGATACTTATAGTTTAGCACACTATAAATTTTTGGTTCACTAAAGTTGAGTGACATTTAATATATGCCAATATAGGTTCAAGCGGATATGTAAAAAGGCACATCGATATGTAACATTTCTATTTGATTTGAATTATATATATACAATATTGGACACATTTATTTTTGTATAAATGACAACTTTTATTCCCTTCGTAAAGCTTTGATTTGTTAATGTAAGGTGACATATATCGTGTAAGTTATTATAGGTTTAATTTTATGTATTCATTTAAATGTGATTAGATTAATTATATGCATTTATTTCAATGAATGTCAATTTTAGATTAACTTTCTTGTATATTGTGATATTGATATCAACTCATACTTTTTTTTTAACATCTTAACATAAAATTGGGTTTGTGTTTCATTGATTCAATATTTTACTTCTTTCATATAAGGGCTACTCTTATTTTATCTCTGATGCAGGAGCGTGAAGCTTAATTTTCATTATTTATTTGTGTAATTTAGGGGTTATGTTTTTTTAATTATTTTATAAAGTTTAAAAATAAATTGAGAGGAAAATCTGAGTGTGAGGTTTACTGTAAATGTTCTCTTAAGAAATTCAGAATATGAGTTGGAATTGGGTCGGATAGATATTTTAGGGATTAGGAATTCCTTAAATGGAACTTAGTTGAGTCAAAGAAGAGATAAAGATATTTTAGGATTTGGTTGAGATATTAGTGGAGGAAATCATGGATTGAAATTAATCCACAATTATGTGTAAATATGAGGTTTGTTTGAGGATGAAAGATAGAGAAATTCAGAGAGAGATAGAGAGAAATGGTGTGAGAGTTTATGTAAAGGGCCGAGAGCCGAGAGGCCAACAATTTTAATATTAAGCCAAAATGGTTTGAATATGAATTATTGGTGTTATTATATACCAATATTGTGTTTGTGTTGGTTCTCTCTTCTTTTTATATATTTTGAGTTGAAATTAAAGTGGTTTTTATGAATATTTAGATGAGGATTTTCATGCTAAAGGACATACACACACTTCTATGCGCACTACTCTGATTTATGCAAAATATCTGCATCATTTTGGTATCGGAGCCAAATATCTAATTAATATGTGCAGTCGTGGATGAGAGATGAGTGCATTGTGTGTTGTGCGATGTGGATCTGCATGTAGATGCAGAGGAGGAGCATGAGGATAGGTGTGCAATTACAACCAATTCTGATTGGTAAAATTCGATCCCAAAAAACCTTAGATTGTGTAGAGTTGAAGCAGAAAGTGAATCGAGTATCTTTGAACGTGAAGGACAAACCTGAATGGAGTGAAAGGTCAAAACCTGAAGGAAATTTACAATGAGTTTGATGGGATTCAAGTATCCATTGCTGTGTATGGTTGAACGGAACTGATGTGCAGAGCACATGTGACTAAAACAATTTGTATTGTTGAGTGGCGTAGAGCTACAGTGGGGACAAATAATTTTTGCACAGAGTAGTCCTGTTGTTTTGTGTGATTTCTGCATCGATCCCAACAGTAGTGCAACTTGGATGTGTGAATATCATAGGTTGAACCTGAGCTTTTAATGATTTATTGTTGGAGGAATTTTAAATTCATATTTTTATACCAATGCAAAACCATTTTTTTCTATTTTCCATATTTTTTGTTGTCTTTAAAACTTGATGCAAGAGAGCATTCAAGTAAAACCTGAAGGTTAGGACAATGTAGAGTAGACTGGAATGCCTGTATGAGCAGAGGTCGTGCAACGTTGAACGCAAAGATGGATTGGAGACACCGTCGAGGCAAAGTGGAAAATGGGAGCCGATTTCCATACAACTTGAATCAAAAAAACATTTCCAACCGGCATCGACATTGGCAATGCATTCCTGTAGAAATGCTTTGTGAAATATTTGTGATGTAGAAAACACATTGTGCAATATGTGAAGGCATAGTTCAATAGATCAGGAAATTAATCAGCCATTTATAGATGAGACTCCAATGTTGTTGATTTTCATCATTCTCTTCTACAGTTGGTATGCAAATAATTGAGATGCAGTCGATTATTTCTGAAGTTGCTTGAATCTGTACTTAAGACTGATAAACGCATGAATGTTGGAACCTTTCATGGTGAGGCTCAAGCTTTTAAGCTTGATGCTTTACTGAAATTGGCAGATATCAAGGGAATAGATGGGAAGACTGCAACCAGACAAATGCCCGATCGTGTGAGAAGTAACGCAAAGATGGCTTTAAATTCCAAATCCGTAACTGCATTGACGGTAACACAACTCTGGTGTAGTTTCCCTTTGGCACCATTTCTTGTATAATTGTATTCAATATTGTGTTGATAGTTGCATTTGAATGTTGTCTATGTTGAGTCGATATGAAGTGAATAATTCCAAGTGATAAACTTTGGGGAACACAGTCTGTAGTCTCTACGTTTCATGTTATTTGAGAGTTGATTTGCGCACGAAAAAAAGCAAAGTAATAGATGTATAGTCTATTCATGAACCAAGTTTAGAGAGTGCAAACTTTGTCACATATGGAGAGTTCGATGGTTTTGTTTTTCTGTACAACATAAATTGTTACTCCTCTCTATTGGTGAATAACATATTGAATAGAAAACGGAATTTGAAGTGGGCGTTAGTGTGAACTGTATCCTTGTCCATGCCGAGAAACCTAGCATTTCTTTGCTTGTGGAAGCTTTTTTTCTTAGAGTTTTATACCCCAAAGAATTCACTAAGCATTTCTTGTTGAGAAATCATATTGGAAATATGTGAAGGTCGGTGGTGATTGGTGAGGGTTGTGTTGGTCATGTGCAAAATGAAAAGAGACTCCAAGGTAAATGTTCATTGAATGAATCAATATTCATTGATTAAAGGTGTTCTTAAAAATTGGATGATTTAATTTCCCTTTCCATACTCGAGAAGTTAATTTGTTTGTAAATGTTATGAAAGAGTGAAATCGATCCAAAATTTAAGGAATAGAATTGGAATCCATCCCAGAAATTGATGTGCAATTATGGTTCGAGTGTGGTTTGTGTTTATTACTGCTGAAGCAATATGTTGATGCCACCATGTTAAAACAAGGTTTTGGAAATTTCCTATGAGGGAATTTTTTTTGGCACTGAAGAGAGGCGGTGTTGCATGAGAACCGTCAATGCAAAGAAGGAGCTAGATGGAAGTGCAAGAAAAATGTCTGCGCTAAGATGATGAGAATGTTGAAGAGGTTATGGTATGAAGGACATGCGAATATTCATAGTGATAAGAACGACACAGAAGAGTGAAATCTGGAGAGTTGAAATTGCAAATAAAAGGTTTATTAAATAACCTTGAAGGGAGCATAAGGTATGATAATTAATTTCAAAAAGGTATTTTAAATGTTGAAAATTATATGATTTATTTTATTTTCATCATAAAATAAATCTTGGGAAAAGTGGATTGCATTTCGATTTAAAAGCTTAAGTATCATGTGAAAGTGATAATGGGATATGATGTAATTAGTGACTTATGATATTATCATAAGAATGGAGTATGAGAGAGAATTGGTAACGAGGAGATTTTACATCATGAGAATTTATTAATGGTGAATGTTCATTGGTATATTGTATAACTTGAATTAGAGTCAAAATATCCACTATTGTAATCATTGGGTCAAGCTTTGAACTCAAATAAGATGTTAAGGTCAAATGAAGAAATTTGATAGCTTGATTCAAGTTAAACCATTGAGTTATTGTACAAGAGGGTCATTTTTCATCCAAGATGAAGATTTGATGTTAAGTACGGAGTCAAAAAGTCTTAAATTAAGTCAAAGGTTTGAATGTAATTGGGTGCATGATCGGCGGAGCCCGAAACCCAAAGAGTTTGGTCATTGTAATGCAAGAATTACTACAGTTGTTGTTTGCAAAAAGGAGAAGCAATAAAATTTCCAAGAAATGATTCCAAGACAGAGAACCGCAAGATGTCAAGCGCAGGAAGAGAGCCTGTATTGTTGGATGGAAAGTAGGAAAGCTTGCTGAAAAGGGGATTAAATCAAATCCACAAGTGCATAGATGAAGTTCAAAAAGGAGGAGAAGATGAATGTTGATAGTCATTTCAGAGGTTCTGAAAAAGACCTCAACTGAAGAAAGAAGAAGGAAAATTCCAAGACAAATGGCATATGTAAGTAGTTGACTGATGAAGAGTATGAGCGGGAGAAAGGTGAGATAGCAGTTCACCTTGAGTTATTGATGGAATTGTTGCAGAGAAATAAGAAAGACGAGAGGCATGGTTGGACCATGAGGAAGAAAGTGAAATGGCAGAGGCTACATGCAAAGAGGGAACAACAAGTAAACATACAGTTGACAGAAGAGCTAAGGAAGCTCGAGCAGATGATGAGTGTGCAATTGAGATGTGAAGAACTCAGAGAGGGTGAGTTGAAAATGGAAGTTTCCATTTGTGGCCCAGAACATGGTGGAATTTTGGGTGACGAGATTAATCAGAAAGATCCCATGGACTATTGGAATAGTTCAGAAGAATTGGAAGATATGTTGACAAGAGAAGTAGATGAGGCTATGAAGCCTTGTATTTCTAAATCTTATAGTTTATGTATGTTTGTAGGATGTGCAGAAGATGATGGACAGTCTGGTGAAACTGTCACAAAGATGAATAGAGCTCTTGAGGTGAAGTATGATGGAGAATTCCTTTCAGAGGAGGAAGGTACTAATTTGTTGCAGCAGAAAGAATTCATAGATGAATTTTTGTTTGGTGTAAGACAACCAGTTGAAGTTGTTATGGAGCAGAAGAATAATGAAAATGCCGAAGTGATATTCCAAGGAGGTAAACAAATGATTTTTTTTAATGCAATTGATGAAAAAAATTTGCAATGTGATGATACAGAAAACATGATAACTCAGGAGGATTGCAAAAAGGAGAATTAAACTGAGAATGAAGGTTGTGATGAAATGCTGGAAAGATTTCACATTGAAATAGAATTCTTGGAACGATGGCTTAAGGTACTTGAAGGAGAAATGAAGCTTGCAAAACCTGATAAAGAAGAGATTGCAGTTGTCGTGCATGATAACGATGAAATGTTTCTAACATTTATAGAGTTAAGTGAATGTTTTAACTCTTTAAATAATAATGTGGATGTAGATACAAAAGGAAACATTAATAAATATGATGTTGAAATCAGAGGAATTGAGTAGAAAGGATTTGAATATGAGATGAAATATCGGGAACAACAAGAAAGTTATGTCCTTAGAGACATAAAGGAAATAGAAGTATTGAACCAGCAAGATAAATATGAAAGAAACCAGCAATTCAAAAGAGGATTTACTGAAATCCAGAAAATTTATGATGGGAGATTGGTGCTTAAAGCATCAAAAGAGGCCGAAAGGTCTTATCTTTTTAAAACTAATAGTTTTTTGATGAATGGAGGTACAACACCAGATGAGAAATTTGTTAATATAGGGGAAATCAATGACTATAGTTGTGATCAAGGATAATTTCTTGATTATTCTTCCGTTCAGAAAGTTGAGTGTTCAGCGCAATTAGAGACGGAAGCATCAGAAAAAGAGGAATTACTCCGAGGAATTGGCGAAAGAAATTGTTGGAGAGGCCAATGGAATCCGATTGATAAAATGAGTGATGATTATGTACAGCTAGTTCGAGATTATTTCAGAGTTTGGAGACCAGAAGAATGGGTATGAGTGATTCTACAAAAGTATATAATTCCATAAATAAAGATGATGTGGTATGGAAAAGCGAGAGTTACATTCAATAGTATTCTGAAAATACTGTTCTGGAAATTTTGTGCAAATTTACAAAATAGAGTTGATACTTTAAAAGATCAACGACAAAACAGAGTTTGGAATCCTAGAGGGAGAAAGTCATTAAGACTTGTGGTTGTCGCATTATTACAGAAAAGTGATGGACCTCATACACAGGAGTCTATGGAAACTTCTCTACATGGGGAGTCTGATGCCAGAGCATCGAGATTAATTTTCTTTATTTATTTATGTAATTTAGGGGGTGATTTGTTTTTAATTATTTTATAAATTTTAAAAATAAACTGAGAGGAAAATCTGAGCGTGAGGTTTATTGAAAATATCCTCTTAATAAATTGAGAATATGAGTTGGAATTGGGTTGGATAGATATTTTAGGGATTATGAATTCCTTAAATGGAACTTAGTTGAGTCAAAGAAGGGATAAAGATATTTTAGGATTTGGTTGAGATATTGGTGGAGGAAATCATATATTGAAATTAATCCACAATTATGTATAAATAAGAGGTTTTTGTGAGGATGGAAGATAGATGAATACAAAGAGAGATAGAGATAAATGGTGTGAGAGTTTATGTAAAGGGTCGAGAGCCAAGAGCCGAGAGGCCAAAAATTTTAATATTCAGCCAAAATGGTTTGAATCTAAAATTTCCGGTGTTATTATATACCAATATTTTGTTTGTGTGGGTTTTCTCTTCTTTATATATATTTTTAGTTGAATTCAAAGTGGTTTTTATGAAGATTTAGTTGAGGATTTTCATGTTGAAGGACATACACACCCTTCTATGCACTCTACTATGATTTATGCAGAATATCTGCATCAATATCTATGTATAAATTTTATTAATTAAAGTAAAATGTCACAAGAAATGTTAGGTTGACTTAAGTATTTTCGAAAAAATGTTGGCATTACTTTTCATGAGAGGCTAGTTATATTGATTAGTGGTTTGGGAGAGTTTCCACCTATTATGAATAAACATGTATATGCATTTGAAGATCTTGTAAAGTAATTATGAAGCGAACTCACAAAATTTTTTAGGCTTCATACGATGCTATGACAACAATGCATTGAGAAAAAACATTTTCATCATTTGTTAATGAACACTAAGGATGCAAGGAAAAATATAGAATAATAGAAGTTACTTATGAATTGTATATACTTAATCAAATGTTACTATAAACTATTATTTTGAAAAGGAAATACATTTGTGATGGGGCACAAAATCATAATAATAATTCTTTAATAAAGCTACAATGCCCCTATTTTGTCCAGTATTTGTCGAAGCGAAAAGGAAAAATACTATGTCAAAGCATAGGAGGAAAACATGGAATTTGAGTTATCTCTCATAGTTGGACCTAGAGTGATGCTTATTTCAAACATATTAAATGACGTCAGACCTCTTTAGGGTGATATATGAGATGTAGACTACATTTTATGTAATTGTTGAATTATACTACAAAAACAACCCACATATTCTTTCATAAGAGTTAATAACTGTGTGGAGTTCCAATTACACCTATTGAAATATGCAATAAAAATATACTTCCTTTCAAACCTCGTTGGGTGCTTAGAAATACATAAGTCACAAGATGTTAGGGTTTGACCCTAACCCCTTTAATGTAATAGGACCAAAGGGGCCTCGTAATAGTCATGATAAGTTAATTTAGTAAATAAAGAATCTAAGTGATTATCCACATTAGTGATGATTATAATTGGGTGACCCTCATTCTAAAAAACATACCACAATTAGGTAGTTTAGTTAAGGATGATGAATAAACATTCCATAGCTAACAAATAACGTGGTTAACAACATTATTTAGGGGCCATAAGTAGTTAGGGTTTTGCATCTTATGAAACTATATATAGTGTGAGATAACAAAGGAGGTCTTCTCTTAAGTTGTGTAATTAAGCTATAATCTACACGAAGTTGCCCCATACAAGACGCAAGTGAAAAATATTGTTTCATACCTTAATATATTATTTCCATTTCCTATCATCACGTTGTGTTATTTTCTATGGTATCTCTAGCATATTCACACTTATGATATTTTCTGCAGGTTATACATACTACAAGTGCCATCATATCTCTTTCCCAGCCCAATCACAACCCCAATTTTAGAAAAAACAAAATTAGGATGGAGAATTATTCCAACGTCTTTAAAATACAAAGATTTCTTGTTAAGTGCATAAACGAGTGGTTGGGGAAATTGTACACACAATAAATACAAGAGATGGTCATGTTTTTTTTACTCCCTTGTAAGTCATGTTTATACCCCTTCAAGTACTAGCACATCAGACAACACATGTACGCTGACTTCTGCTCCATGTATCACTAGTATATTCTAAGTCCCCAAAGGTTACCCTAATACTAACCTTAGATAATTTGTTGGCTATATTGCTTCTATAGTCCATCGAGAACAACATGAATAGGGGAGATCACTTGCACATACCAAGGGTAGTCAGGTAGTATGGATAAGGGAATGATCAATCCTACTTAGTTTTTTCTTTGAAAGAGTAGGCCAAGTACTGCTATTGGACCCCTACGCTATATTGTGATTTGTAGCACCTAAAAATCCTTTACTACCATATTTCCCTTACGTCCCCTTATTTCGTTTCTCAATTCCTACACATTTTTTTAATATCTAGAAGTTGGCAGTTTTTTCATCATAGTACATATTAGTGGTAAAACCAAATTCATACACAATTTATTGTATCAAGAATTTGGGATTTTGACTACCACAAAATCAATAATATGGTTGTAATACTCCCCTCTGAGTAAAAAAAAAATTGGTGGTCCCAATAAAATTCTTGCAAGATAACTAGTGCACAAGATTTAGGATGCCAAGTTGATAGCATTGATACCATCTCCTAGTAGGCCTCCATTTTTCCAATGGTCCCAAGATTTTCAGAAGTGGTTTCAAGTGACCTACATTAACATATTCTTGTCTCGTGCCCATTCCAACCATAGTAATATTAAGTAAGCTAACATTTTGACCTATGCAATTTTATGGTCAGTACAGGGGCTCAAAATATGGAAGATATTGAGAAAATATTGAATGCACTGAAGGAAATCCTCAACTCTACACTCACAACCAAAAGTGAAAATGTTGTTTCAAAGGCCATAGAATCTTAGCACCTCAAGGATAAATAGATGATGGAATAGGGGAAAAATGTGGATGCCCACCTAGAAGAGAAGCTAACCACCATCGATATGAAGGGTATCGTCATTTCTAATGAGGTTGCTAATTTTCTACCAACAAGGCACCCAAGATTGACATGCACAAATTTGATTTTTCTAACCCAAAAGTGTGGGTGGCAGAAATGGAACAATATTTTCAAATCAATAATATACGAGATGAAAAAACCAAACTACATGTGGGAGCTCTTTACTTAGAACAAGAATGATCGAAGTGACCATAATGACTTAAAAAATGCTATGAAGGAAATCCAACATGGAATATGTTCTCCAAAGAAATTTTGTGCTTCTTTTGATAGGAACTCTCACTTTATGGGTCACCTCACTAAGCTCAAACAAATTGGTGCAATATGAGACATTAATATGGCATTTGAATAAATGGAAATAAATAACAAGAGCCTAAGATATGCCTTTTATACAGAATGTTTCATTAGTGGCCTGAACGAAAACATATAAGCTCATGCTCAAATGAATGAACCTGCTATTTGGTTTGAATCTAGACACAAACATTTATATGTAGAAGCCACTATTAAAGCCCAATCCAATCATATTTCATTTCCATCAAAGGCATGTCCAACCCTTATTAGTGATCCCAACCAAACCCTTAAGGTATAAAATGTGTCTCCAATGGAAATGGCCAAAAGGAGAGGATAAGGACTATGTTACTATGCTATCGAAAAATATCCACCATGCCACAAATTCAAGGAACAAAATTTCTTTCAAATTGATGAAAATGAAAAATAGCCGAGTTGATTATACCCTTCCCACTTAAGTTCCTAGGGGGGATGAAATTACACCTAAAGATACTAAAATAACACCAGATGAATCGATTATTCCACTCCATGCATTAGTAGGCATTTATTATCCACAAACAATTAAAAAAAATACTTTATTAAGCATATATCAGTGGTGGTGTGGATTAACTGTGGTAACACACATAATTTTGTCCATAAATGGTTCATTGAGGTCGTTCATTTTTTTCTTAGGGAAGTATCCAATTTTTATATCCCCGTAGCAGATGGGGGGGCCACTAGACATGAAGGACGCTGTGAGAACATACAACTCTAGATCGGGGAATATCACCTTAAAACCCACACATTTTACGTTGAAATGGGAGGTTGTAACATTTTCCTCGAAGTCGAATGGCTTCAAACACTATGACCAATCACCATGGACTTCCAAGATCTATATATGAGCTTCAAGTATAGTATAGAGACTCATACACTTAGGGGAATCCAAGCATGCAAACCTACTATCATAATATCACATAGAATGGAGAAGCTCTTAAAAAGGGGTCACCATGGGGTAGTTTCTCAATTCAATGCAATCAAATCCATTGAATCTGCCCCCACCACTGCCCCTCCAGACTTGCAACAAGTGTTGGGTCACTACCAACAAGTATTTCTAAAACCTAAGGAGATATCCACCTCTTGGGGCAAGCATGATCATACAATTCCTTTTATTCTTCGTAGCTAGCCACCAAATGTTCACACCTACAAGAATCCAATCACACAAAATAATGAGAATGAAAATATTATTCAATAGCTATCCAAAGTAGGCATTATTTGTCCCATCACATGCCCCTATTAATGACCAATAATCATGGTATTAAAGAAATATGGGAAGTGGAACATGGGCCTTGAATTTAAGGCTCTCAACAATCTCACCATCAAGGATATGTTTCCCATTCCAGTAGTTTCTGATATCCTTGAAGAAATCCATGGTTGAATATTCTTCACCAAGATGGACCTTCATTCAAGGTATTACCAAATTATAATGAAGGAACTAGGAATTCCCGAGATAGCCTTCAGAACCCATGAAGATCATGATGAATGTTTGGATATGGAATTTGTCCATTGTAATTCATTTTCCACCTTGTATAGTCTCATGAATCACCTTCTCAAGCCACATATCTAAAATTTTGTCCCAGTCTTTTTTTATGATATGCTCATCTACATCAAAACATGGGACACACAGCTTCAACATGTTAACAAGATATTGCATATTTTGAAATATAATAGATTATTTGTTAAATTATACAACTGTTCATTTTGGATGGAGAAGGTGTAGTACATAGGATACATTGTGGGTCGAGAAGGCATACAAGTGGATCCTAAGAAGATTTAGTAAATGCAATACTAGCCACAACTAGACCTTGAAGATTCTATGGGGATTTTTGGGTCTCACGAGCTACTACTAGAATTTTTTTAGAAATTATGGACATATTTCCAAACCATTAAAAAATATTCTCAAGAAAAAATCATTTTTCTAGATAGAACCAACTCAATAGGTCTTCTTGGAACTCAAACTAGCTATGTGCACCACCCTTGTGTTGGCTTTCCCAGATTTCACAAAACCAATTCTTTTAGAATTTGATGCCTCAAGAACTGGCATTAGAGACTTATTAAATTAAGAAGGTATACCATTAGCCTCCACAATCATATAATTAAGAGGCGATAATCTAGTTCGATCTACATATGAGAAGGAGATGATGGCCATCCTACATCAAGTGGAAATTTGGTGAGAATAATTTCTCGGGAAGCTATTCTATATCAGAAATGATCATTATATTATAAATTATTTCTCGGAGAAAAATTTTCCTACCCACAACAAAATAAATGTCTCACCAAATTGTTGGTCTATGAATATGAGATAATCTATAAGAAGGGGCAAGAAAATGTCGTGGAAGATGCCTTATCTAGACAGTTTAAGGATGAGGGCAGTCACTTTTCCCTATTGTTTTCCATAACAACTTTGATTGAGAAGTCACACAAGGAATGCTTTACAAATCACTCACTATCCTAGATAATTAAAAATCTACAAGAGGATCTAAAACCCTATGTGGTTTATAAATGTTAGGAAGATATTATTTGGTATAAGGATTGTGCAGTAATCTTACCTAACTCTACACTCAAACCCTATATCTTAACATATCTACACTCCTTGAAAATTGCAAGAAATTTGAGATTTTAGAAAACTTATGCTCATGCACACCTATACTTATTTTTAATACTTATTTTTAGCAGCAATGAAACAAGAAATTATTACATTTGTAACTGAATATGACATATTCTAGCACAATAAAGGGGAAACAGTGAAGGAAACCAAAACATTAAAATCTTGACCACTAACTACCTCTATCTAGATGGATGTCTCCATCGACTTCTTTATATGTCATCCTAAATTAGGAAACAAGTCAGCCATCATGGTGGTAGGTTATCGACTCTCCATATATTCCAAATTTTTTTCCATGCCAAACCCATTCACTCCAAACTTTGTGGCTTAAATCTTCAATTATTATATTTTAAAACTACATGTCACGCCTACTTGTAACATCTGATTGATATCCCACCTTCACTAGCAATTTGTGGTACGACCTAATCAAGCTCCATGGCATAAAGTTCCAAATGAGTACAACATATCACCACTAGACAAATGGTAAAAAAAAAGTGGTAAACAAATGTTTGGAGACCTACTTTTGGTTCTTTACTTTGGAAAAATAATGTCAATAGGTGTAGTGGTTACCTTTAGCAAAATGGCGGTATAATATTAACTATCAGGAAGCAACGAAGATGACATTGTATGAGGTGGTATATGGCCAACTTCCCCCTTCGTCGAATTCTTATCTCCTAGGATCTTCCAAAGTGCATGTAGTTGAGAAGCTGCTTGAGAACTACCTCACCACTCTTTCTTTTCTGAAGGGTAATATCCATCAACCTAAAAACTAGATGAAGCAACAAGTCAACCAACACCACTTAGACATGTCATTTTAACTAGGTGACCAAGTGTTTCTTTGAATTCAACCTTATAAGTAGACATCTATCAAAGAAAAAGACATCCAGTAACTAAATGAAAAAAAATGTGTGCCTTATCAGGTGATTCAACATCCAAGCCACATCGCCCACAAACTTTCCTTGCTAGCAACTTCAAAAATCAACCAATTCCTCCATGTTTCTTCCCTAATAAATTAGTGGGGCGGAATGGCAAGGTTTAGACCATACAGTCTAAATACATTGAGGAAGGTTATATTTTATTACGACCATAATTGGGGTTTGATGCATGGGAAAGTAACCTTCACGACCAAATTATCAAGGAAGTCCTCATCTAGTCGAAATATTTCCAGAAGACACAAGATGGGAACCGAAAACTATTCTCCAGTGATTTCTGCAGGTGTAGACATGAGGAAAGGCTAATTTTCAAGGGGGAGAGCATGTTAGGGGCTGACCCTAACCCATTTATTATGGTAATAGTCACAAGGGGTCCTACAATACTCATGATTATTTAGTAGATAGTAAATAAAGCTCACAAGCGGTTATCCACATTAATGGTGATTGTAAGTGGTTGACCCTTATTTTCAAAATGGGACCACGATTAGTTAGTTTAGTTAAGGATGATGAATAAAGAGGCCATAGATAATCAATAAAGTGGTCAATCCACATTATGCAAGGGACCACAAGTAGTTATGGTTTTGGATCTTATGAAACTATATATAGTATGAGACAACATGGGAAGTCTTTTATTTTCTTCTGTAGCTAAGCTCTTCTCTACTATAGGATTCCCCCTCGAAGAGGAAAGTGAAAAATATTGCTGGATAGATTAATAAAATATTAATATTTTCTATCATCACATTTTGTTATTTTATGTGGTATCTCTGGAACATTTCAGACTTTTTGTTAAGCATACTACACAAGAATTTATGTTGGAAAAAGCTACTATTGTTATTGGGAAGGAAGATAAATATGGTATGGTGTTTTTTTCAATAACATGAGTTAAATATTTGAATGGACTATAATTTGAATCTCCATTTTCATATGACTAAAATGAAAATATGGAAAAATTGGCATGTGTGACTATACAAAAGAAAAATAAATTAGTTTAAGATTCATCACAATGTATACTATTTGAAACTTCTTACATTATTATCTTTCACATTTTTCATCATTCTCATTTTATTTTATTATTCCCCATCAAACTCCTGAAATATTCTTTTGAATAATACTCTTTATTTTCTCAAAAAAATGAGGAATCTAAGTAAATCTAAAATGATAAGATCCATTTCATACATATGAGTAGTTTGACTGTACTAAAAATTGAATAGGATATATTAACAACGATTTTCATTGGTAATTCTCCTGATAATTTTGATTGCTTGAGGAATGTGAGTAAATTTCAAATGATTATATATATATATATACATACATAGAATTTTGATTGTCTACAAATTGATAACTATAATATAAACTAAAGAACATAGATTAACCTTGATCCTTCTTTAAAATACTCTCTATACTTTCGACAAACATAGGAAAGTGAGAAATTTTGGAATGATAAAATTTATCTATGAGATATACATATATAAATGTTGGGCATATACAAAACGTGAATAACTAATCCAAAAAAAATCTAATTTAACTTAGATTTATTAAGAACTCAAAAGAATCAAATATCTGAAAGTTACAAACCATTCCTTAAACTTCACTATAAAATAGATTTACACCTCAAGAGTTTTGAACCTTCCTAATACTTGATAAATATGGTTTTAAGATATATATTTTATATATCAAATAAAGAGAAATGTGACATATATATATATATGTCACACCTTGAAATAACTCCTAATGACATGACCTACCACACGGGAAACCAAACCAAACCAAGGGAAAAAACATAGCATTTTAATTCAAAAGATAAAAAAGAGAAAATCAAAATGGAAATAATTATACGGACAATATTCACCAAACATTTCTCTAAGCTTCTTTTCCTATAGAAACTGATAAAAATATAGTTTTCGTTAACAAAAAAAATTATCAATATTCTTCTTTATATCAACTATTAAAATAAGAAAGTTTTTAAACTACAAAAAACCACTAAATACGATTTGCGAGGCCATTAATACGAGCTAAACACATCAATTGACATTAGATCGATTGGGTTTTTCGAGGATTTTGAGCATTTCCCTCGTGTGTGGTAGGATTCAATTCAAGATAGTTATCTATCCATTTCCATGTCTTCCCTATATACATTTCATACAACTACATAAAAATTTTAATCCTTCTTCCCTCTATATTTCATCAAAGTACAAAAAGTTTTCATCCTTGGCTTCGTTCTTCCCATGGTGCACTTTTCTAAAAATGTACTTTATCTTCATATAGAGGTCTATTATATATAAGAACTAGCTCTAGTAACCTCTTATGTGTACTGTATAAGGAACCCAATATGCAGTATTAGCAAAAATATTTGTATCGGAATAAAAATCTTGGTAATTAATGATAACTTTTTATGCCTCCCTAATTTCCTCTTACACCTTCGAAGATGTCTACAAGTGGTATAAGTAGGTTGAAGACTATGTTATAGCTTGAACTCTAGATCCACTATATTCCCCTCTACCATACCGCCACCACCATGATGGGATTCTACTCTCTCTATATGCATCAGGGCAGAAGAAATGGAGTGGTGAATCTTAGAGTGAGAATGCCACATGAGGACATGCAACGAAACGAACCCATAAAAGGGTGATCAATAAAGACATAAATATCAACAAAAAAAAAAGATTGTTTGTAAATGAGAGATATGTAAGGGGAGAAAGGACCATGTTTAAATAATGTTAGAGTTAATAAAAATAATAAAGAAAGTCTCAACGAAAAAATTATCGATAATTTTTACAATCCCCTCGAAAATATTCCACCATAAAAGGAAAATAAATTGAGACCAACAAAAAGGTAAAGAAGCTTCTTGCACCCTATAAAAACAAACAAAAACTTTGAATTTTGATAACATCCAACAACTGAGATTATATTAAAAACCAAAATAATATACCATAAAAAGTAGTGAAAGGTCGGTTGATAGATTGTATTATTTCAATTTTCTTCATTATGAAGAAGTGAGACTAGATTTTCTGTGGTGCTTGAAGCTAGAAGGGGCTAAGCTACATTACATCGAAGCATTTAGCCTGATTTGAGATGAAATCATGGGGTGCGAACAACTCTGACGGACTAGGACAAAGCTTAGGGGTTGAGTGGCGGAGGCCAACCCAAAATGACATTTTCCTTTCATATTAAAAAGGTAGAAAGCTCCTATGTAACCCATAATGAAAAATTTCACCCACCACACCTCCTTTATCAATTGTTTTAGATGGCTACCTCGTAACCATCCTCATCTCCCTCTTTACTTCATTTATCAAGGTATTTCAAAAGGTAATAAGCTCCCAAATAAACCTAAATGAAAGAGGGTGGCCACCACACCTCTTTTATCAATGGTTTGAGGTGACTATGTGGTGACCATCCCACCTGCCCTTTTTCTTCATTTATCAAACTCTATATATATATATATCTCACTGAAATAATTAAAAAAATATATATAAATTTTCTTGAAACAATTTCATTAATTTGTGAATATAAATCTAAATTTAAAAAAATTAAACCAATTAATTAAGATGAACTCTCCAATTCAAACTTGCTTGATATATTCTTGTATTTGATATGATAGAATATAGAAGTAATTTTTCCTGGCAACCATGTTTTGATCTAAGGAAATTCTAGTGAGCACCCAAAAAAATCTAAATTAATATTATTTAAAAATTGATAATTTCAGTCTTTGGAAATCATTTCAATATTAATAAAGATATTTATAGATTTAAGATAATGGATAGTAATAAATCAATTTAACATGTCATTCACATATCAATTCATCATATATTATATATAATATTTTTATCATAAAAACGCATTATTAAAATGATTTTTGATATTTTAATAAGTATTAAAGTAATTTTAAAAATCTAAATATTATAATTTAAAATAAACCAATTTACTATCTCATTCATATATCAATTTTCAATGTCTTATATATAAAAACCTACATAATTGCTTAGTTTAGTAAAAAATGGTGATTACTTGATAGCTATTGTAATATATTAAAAAATTAATTAATATGTTTTATAAATATAATTCTAAAATGTATCTTAGAGGTTTATGCTTGACAATAAAAATACACATTTAAACCATAATATTTATTTTTTTCATAAATATAAAAATTTATAATAACTAAAATTGAGTGAAACCATAATGTTATCATTTAGTTTTTATTATAAAAGAATTACTTTTATTTTTTAAATAAAAAAAATATTATAATATTAAAATTATTAACTTAAATTTTATTAATCTAATTTCAAAATTTTATGAGATAAATATATCACTATAATAATTCGTCAACAAAATTGAGTCACCTCAAATATTTTTCTATCTTTTAAATGTCCAACTAATGTTTTTAAATTTAAAAAGCAAAAACTCCTTTATTTCTTTGTTTTAAATTTATATTTCACAATTAAAAAAATCCACATGTAATATTATAATTATATGTTTTATTTTTAAAATCAGAATTGTAATATTATAATTTATATGTTTTATTTTTAAAATCAGAATTTTTAGATATAATTTTTTATCAAGTTATTCTTAAAAAAACATATTTATTAAATATTTTTTAATTAAAAATAGGACTTGACTTTATATTATTATTATTATCCTTCTACAGTAAAGCCTATGATAAAAAAAATAGATAGGAAAATTTATATTTAAAAAAATATATTATTTTTGAATATTTAATAAATTAATTTATATTGAAATTTAAATAAATTTATAAATTTATCTATTTTTCAAAAATACACAATTTTATAATTTAGATTAAATTTGTCTAAATTTTTAAATTTATTTTTTTTAAATATGAAAAAACTAATTTATAAAAGAAGAAGGAGATGAAATCCATCTCAATTTATAGAAAAATACTTCAATGAAATTCATATACATAGAAAAATACAGAATTTTATAATTTATATTTATAATCTAAATACATTTCTAAATTCATATATTGTAGAAAAAATACACAAATGCATAGTTTCATAAATAGAGAAACATAGTGCATCTAGAAAATATAAGAAAATATCCAAATTGAACTTAGAGTTCTTCCAACATTATAAGGTTCCCAAGCTCTAGTGAAAGTGTCCCATTAAGATAGTTTTGAAAAAATATCCAGAACATAAAACACTCCAGGTAAGAAATAATTCATGTTTTCTTCATTTTGCTGTTTCTTCGAATAGTCATGGAAAGCAGTGATTTCTATATGGTACAAAGGGATGTAACACCATGGACTACAAAAAGCCGAACTTCTGCCCTGACCTGAATTTATGACCTGTTAACATATATGCATTTAATATAGTAGGGAAATCACAAGTATATAACGAAGAAAATGTGAAACACCATATCATTTTGGAAATTTCTGTGCTCAATTTGATATTTTTTTTATAAGTATGCATGTGTGCATAGAGAACGAGAGAGTACATATCTTAACATACAATCAACTTATGAAGATTTCCAAGCTGCTTTGGGATATGGCCAGATAATTTTTTCAGCGTGATAGACCTGAATCAATGAATGTTACTCAACGTCCACAGATGAAATCCATTTTCTTAATAAATTTTGAATACTTCAAGTGGCATGACCTACATGAACTATTCAGATCGAAAAATTCCACAGGAGCCACATAACTTCATCTTTATTCATCAACATATCTAACAGAACAAGAAATGGAATTTCTTCATAATTTCAATCTCTTAATTGGAATAGGAAGAATTAGACGTTCTGCATAATTTCAAGATAATGATTGGGAGTTTAAATAACATAGAAAAAAAGGAAAGGATCTCACAATTTTTTCATCTCTTTGAGGTCACCCAAGAAGGCAGGTATACATCCTGTTAAATAGTTTGGATCCAATTTCCTGCCTTCAAATCAAAATTCCATAGATCTGTCTTTCAAGTTCTCAGTTAATATAGATGGAATAAGAGAACCTCAAAGATTCTTTCAAGTGGCATGGAATATATAAATATGAAGAGTCATATGTGTTTGTTCAACTTGTAAGAACATAATTCTGTGTGCTTGTAAAATTATTTATCAATGATTTTGAGCCATGATATGTTAGATATTGTGCATCAATTTTCATTTTTTTCTAGTGTAAGAAAATGGTTTTGCGAGTGGAAATTATGTGCTGCTATTAGAAAAGATATTATTCAATTGCACTAAAAAATAGAACTAGTCTTATATAAACTAAAGGTAAGTCAGGTTAGACACAAAGAAAATGTTAGGGATTAATATTTTTGGAACGGCTAATTTTTCATGATTTTTCAAAAAAGTATTCGTCAAATTTCATTTTTTATAAAAATGTTTTGCCTAAATTTTACAATATAAAATTATTTTATCTAGAGAGTATATAAAATAATTATAAATTTGAATAATTTTACAAATACATCAACAAACATTTTATAGTTTACATATTAGGAATTAGTAAAATTCATCAATGTTTTTAAATTTCAAAATTATTTTTTATCCTTGAATTTTTCCTTGATTCACTAGTTCTTTTGAAATTTCCCAATCCTACCGGGCCATCCATGGGTTAAATTCATTGAATTTTTCATGTCTAATAGGGAAATACGCATTAAGGCCCCTTCATGCTTGTTGGAAGTGTAACATGGGGCTGTATCTAATTTAAGCAAATAATTTTAAAATCTTGAAAACAAGGGTTGTATCTAATTTAAGCAAATAATTTTAAAAACTTGAAAAAAAACTGGCAAATTTAAGACAAGTTTTTACATTTGTCTAATATGGCAAGTGGCTCTGTTGTTGAAGGTGCAAGCACACTTGAAGGCAAGATTAGTAGATGTATAGAAAATATCCGTACTGATAATGGCTCACTCGTTGCAGCGACCTCCAGTAAAGTTTCATGGAATTTTCCATATATTAGAATTAGAAGTCTTTAAATCGATACTCCACTTCTGAGCAAGTAACTTTAATACAATAATTGTTATCAAGAAACGAAAATGAATTGATGAGAAAAATATATTTGATGAAAACTGAAACATTATATATATATATATATATATATATATATATATGAAATTATTGAAACTTAACCAGGATGAAACCATTTTTCCTAGTTAAAGCCATTGGAAAAGATACTCAATATAAGAATTGAACGTAACAGAGAGAATAAATCAAACTGACACATTTTTCTTTCGAACATTTCTATGATGACCTTCATTCGGATCCGTGACGGTTTCTGCTTGAGCTTCTTGAAATAAAGTGACACAACGACTAACGATCAGAAAAGTGCAAAGAATCCAAATCGTCAGTGAGATTTGAAATTCGGACATGATGATGGTGAGGTCTGGTGCTTGCAAGAGCACTGGCAGCTCTAGATTGTACAACAACACGACCTCGTTTGGAATATTATAAGAAAACATGGATTTGTTATCTGCACCGTTTCTTGCTGAATTAATAAACATTAACGTATACATTCGAATCTCATATCTAGATATTATATTTAATATATTAAATTTTAGGCTTATGTGAATCAAGAATGGTCACACTTAGCCACATTCCAGCCGCTCATTTAACAACTAACTTCGACCAACTACTCATTTAACAACTAACTACGACCACCAACTTATGATGTGATATTTTCAACTTTGGATCTTTAATGAATACACTCAACAATAACATTAAATATTGAATTTAACAGCTAATTAGATTGAATGATAAATAATTTAAAATATTATAAAAATAAATAAAATTCAATACTGAGGGAAAAAAAATAGTCAAACTAAAACTAACATGGGTTTGGCAAAAAAAAACCAAATGTGTTATCCCTCGAATAAAGTCGAAGGTAATAATAAAAAATATTATTAAAATAATTCTTTATATATAAATAGCATTGAAAAGTTGTAATAACTAAAAATAAAAACTAATCCAACATTCGGTATAAATCATAATATTATACGTACTAGGTTTACATACATTTGAAATTTTAAAACAAATAATCTAATAATAAAAAAATTCCTTTCAAATTTCATATAATATAGTTTTATTTTTAATTTTCTAAAAATTATATATCAATTTCAAAAAGTTTAATATTATAATTTAAGAAATTCAATGTAAAATAAATCTAAATTAATTAATTAGACAACCTCCATTAATCAAATAAATCTAAATTAATTAATTAGACAATCTCCATTAATCAAATTTTCTTTGGAGTAAAAATTAGAAACTACGGATAATACTCAAAGAAAAACTTCTAGAAAAAAGGTTACCTAGTTTGTCTCTAACTTTTTAGTTTCCTAAAACCACAATCCTCTCACTTTTTAGTTTCCTAAAACCAGAGTTTTAAAACCCAAGAGGAATAGCCAATTGTCAAAATAAGGTCAAGTTATTGATTATGTGAAATGCAGTCTCTCACATTTTATTTTCCTAAAACCACAATCCTCTCACTTTTTAGTTTCCTAAAACCACAATCCTAAAACCCACGAGGAATAGCCTTGCCAAAATAAGCTCAAGTTATTGATAATGTGAAATGCAATGAGAAGGCCAAGAACTTCACAACTTCACTTAGAGAAGTGTCACCAACTCGTCCATCACCAATGCAGATATTAAGAAAAGATGAGTTCAATGTAGTTGGAGAAATATTAACGTTAAATTAATATAATATTATTTATGCAACACATTATATTATATTATATAATATTATATATATAGTTTGATAAAAGAGAAGTGAGTTATGTTATCAATAATTATATTGAGTTGTTGCTCGGAAAATCTCTTTGCCTCGCCATTCACAACAATCACATTGTATTATGAGATAGACAACTTTTTAATCTAGTATAATAGGTCATAAATCATATTGGACATGTAAACTATAGGTTCACTTAAAAACATTGACTTTAACAAAACACTCAATCACTTACAAGTTAGATATATCAAAAATATGTTAAATAAATTACAATTACTAAATTAATACATATATTTCAAAACAACATCAATTAAAAAAAATCAATTATCAATAATGAACAATGAACACACAAAGTGAATGCACAAAATTGTTGAGAATAATGTTTAAATCTTGCCATGTAACTGCTTACATTAGTCACCAGATTTTTTGATTCTGTGTTATTAAAAATTAGTGCAGCAAACTATTAGGATGGCCACTGGTCAGAATCATTGGCAATGGTCAAAATGAGTAATTAGTACTTATAAATAACATAATTACTAGAAGATAAATAATAGAATTAGTAGTAGGTTTATTATAGAAGTATGTTTTTGCATACATCATTCAATATGAAATTTACAAGTTGAGGAGTGATATGTGTTTTTCATTTTCTTTCATTCTTTTTTATATGTAATAATTATTTTGGTTTATTAGCTTGCTTAAAGAGTAGTGGCCATTTCAGATTCTACAATTGGTATCAGAGCAGGTAAAATTGCTTTGGGTTAAAGTATTTATTGTTTGAATTTCGCCAAAGTTGTAAATGTCGAATTCTAACATGCCTGTTCCAGAATTTTATGGGAACGATTATGATTATTGGTGCATTAAGATGATGTCCTTTTTCATTGGAAAATATTTGTGGGAGATTGTTGAATCAGGTTATGATGAGCGAGATGATTGGAATGCCCTTACAACCAATGAAAGAACAGCAAGAAAGGACGTAAGGAAGAAGAATGATCAAGCTTTGTTTCAGATTCAGATAACACTTGATAAGAGCTTATTTCAATGAATATTAGGAGCAACAATTGCCAAAAATTCCTGGAAGAATCTACAAGAATCTTACCAAGGTAGTGATCAAGTTAAGGTGGTCAAGCTTCAGACATTGAACAAAGAGTTCGAGAATCTGAATATTCAAGAAGCTGAAAGTATAAGTGACTATTGTGTGAGAGTCAAAGATGTGGTCAAGAAAATGGCTACACTTTGGGAAACGATAAGTAATGAAGTTGTAATAAAAAAAGGTATTGAGATATTTAACACCTAGATGGAATAATGTGGCCATAATATTAGAAGAATGAAAGGATTCGACACAATCAAAGTTTGATCAATTGGTTGGATCTCTCAGGTCTCGTGAAGAAATATTGGAAGGCACTTCTGCAGTTGTTGAGAAAGATTTTTCCTCTAAATTACAAATTACACATAATGAATATGCAAGCAGGAGTAGTGCCAAAACTAATCAAGATCGAGATAAATGGCAAAGTCAAAAAATTTCTAGAGGTAGAGACAAAGGTGGCTCAAGAGGAAGAGGTAGATGTATATCTGATAAGAGAAATGTTCAATGTTACTATTATAACAGGTATCCCCACTTTGAAAGAGAATTCATATTGAAAGAAGGTAAAAACGCTAACTATTCTCAAGAAAGTAATGAGTATCCTCCAGATCACTTATTTTTATCCTATGCCAAAGGTGAAAATACTAATAAAGATGTTTGGTACATAGATTCTGGATGTTCTAACCATATGACAGGGAATGAGAAATTGTTTTCAACCAAGGATGGAAGTTTTAAATCCAAGGCTCAGCTTAGTGATGATAAAGCATTACAGGTTTCTGCCAAAGGAGCTATGGAGGTCAAAACAAAAGAAGGTATAAAGAGTATTCATGATATTTATTATAATCCACAATTGAAGCACAATTTGTTAAGCATTTGGCAGCTATGTGAGAGAAATTATAAAGTAGTCTTTGAAAATAAGACATGTACTATCTATGATAAGAATAAGTGAAATAGGGTGATCACTATTGTGCCTATGACAAGAAATAGGATGTTTCCCTTGAGGTTTTATAAACATAACAACATCCCTGAAAATATGGCTTATGATGATTCAAGTTGGCTATGGCATCTCAGGTATAGGCATTTAAATTTTCACAGTTTGAAGCTTCTAACCTCGAATGCATTAGTTTCTAGTTTGCCCAAGGTAGAGGATAATAAGGAGGTTTGTGAAGGATTTTATAAAGGAAATCATGCAAGGGAAAGGTTCTCAAAGGGAAATGCATGGAGGGCTCATCACCCACTTCAGCTTGTTCATTCAGACATATGTGGTCCTATGCAGACCAATAGTTTGGGTAAGTCATCATATTTCACCACTTTTATTGATGATTACTCATGAAATTGTTGGGTATATTTTTTGAAGGCCAAAAGTGAAGCCCTGGATACATTGAAGAAGTTCAAAGCACTTGTATAAAATGAGAAAGGCTGCAAGATCAAATGTTTACGGACTGGCCGTGGAGGATAATTTTGCTCAAAATATTTCTAGAGTTATTGTGATATGAATGGCATCACGAGGAAACATACTACAACATACACACCCAGACAAAACGACATAGATGAAAGGAAGAATCACACTGTGGTTGAAATGGCAAGGTGCATATTACAAATTAAGGGATTGAGCAATTATTATTGGGGAGATGCAGTTGATACAATAGTGTACATCCTCAATCGTAGCCACACTAGTGCACTAGAGAAGATGACTCCTTATGAAGCTTGGTATGGAAAAAATACCAACGTTAATCATTTCAAAGTTTTTGGTTGTTTCGATTATGTGCATGTACCTGATCAAAATAGAAAAAAATTTAGATGCAAAGAATGAGTTATGCATTTTCATTGGGTACAGTGAGACAAGAAAGGCTTATAAATTGTATAACCCCCTCACTAACAGGATTATTGTCTCAAGAGATGTAATTTTTTATTAAGGGGGAGTTTATGGTCATCAAAAAGGCCATGTTGAGAAGACAAAATCTATTTTGAATGATGATATAATTGCTGATATTGAGAAGCCAAATAAGGCTTCTATATATAGCGATTTAACTCCACCAAGCAACCCTTCATCAATTTCTTCAGCATCAAGAAGTCCAAATTCTTCTCCACGTTCTACAAGGAAGGTGACGAGATTGAGTGATATATATCAGAGGAGTTTAAATCAAGCACATGAAGAAAACCCAACAAGTGAGAGAGTGAATTTTGATTTATTAGCCAAGGTTGATTTTGAACCATCATGTTTGGAAGATGTATGTATTAATGAGGTTTGGGTACAAGCTATGCAAGAAGAAATGCATTCCATTCACAAAAATGACACTTGGGAATTGACAGAGCTTCCGCGTGACAAGAAAAATATTGGCACCAAATGGGTCTACAAGACCAAATTTAACAATGATGGGAGTGTTGAAAGACACAAGGCAAGATTAGTTGCCAAAAGATTCACACAAAAGTATGAAATTTATTATGAAGAGACATTTGCACCAGTAGCAGGACAAGAGACCATTAGAATGTTGATTTCATTTTTAGCTCAGGAAAGGTGGAGCATACATCATATGGATGTGAAAATTTCCTTCTTGAAAGGGTACTTAGAAGAGGAAGTATATGTGGAGCACCCACAAGGTCTTGAAGTGGAAGAAAAAGAGGATATTGTCTACAAGCTGAAGAACGCTTTGTACGGTCTCAAGCAAGCACCAAGAGTGTGGTATGCTAGGATTGATGGATACTTTCAGGACAAAGGGTTCCAGAGAAGTAAGAATGATCCTACCCTTTACTACAAACAAGAAGGTATTGATATTTTTATCATAATTTTATATGTTTATGATCTACTGTATATGCGTAGTAGTTCCAAAATGAATCATGAGTTCAAAGTTGCTATGATGAATGAATTGGAAAGAAGAAAATTCAACCTACAATGATTTATTGTGATAATGTAAGTGCCATCAAGTTAGCAAAGAATCCAGTTCACAGCAGGACAAAGCATTTTGACATAAAATGTCACTTCATTCAGGATTTGGTGTAGAAGAATGATTTTGAATTGAAGCACATAAATACTGAGGATCAATTAGTAGTAATATTCACCAAAGCAGTTGCAAAAGATCAATTTTTGGCACTAAGAGATAATTTAGTAAGCCCTCATTAAGAATTAAGGGGGAGTGTTGAGGGAAGTATTAGTGTGGAATGAAATTCACACAAACAGGAATATGCCACTGTTTTATTTAGGACTGCAGTAATGGATTGAAGCATCACAAAGGGAACTGAGGCACAAGGGACAAACACCACAATATTGCTATGGAATTACTGACATTAGTCAGCGGATTTTGTGATTCTCTGTTATTAACAATTAATGCAGTAGATTATTAGGATGGCCAGTGCTCATAATCATTGGAAGTGGCCAGAATAAATAATTAGTAGTTGATAAATAATATAATTAGTAATAGGTTTATTATATAGGAATGTATTTACATACATGATTCAATATGAAATTTACAAGTTGAGCAGTGATGTGTTTTTTTCATTTTGTTTCATTATTTTTTATATGTAATAATTATTTTGATTTGATAGCTGGCTTAGACAGCAACGTCCATTTCAGAATAAATAGCATAAAAAATTATCTTCAATCCTCCTCCATGTAGTTTAAGTCCACAACATGTCAATGAATGAAAACTCAACTATTTGGTTGGTGCTATCAAGTTCATAGTGAAATGAGAGTGATCATTAAAATATATCTTTAAATATATCGCGTATCTAATTGCTTTGGATAGCATTATTGATGATGGCTTTGAGATATCCAAATTCACTCAGCTACCAGAACTACCAAAACCCTTAACAATAAATCATATCATCATGAGAGAAAAGAACACTAAAATGGAAAACAATGAAAATGGCATCAAATATCCCAGAGGCCAACACATATCACACACATAGAATCTAGCACAATATAAGATGATCCAGCACGAACAATAACCCAAGCAATTATACGTATGTCAAGCACCCAACCTATAGTGTAGGGTGTCAACCACTAATGTACTCCGAACTACTGGTAAATGTTTCACAAATAAATCAACCATTAAAAATTAATAAAACCTCTCTTTAGATATGTGTGACAAATTATATCACTATGAAAATCGTCACTCGTCCTATCAACGTCCTTAAGAATATAATTTGGATCCATTACACGAACCTGAGTGTACTTGAAACACTTGGTAGCTGTTGTGGAGGTACATCCCCTCTGCGGACAAAGGCGATCCCTACTAGCCTAGACCGGGTCTAGCAACAATCGTTCACGCTATAGTGCAGGTTCCTAATTGTAGATAAACCAACTAGCGATGAAGGCTTACCTGGAATCCAACGTTGTCGCTCATAGAGAAGGTAGCGCTCCCATTCCTTAGCTCTGGCAGATCACAATCCCCACGATCTCCGTGATCGAACACCTGCACACGCAAGAAACAAAACAAACGCAAGCGTAAAATCCAGTGCATACAACTATATGTCAGTCAGAGAAGACATAACTCATGATCATTATCAAGAACAAGAGTGGAAAAATAACCAATAGTCACTTATCATTAATCAATCAAAAGAAGAATACAACCATAGCTCTGACGCTAAATTCTCCTTCGGAGGGTCATCAGCAGACCGCGTCTTGATAAAGCCTGTCAGGGATGGGACAAACCTCTCTCTTCGGATGTGTTGACAAGGATCTCCTTGCTTGGATTTGGCCTTAAGGGAATGGATCAAAGCTCTTGTAGCATTAGGCTCTTGGGAACTTGGAGACTAGCTTGCAAAGGAGATGAGAAAGCTTTTATAGATGGAGGAAGGGGAGTTGGGATCCCTATAATCATGGGATTGGCCCTATCCTCAAGGAAGCTTCCATGAGAGGTGGAAAACCACTTCCTCTACATAGAGATCCGGAGCCAAACCTCCCAACTCAAATTAGATACTAATTCCTGGATCAGTTAGGACGAAACTTCCGCCATTTATTTTTAAAAAACACTCCTTAAAATGGCTGGCGCGAGTGCGAATCTGGGACAGAGCGCCAATTGGCGCACCCTCTTTGAAGGATTTCCCCCATTGGCGTGGGTAATGAACTGGCTACCCACGCCAATGCAAAAAGGGGTGTTTTTAGGGTTATTCACAAGGAGTTATCTTCAGGGCAATGAGAGTACATGTTTAGGAGAATACCATGAAAGTGTTTTCAAGTTATGTCACTGCTCACAGGTCACGAAATGAGCCCTCCAATTGTGCGGGATGGGGAATTGGAGGGATGGTGACAAATTGCTGTGTAACAGATGCCCCCTAAAGCATGAGGCCCGAGAGAGAGAGAGGGGTGAAATGCTTTATGAGACCGTGTCCAACTAAAAACACCACCGTCGGAAAACCTGCGTAGAGAAGTACAACTGATATCTCAAATACATGATATATACGTGGTATGGGTGCAGCCATCCATAACAGAGCACGTAATAATCTAGATCCGAGGCATGGACGCAGCCATCCAGTGAGGATCGGTAAATAGACTTAGGTATGGTCGTAGCCATCCAATCAGTGAGTCATGTAACTAATCATAATAATCCACAAAATCACAGCCTGGGTTATAACAATCAGAATCCAGGGTCTTGCGCTCCATCTCGACTCGAACAAAGTACAAGTTCAAGCATGAAAATATGTGAGCTGAAGTCAAACATGCAAGAACATCGCCTGATTACCAGCCAATGATGAAAGCTGTTAACAGACGCGAGAGGTGCCACCATTAATGCCAATGGTCCTCAAGGTACTATAGGTACAATCTACGGCATGTTAACAATGAGCTGACGTCGAACACCCGCAGAATCACTCGATCGGAGGCCAATGATGAAAACCTCATGTCGAATGCGAAGAACCTGCGATTGAGGCATGTAGGCTCCAAGGTACCAGAAGGGAGTCTCTAGGTCAACTTCCTGGATAATGAGCTGGAGTCGACAGGAAGTGACCTTGATCGAAGGTGGGCGATAGTGTTTCCCACCTCATCGACGCGAGACAGAGGAACATAATGTTTTTGTGAATCACGATCAGATGAGAATCAGAGGAAGGTTGAAAACTTGCAGAGGTCAACTTCTCTTGAACATATGGTGGCACGATAGTGAGTTTGGCAGTATTTGACATCAACAAATCAGAGGTCATGGCGACGAGGCAAAGAGCAGATGAGAGGTCAAAAGGATTACCCAAACCCATGGAGGCAAGTGGAAAACGATATGAGATGTCCCCAACCTGACACGAATGTAGACAAGTGCCATGTTCAAGAGCGACATACTACCGACATGACAATGATTCTGGTTCCATTTTTCCCCGTCATTTCTGGTGATTACCCCAATTATTTTTTATAACAAGATTGAAGGGGATATCATATGCTTTTAATATAAGCTCGTCCTTCGGACGAATCCATCCTAGTACATTTAACGATCCATAGGAAGGACCGACTCGAATAACGTCATTGCGACTGAATCCAATGTCATCAGGGTTTAACGAGTCTGACAAAGGAAGAACTCAACGTCTTTTCATGTTTAGAGAGTTTGAAAAGACAGCGGAAAAGAAAACTTCAAAGGTCCCTTTTCGTAAATAGTTCCTCAGATCCGAAAAGGTAGAAAAGTTTTTCTGAGAAAACCTCCTAGTCGCGATAGGCTAGGGTATTCCTTTTTCATAAATAATCTATCCCAGCCCGAAAAAGGGGTAAACGTATATTGGGAAGATGTCGTTTCGTAGCCACTTTAACGAGATCGAAATGACAAGGGAATCGACAATCTTTTCATGTTTAGAGAGTCAGAAAAGAGCTGAAATATGACTCCTCTTGGAGGAACGAGTGGTATAAAGGGTAGCAACTGGTTCCGGTAATGGTGGAACTGCTCAGAACAAATAAAGGTTAAGAGGCTGGCTAACAAGACCACTCATCACAGCGGTTCCTCAGGAACGGGTAAAAAAACCAAGTGAAGGCATATGATCGGCCAAGCAGATAGTGACGATGGAGTGAGAAAACCAAGGTTCGTCTGGCAAAAACAGGCTGATAACATGGAAATCACAAGAGGTAAAATGGGAAAGGTTTCATTTTTACACAAGTTTGAAAACAGGAAACTCTTCCTGAAGTTGGTTTCATTTTTACACAAGCTTGAAACGGAAACAAGCTATGCTTGAAAAAGTAAGCATGCCCTCTAGCATGGTGACTCAATTCGAGGTACATGCCCCCCAAGCTTCATTCCATATGAAAGGCAGATGGAGTGAAGGTTCAAATTACGAGATCAAGAGAAAGAATTGACTGGGATTTTATGAGATCCAAACAAAGACTCGAATTGAATGGGAACGTGTTTCATTTTTTAACGAGGTTGACACATTAAAAGAACTGTCCTCAAGACACCTTGTTTCATGTTTTAAGGAGCTTGACACAAGAAAACGAACTGTGCTCCGACCAGCTTGTTCCATTTTTTAAGGAGCTTGACACAAGGCAAGGAACTCTGCTCCAAGAACCTTGTTTCATTTTTTAAGGAGCTTGACACAGGAAAATGAACTCTGCTTCGACCAAACCCAGTTTCATTTTTTAAGGAGCTTCACATAGGAAAATGAACTCTGCTCCGATCGACCTCATAATAATGAACAAGAAGTCATCGATGCCAAGATTTCCACTCCTTATGGAAGGAAAACATCCTGGAAGTCAGGACCCAATGCCCCCAGCACCTGATGCATAATGGCACTATCACTGAGTACAGGCGCGGTGTAGGTAGCCACATAGTTGACCTGCGGTGGGGCAGATACAATGGGTGGATAAAAACCAGGAAGGGATGATGGCGGGCCAGCTACCATATCAAGACCAAAGAACGAAAGCTGATCAATGGTCACGATCCGTCCTTCATGCGGAAAACAGACCACACGAAAAAGGGAGGAGACAAGCGCTCCCATGGAATAGGTGTAATCGCGCCCCAAGAGTAGATTGAAATCCAAGGGGCCTGGAACAACCATCACGTCCATATGGACGGTTTTACCTCCCAAAGAAACAGGTAACCTTGGAAGGATCCCTAACGGTTGACTCGTTCTTCTGTTAAATGCCAACAGATTTTGTGTAACAGGCGCCAGCGGTGGTGAACCGAAAGCTTGCCAAGTAGTTGAGGATAAAATAATAACAAATGCACCTTCGTCTATAATGGTGCTGGGTACATCCAGACCAAAGGCCTGTACCGTTATCTCGAAAGGCACATAAGATGGAAGGCGATATCCTGCAAATCAATTCCAATCAAAGGAAGCGACTAAAATACTCGAAGGGGTTACCATTGAAGTGAGATGGTCTTCCCCTGGTGTTACAGAAGAAGAAGAAGCATCCTCCACGACCTCCATCTCGAAGGCGGGATGAGTATCCTCTGGGACCTCCATCATGGGAGGTGGAGGAACAACTTCTTGAGGTATAGAGACGGGAGAATCTTTCTCCAAGTCTGAGGAATCTGAAGAAACAAGAAGAACATGAGGGGTGTGAGGTCCACTCTCGACGGAAAAGACCTGGTGCACCGCAGACGGGGCTAGTTCAACCGATCCCATGACCAATGGTTGGTTGGGAACAGATTCCTGAATTTGAATTTCCGGGCGAGCGGGATCGACCAAGGATGACTCTTGACCAATCGGGGCATCAACTAGTGGAGGGCTCAAAGAAAGATGTTTATAACCAGATGGAAGGCATGGTTTAGAAATAGTCAAGCTGTCCAAAACTCGCTTGGCTTCATCCATATACGGACAAAGGTGAATGGGATGGTGCCCCCCACACAACTTACAGGGATTTGTGATCTTACCCTGCTTCTTAGGAGCCTTACCAGCACCAGTTGAAGATGTGCCCCCAACCTGACTCCCGGAAGCCAAAGGCAATGGCGGACGACCGTTGGACCATACTTCAAGCACCTTGGGAATGCTAGGGCAGTCTCGAAGAAGATGGTCTCCCGTGCACAACATGCAAGGGAATTTGACTTTCTGCGGAGGATTGGGATGTCTATCAAGAGGAGATGTTTCAGAAGCAGTAGCTGCAGCTTTGGCCTCTCGCTTATTATACTTCTTCTTCTTTGTCTTCTTCTTCTTCTTCTTAGCCACCCGGTTACTCGAGTCCAGACTTACACTAGGCGAAGTAGAAGAGGAGGACGCAGAAACAGGTGAAGAAGGGGAGAGATCCACCTTGGAATCAACATGATGTTGTTCAGGCGGAGGAACTGATTGAACAGTAGTCGGGACATTCGGGACCATAGAGGTTGAAAACAACCAAACAGGCAACCCAAAAGTTAACCCAGGAAGGGACAACATTTCCATATAAGGAGCGCCAACATTTCCAAAAGGAGGAAAAGGACCAGGATTCCCTTCAGAGTGGATTCCTTGGTTGGTGAACTCTGGAAAAGTTGCCATCAAAAACTCAAAACTGCACACGGGCTAAAAACCAAGGCACACAATCAAACGGCCAACAACTAAAATCTAAAAGGGCGTGTGATCGCGGGTGATTTATTTTACCACATTTAAACTTAGAAACTTCAACATTTCATTTTTTAAGAATCGAGAAACAGATGAAAAGTGACTCTATCTCTTTTAGTTTTGAAGCAAGCGTGAAAGGACAAGCGCTTGGTGATCCTTTCAAATTTAAAGATTCAGAAAATATCAAATGACTACTCTGGTAATCTAGGCAAAGGGTGCACCAAATAACCGTCAACTGCAATATACACCTTGGTTTCAAAATGGAAAAGAAATTAACCAAGGACTTAACATATGTGCAGGCAATCTCCCCGAATGTTGTGTCCGGTGTATCACGGGTATAGGGTGGCAGACTCGGCTTCCTATGGATAAAGGATATAAACCTAGTGGGGTCTCCCTTTATATACACGATGGTATGGGGAGCACAAGTCCGTACTAGTGCTGTCTAAAGCCAAGAGGCGAACAACAGCTACTAGGTTTAAAGACGCCGGAACACATCTATAGCCTAGACCACTAAATGTTGCGTTAATGTTTCAATGCTTCCTTAGTGTAAATTGAGTAAATTTTAATGTTTATCTTCAATTACGTTTCAGTTTTCAGGCCATAGCGAGTGTGATGTCACAAAATATCCTAAATGCACACTATATGCCACAATATATCATTTCATTCGATGAAAGCTAACTACCAGAGAATTGAGAGCTTTTCACACAAACAAAATGATCAGAAAACAATCAACAAAGCGCCTAATGCAGCTAATGTAACAAAATTTTTTTCTCTCAAAGTCACTAATCACTAATAACATCGAAAAGATTTTAATTTGCACTAACTGATCAAAAGAAAAAGATATTTTTTTAATATTTTCAATGTTTAATAGCAATAAGCACGAAACAAAATGAAAACTAATGAAAAGAAATTTGAGATGCGATAGTAAGGGAGCAAAAATGAGCAAATCACTCAATGAAAAACACGCAATCAGACCTCAAATTGACAAAAAATTCCCTCAAAACCAAAAGAATCCCAAAGACTCAAATGGACCATGTAATCTAGGCCCAAATGAGGCAAAGCGAAATCTGAATGAAGAAGAGAAAAAACACTCAAATAACGCAATAAAGTGATAATCAATCGCTAAACGAATGTAAAGAAGCAATCACAAGGTTTACTGAACCGATAGAAACCAAAAACTCCCAAGGGAGGCTCGACACACAAGAGGACCTAGATGCCCTAGGGCCAGAAAGTGAAATCGATGGAAACGGGCAAACAACCAAAGGACGAAGGTCACAACCAGTGAAGCAAGGCTCCAGAACACTCAAACAAGCGAAAAAACAAGGCCAAAGTCACAGATCAGTCTCAGAAGGCTCAAAACACAGAAAACCCTAATACCTCACAGGATTGGCGCGACTGTGAGGCTGAAATTAGCGACAGAATGGAATTGGCGCGGGTGATACATAAGAAACCTGCGCCAATGGGTGTGACTGTCAAGCTAAAAAGCGCGGCAGTAGAGTTAACTATGGGAAAAAATAAAAAAGAGCAGTCCAGACACAAACCAGTGATGACAAGGCCAAACAAAAGCCAAACAAACAGAAAAACAAACCCAAAGAGCTGACCAAGCAAGCAAGGTCAAGAATCAACCGAAAAGACAAGACGACACTCCAAGCATTCAGTTTACAAACTAAACCAGAGATTTATTGAAGCAGTGTTGATCTACTTCGCTAATGCAGAGCAAAAGCATTTCGAAGGCTATCTGGCTAACTTCAGGCTCCGTCCGTAGCTTACAAAGTAGAAAAACAACAAGCCAACGATCCCCAGCGGAGTCGCCAATCTTTTGTGGAGGTAAATCCCATCTGCGGACAAAGGCGATCCCTACTAGCCCACACCAGGTCTAGCAACAATCGTTCACGCTATAGTGCAGGTTCCTAATTGCAGATAAACCAACTAGTGATGAAGGCTTACCTGGAATCCAACGTTGTCGCTCGTAGAGAAGGTAGCGCTCCCGTTCCTTAGCTCTGGCAGATCACAATCCCCACGATCTCTATGATCGGACACCTGCACATGCAAGAAACAAAACAAACGCAAGCGTAAAATCCAGTGCATACAACTATATGTCAGTCAGAGAAGACATAAATCATGATCATTATCAAGAACAAGAGTGGAACCATAACCAATAGTCGCTTATCATTAATCAATCAAAAGAAGAATACAACCATAGCTCTGATGTTGAATTCTCCTTCGGAGGGTTGTCATCAGAACGCGTTTCGATAAAGCCTGTCAGGGATGGGACAAACCTCTCTCTTCGGATGTCTCGACAAGGATCTCCTTGCTTGGATTTGGCCTTAAGGGAATGGATCAAAGCTCTTGTAGCATTAGGCTCTTGGGAACCTGGAGACTAGCTTGCAAAGGAGATGAGAAATCTTTTATAGATGGAGGAAGGGGAGTTGGGCTCCCTATAATGATGGGATTGGCCCTATCCTCAAGGATGCTTCCATGAGAGGTGGCAAAACCACTTCCTCTACATGGAGATCTGGAGCCAAACCTCCCAACTAAAATTAGATACTAGTTCCTAGATCAGCTAGGAAGAAGCTTCCGCCATTTATTTTTAAAAAACACTCCTTAAAATGGCTGGCGCGAGTGCGACTCTGGGACAGAGCACCAATTGGTGCGCCCTCTTTGAAGGATTTCCCCCATTGGCGCGGGTAATGAACTGGCTACACGCGCCAATGCAGAAAGGGGTGTTTTTAGGGCTTTTCACAAGGAGTTGTCTTCAGGGAAATGAGAGTACATGTTTAGGGAAATATCGTGAAAGTGTTTTCAAGTTATGTCACTGCTCACAGGTCACGAAATGAGCCCTCCAATTGTGCAGGATGGGGAATTGCAGGGACGGTGACAAATTGCTGTGTAACAGCAACTGAACTCACATTGAGAAATTCACGTCCTATTTTTGCATCGTTGAAAGTGAGATGTGGATAAGGATAGCCTCGTAATGCTTACATGAAAAGTATTCAGTGAGAGCGTGTCACTCCCCCATCTTGCGTTGCCTTTCTGGCGGGCCATGCGACACTCGCTAAATGACCTTTTCCCAACTTTTCCATTTTCCAAACTACGCCTTTCAATTTTTCCAAGTGTTAAATTCACTTATTTAATATGTTTTATGCAGAATTATAAAACATCTTCAGCAATTAGAAATGCACTCATAACATATTTGGAAATGCAATTATATATATAATATGATAAAATTGTCCCGCAGTTTTTATACAGGTTGGGCACCTGTTTTTACATAAGTGTCAAAAGTCACACGACATGACCCGTCCACGTTCAGGCTGTCGGAACCTGACTCGACCCACACCCTGAACGAGTTCGTCATCTTCGCGTCGCTGTGGTGACCCATGCTGCACGTCTGCCTTGACTCATTCACCCGAACTGTTGGTACGCGAACTTGTGCGCCCATGCTGCCTCCGTCGCGCCTTTGCCCGAATAACCGATCACCACTACGTCGCACTTCGCCGTCATCCGAATCACCATGATCGCTGCTACACGTCACACTATTGTGCCCGTATTACCGTGACTTCCCACACACTGATACGTTCAGACATTTCAACCGCCCGTCTAGTGAGCACATCCTCCGCCCATTCACAAATCCAATGCTGCGGTAGTGCTAAGGAAGGCCACTCCGATGCCTCCTCCAATCTATCTGCTCCACTATACTTATACCATGACTTACGTTATGGTGGGGTGTCGGTGACCCATTTTGGACTCGAGCCGACCCCCTCTTTGGCATGTGCCTGTCGTCCGCGTTTTCATAATGTCAACCTTGTCGTTGGTGTTGCGACGCGTTTAGCCAATGCATCTAGGATTTTCTCTTTCCCATCGCTATAACCAAACGTTCATCCGCCCATTGTGTTTCATGACTCGAGATGCTCATGGGCGCGCTCGTTGCCATGGCGTTCACCCATTCGATGGAGTTGCTTACGTGCGCCCATGCTGGGCGCCCGACTCACCCGAGTCGAGGATTTCTTACTCGTGGGTCTGACATACTCCCCCACCTTTAGTTATTTCCATCCTCGAAAATCTGATAAACCTTATTAACTGTTGCTCAAACTCTGTTATCTCCTTACACCAGTTCCACAGTGAATCCTCCAGATCCAAACTCGAATCCTCCAGTTGATCTCTCATTTGAATGAGAAACTCTCTCCGTGCATTACTACCAACACCTGTTGTTCGAAGATCAAGGATCTTATCCAAAATCAAGTCGGGTTTTTCAATGATCATTGCAGGTCCTCTCGGTGGTGCTTCTCGTTTTGGGTGGTCAGCATCAAGTTTACTCTTCTTCAACTGACTTATATGGAAGACAGGGTGTCGGGAATGCATATGGTTTGGAAGTTCGAATTCATATGCAACTTCACCAATCCACTTATTTATGCGGAAGGGTCCATCATATCGTCTAGTCAAAGACCTAGTAGTCCCTTTAGGAGGCTGAAATTGGTCTCTGGTGATCCTTAGATAAACCTTGTCTCCAACATCAAAGTGTGCATCCCTTCTCCCTTTATCTGCCCATTTCTTCATTCTTCCTGCTGCATCATGTAGGTGCATCTGTGTTATCTCCAAGGTCTCCTCCCATGCTATCAAGAACCTCTTGGCATGAGGGCTCTTCCCAAATCCCCTCGGTAGCACTATATGCGGTGCAACTGGCATCTGACCATTGACCAGTTCAAATGGAGAATACCCTGTTGCGGAACTCTTCTGCATATTGTAGCTAAACTGAGCAATATCCAGGAGTCTGGGCCAATTCTGTTGATTAGCCATAACAAAATGCCTCGAGTAGTCTTCCAACAATGCGTCAGTACATTTGGTTTGCCCATTTGGCTTCGAATGGTAACTTGAACTCTGTAGGAATTATGTCCCGACTAGCTTGAATAGGGCATTCCAAAACTTCCCTGTAAAGCGTGAATCTCTATCAGATACGATACTCATCGGTATCCTCCAATACTTCACAACGTATTTGAAGAAAATCTCAGTTGTTTTCTCAGCTCCACATGGAATCTTCGCCGAACCGAACATAGCATACCTAGAAAAATGATCGACAATAACCATGATCCCATTATACCCCTGTACCAATGGTAAGTCAGAAATGAAGTCCATAGAGACACTTGTCCATGGTATCTCTGGAATCGGAAAAGGCTGCAAAAATCCTCCCTGTCTATGGGTATCCAATATTTCTTGTTGACAAATGATGCACATATGTACATACTCCTCTACCTCTTGCCTCATCCTTTCCCACAAGTATCCCCTCTCTAGTAAGGCCATAGTGTGACACTGCGCTGGGTGGCTTGCCCAAGTTGAGTCGTGGAATTCCTTTAAGAGGTGCCTCCTAAGTCCTGATGACTTTGGAATGTAAAGTCGATTCCCAAAGAATAAGAATCCATCCCGTAAGTAGAACTTACGTGTTTTCCCTTCCTTCACCTGCTTCAAGATCATATTTTCTTGTGTATATGTTTCCACACTGGCTCGAAGTCTATCTTGCATCTTCGTGGACATGTTGACCGTGCTTATTGTTTTATCAGTTCGGTCTGCTTCCAATGCTGCTAGTTGTGCCTTTTGACTGAGGGCATCTGCAACAGCATCGAGTCTACCTGGTATGTACTCCAGAGTCATGTCAAATTCTAAGTCTTGCCAACGAGCTTGCTTCATAGACATCTTCGGTTGTGATGCAAAATAACTTGCAGCAACGTTGTCAGTCTTGACAACAAATGGTTTTCCTACCAAGTAATGTCTCTAGACATGCAGACAATGAATGATGGTAGTCATTTCCTTTTCATGGACCAGATATCTGCGCTCTCTATCCTGCAACTTTCGACTCTCATAAGCCATTGGATGTCAATCCTCCAATAGAACCCTTCCATTTGCAAAATCTGAAGCTTCAGTGTGAACCTCAAAGGGTTTCTTGAAATCAAGTAGCCTCAGTATTAGTGTTGTCACCATCCTTTTCTTCAACTCTTCAAAAGCTTCACGACATTTCTCTGTCCAACTCCATCATTTCCCCTTCTTCAAAAGGTATGTTAGTGGTGCAGTTATCTTGGAATACCCTTCTACAAAATTTCATTGGTAGTTATTCATCCCCAAGAAAACTCTAATATCATGGACATTCTTTGGCTCCACCCAATCCTCTATGTCCTTGATTCTACTCAGCTCCATCCGTATGTGGCCTTGTCCAAAAATATGGCCAAGGAACGAAATCTCAGTCTGAGTGAACATACACTTGGAATTCTTCAAGTATAGCTGATGTTTCTTCAGTGCTTAGAATACTAATGCCAAATGCTTCTTATGATCCTCCATGTTATCACTGAAAATTACGATGTCATCCAAGTACACCACCACAAAGGTGTCAAGGTATGGACATAGTACATCGTTCATCAATGTGTAGAATGTGGCTGGAGCGTTGCACAACCTGAATGGGATGAATAGGAATTCTAAGCTTCCATATATCGTCACTATCGCAGTGTTCCTCTCGTCTCCTTCAACTATCCACACTTGATAATACCCCTGTCTCAAGTCCAGCTTGGAAAACACTCAAGCTTTCACAAGCTTATCGAAACAATCCACTGGTAGTTGTAGAGGATATCTATTCCTTATCGTTTTATTGTTTAGTGCACAATAATCACAGCACATCCGTCATTCATTCATATCCTTCTTTCTTTGGAATAATACTGGCGCACCATAAGGGGACCTTGAGGGTCGGATGAAACCTGCTTTAGATAATTCCTTCAGCTGTCTCTTCAAATCTTCCAATTTCGACCCTAACATTCGATAGGGAGTTTTAGCGGGAGGTTCCTTTCCCAGTTCTAGCTCAATGGAATGGTCCACTGCATGCCTTGGTGGTAGCACTTTTGGAATCTCATCAAGCATAAGATCTTTATATCACCCTAGTACATCAGAAATCTCAGTAGGAATAGGCATTCCCACTCCATCAGTCTCGACTTCTCAAATAACTGTTGCAAAAGTCTCGATCTCTGGGTCCTCCATTGCTTTGTTCATACTTAGTGCAGAAACATGTTGCACATTCACTTCCCTATGCTGCACATGGGTAGGTATAGTCCACCATCGTGAGTCCTTCCATATAACTATCTCACTGTTAGAAGGTGCAACAACTACCATGTTGCCCTTCAAGAAGTCCTGCCCAAATATCATGTGAAAGTCACTCATCTCCATCACAATGAAGTCCAGAGAACCTTGCCAATCACCAATACGAATTCGCACTTCGTTTGCCAACCCCGACACTTTAGTCCTGGAGTTCACTGCATTTAATTCCACGTCAATGGGAAGAAGTTGCGGCCCAACTTCCTTCACTACATTTTTTGACATAAAATTATGTGTGGCAGCCATGTCCACTAGTGCTTGCATATTCTTGCCTAGAAGTTATAGATCATGAAATCCCAAGCTATGTAACCAAACTTTGTGAGAAACTTGAGACTGCATATATACTCGGTTATGGTAACATTTCTTGTTGGCTCTGATACCATTTGTCACACCCCCATCTTGCGTTCCCTTGCTGGCGGGCCATGCGACAGTGGCTAAACGACCTTTTCCCAACCTTTCCATTTTCCAAACTACATCTTTCAATTTTTTCGAGTCTTAAATTCACTTATTTAATATGTTTTATGCGGAATTATAAAACATCTTCGGAAAGTAGAAATTCACTCATAAAAGATTTAGAAATGCAATTATGTATATATAGTTTGACAAAATTGTCCCACAGGTTTTATATGTATGTAGGGCATATGTTTTTACACAAGTGTCAAAAGTCGCACGACATGACCCATGCACGTTCAGGCTTGCCAGGGAGTCACCCGACTCGACCCATGCCCTGAACAAGTTTGACATCATCACATCACTGTGGTGACTCGTGCTGCACGTATGCCTTGACCTATTCACCCGAACTATTGGTACGCGTACTTGTGCGCCAGCAGTGCCTCCGTCGTGCCTTTGCCCGAATAACCGACCGCCACTACGTCGCACTCCGCTGCCGCCCGACTTACCGTGACCGCCGCTGCACATCGCACTGTTGTGCCCATATTACTGTGACCGCCTACACGCTGATACGTTCAGACCGTTTGACCGCCCGTCTAGCGGGCGCATCCTCCGCCCATTTGCAAATCCAATGTTGTGGTAGTGCTAAGGAAGGCCGCTCCAATGCCTCCTCCAATCTGTCCATTCCACTATACTTATACCATGACTTGCATTACGGTGGGGCGTTGGTGATCCATCATGGACCCAAGCCGACCCCCTCTTTGGCACGCACCTCTCATCCACGTTTTCATAACATCGACCTTGTCGTTGGTGTTGCGACGCGTTTAGACGAGGTGTATAGAATTATCACTTGCCCGTCGCTATAACCAAACATTCATCTACCCATTGTGTTGCATGACTCGAGGCACTCGTAGGCGGGTCCGTCCCCATGGCGTGCGCCCATTCGACCGAGTTGCTTACGTGCGCCCATGTTGGGTGCCTGACTCACCCGACTCAAGGACTTCTAACTCATGGGTCTGACAGAGTGGAATCCCTACATACCACGTTAGTTATTGGAGCAAGGGAGGTATGTGACCAATAATTAGGTTTTTGTGCCCTCAGAACGATTGAAAAATTGCTTAGAAAAGTCTTATATATGGAAAAATATTATATTTTTGGGCAATATCATTGAAGGAAGTCTTTATTGTAAATACTTACCAACATAAAACATTTAAATATTTAAGAGTGAATTTAAAGAAAAACAAATTTAACTTAACTATGAAGTTTGGTGATCAAAATATTTGTATATAGAGGTTTTAATATGAATAATGTTTATGAAATTTTATAAATTTGTTTTAATCACAAATCCAGCAAGTTTTAAAAAAATTAAATTTATGGAGGTGTAAATTAGGCTTTTAAAATGCATACCTTCAAAAGAAAGGTTTCGATTCTAATATTTGATTCATTTGAAACTTTCACACACACACACACACACACACACACACACACACACACACACACAGATATATATATTCTTTAATTTAATAATATTGAACATATAAACACATTTAATGCTTTGAAAATCTTATGTATTTAAAACCTAAATTGTAATTCAACACAAAAAAAGAAACAAAATGCTTTAACCATAAGAATTTATTTTTTCAATTTGTTTATATAATATATAAATCATTTTATTTTTTTAAATCACAAGTTGAAATATTTAACTTAATATGATGATAATATTTTCAATTGGTTTATATAATATATTGGTAGTTTTTTTTTTTAATCATAAGTTGAAATATTTAACTTAATATGATTCTATTATCATCAAAATTAAAATAGTCTAAAATAGTTTATTCAAGTACAATATTGAAATATATATCTTCTTTTATGGTTGAGAGTTAGATTAAAATAGATTTTACCTTAATTTCTTCAAATTAGGTCGTAATATAAGCATCATATAGCCCAAACATGTTGAGATTGAGATTAATGATGTTTTATAATGTTTTTTTTGTTTTTTAAGTTGTGTGAGTCTTAATATGGATAAATAGTTAACATTTGGCTTAAGAAACTATTATGTAGAGAAATCTAACTCATAAAAATGACTAGGGGATCACACCCATATCAGCTCTTAACATGACTAGATTTTTGTCGACAAAATTTTGAATAGGTACCCTAATATTAAACCCATAACCAGCTCTTTTATAAATTTTTAGCTAAAACTAACCCCAAATATATATTCATTCTCATATATAAGAAACACAAAATTACACATCTTTATAACAATGAGATTTATTAAAAAATGACATATAAACATGATTTAACATAGGAGAAACAAATAACATGGCCCTAAGTGTGCTCATCCTAAGTGTAGATTTCCATGAGAAAGTTCAATGCCTTAAACAACAAAGTAATAACTTTAGATAATGGAGTAATATCAATATTGAAATATTATGAAGTGTAGATATCCCATGAGAAATTTCAATGTCTTAATCAACAACGTAACAACTATAGATAATGGAGTAAGATTAATATTGGAATATTTATTTAAAATATCAATTTTAGTTTATAGAGTAACATTAAAATTAGAATATTTAATTAAAGAATCAACTTTAGAGAATAGAGTAATATTAATATTATAATTTCCATTTAATGTACTTTGAATCTAGAGATAGTGATACTTTGAACACATTTAGAGCTATTTGATTAGTGTTTTTTAAGTATTAGTTTGTTGGAAACAATGTCAATACTGAGAGTGGGCGAATTAACTAATTTTTAACTTTTATGATATTTTATTTTTAACTTATTCAAACTTGGAAACCATCTATATAATCATCAACAACATATCATGTGGTAACGATACGAAATCCACACATAAATACACATCATGAGCAACATTCATAAAGGAAAATATGTCTTACGTATAAATATTTTGGGGAAAAAATACCGAAGCTTGTTGTTATTATTGATGTAGAATAATAGTACCTACTCTATTACATGAATCTCTTTGAGAGCCACCACTCACAGGAAGCACCAAATTCCTTTGATTGTTTTGTCGTACCCAGTAGCACGAAGTACCAACTCACTCCTTTTTGTAGACACCTGTTGAGCTTATGTGAAGAACCAACTTCATGTATTTTTTGTAAGCACCACCTTGTAGCTCTTTAGATTTATGTAAGAACCAAGTTGCACGAGGCACCAACCCCTAAGTCTTCTCAAACACCAACTAGAGATGGAAGAACCAAATTATTGTATGCAGGCTCCAAACCACACTCAATAAGGAACTTAATATTCATTGTATAAGGTAGCCACTCTAGCTGATTTGAGCTTTGTTCTCTTCATCCCTTGGCTCACGCAACATTATCTTGTCCTCTTCTCACTCTATAGCAACCTATTATTCTGCTAAGCATCACTCTCTCACACAACCCACACATCAGTCTCTTCTCTCTTCGCTTGAAAAACTTACACAGCTCTCGAACCCTTCTCTTCCATAGTTTCACTCGGTCTCTCACACTCTAGCACATGCTCTCTCAACCTTCTTTCTCTATACTCGTACCTTTGACCTTTTTCACAACAATGCTGACTCACTCTCGAGGTCTCTTTATTATGCTTAGGAAATCTAAGGCTTTCTCTGTATAACATGTGCACTTCGCCTCACACTCAGCATCGAACACTCACACACAAATATCTCTCCACAAATCACTTAAAAAATGCTTCTTTTCCCCACAATCGCTCAAGTGTGCTTCGCTATTTTGTTTCTATGATTCATATTGGTTGATGCTACCATTTTTATCCTCCATCACTCTCTCATTTACATTTCTTGAGTATACCTCTGCATGACTCTCGATTCTGTTGTTGCATATGACTAGGCTAGTAGTTCCTCATTAACCATTAAGATTGGGAATTTGAGTGATCTTCATACTGAGAAATAATTCTTAGTTCACCTTCATGCTCCAATGAGGCTCTCCATTCTTATTTATGGCTTACAGTGCTTGACAATTACTTCAACATGGAATTTATGTTCTTCATTTAATTCAAGGAATTTATAACAGCGTTTTACATTATATCTTCTAATTTTTTGAGTATTAAACTCAGTCAAAAAAGACAGTATGGAAAATGAATGTTGAATTTTCTTATCATTGATATAATAAGCCATTGCGTTGCAGATGGCATACCTACCGATTAAATATTAACACCTGTTGTATGCTACAAGATGGGGGATGCATGTGCACAGAGCAATAGTCATATAACAATGAACGAAAAAAGTCTCCGCCACATATTTCGTACAACTTTTTGTTTTAACACGCTCATTTTATACCATCCACCTGTAGATGGTTAAATCCTCTACGCCCATTTCCTTGGTATTTTGTTCCCTTACCACCTGGTATAGTGAAAGTTGCCTGTGCCTATGCCTTTTTGGTTGCTTTGCTATCACCTGCTACGGAAAAATGCAGGAGGAGTTACTTTGCAAAAATGGTTGAGAGTGTTGGAGTTTTGGTTTTTTGGTATACACATTTACTAATTTAAATATGCTGACAACTACTCAATAAAAAATGACTAAAATTAGCACTGAATTTTACAAATTTATAAGGAAATTTGTTGATTCTCGCTTCCTTTATTACAGTACTAAAATAAATCACGGTATGGTTCTATAAATTCTATCAATTTATTACGCCTCAACCCTTGAATGTCTCTGGGCCAAACATGAACCACATCAAAGTCTGAAAAGTTTGACCATATCACTAATATCATGAATAACATGTGAAATGACAACGTCACTGTGAGCATGAAGCATAGAAATTGTGGCATAAATACGCCTTCTGTGACCAAGGTTGAATATCAAGAATTTTGAAAGTTGTAGGTATTTATAGTATGCCCAACAACCTCACGATAATCAGAAAATGCTAACAAGGCTTGTCGAAAGGGTGCTACTCAGGTGCTACTCTGCCCTCTCAACCCTTTTATTGAATGATCAATGAAATTCAATTCATATTTAATGTATTTTACCTAAGCTGCTGATGGGTAAGCTGCAATATTACCTAATACAAAATACATTGTTGGTGGTTAAGGTGTTGTGTTTTCTAGTGATGCTGCTAACTGTGCTTGGTAAGCCATGTCCTTTCCCTCCACTCCTTGAGAAGAACTAAGCTTGCTACATCTTCGATTGATCCAATTGATCAAGGGTGATGGTCTCGCTAACATAGTCACTCATATTCATTCGTAGCTCCTAACTATTAACTGGACATATCCCATCCCTATGCGTGTACCTCAGTGTAGCTGGTTGGTTTGGGGAGGCATAGCCTCTCATATTTGTTGGCATGAGTTCTATGGTCTTTGGATGAGATATGCAGGACGTTGTTTGACCTCCGAGAATAAAGGAAATCAACAACTAAATAGATCCACGGCTTAATAGGATCAGTCTCACTCTGTACCAGTAGGGTCCTCCTTATAAATGAGCACATCTTTGTCAAATCGACTACCTTTTAAAAATTGAAAATGGCTTAGAGGAAGTGATATATACTTTGAGATTGCGTCCTAAGATATCAGAGGAAATTCATGAAAAAGTTTCACGATCTCGGCCATGGTCGCAAACTCAAGATGAACATACAATAAAAAAATTGAGGATGTTTGCAGGGAGTGCATGTTGGAATATTGCGGTGAATATGGCTCAAAAAATTCTTGAGCTTGTTGATTCTTTTGCCTAATATGGAACTTGAAATGGGCAATGCAGAAAAGGCAAAGAATATATGCACACGTTGTTGCAAAACAACTTTTTCTTCTGCTATAGTCCCAGAAATGCCTACTCGTTCAATGACTTTTTGTATTGTTATAGTCCCGAAAATGCATGCCAGTTCAAGAACTTTTGGTCATGTTACTGTCCCGGTAATGCCTGTCCATTTTCCTGACATTTGTAATATAGAATTGGAAGATTTTAAATGGGTTGACAGAAAAGATGTACTCACAGAAGCTAAATCACATTTTTCTTACATCGAGGGTAGTTGGAATAGATAGAGAGTGGATTGAAACTTCCCAGTCGTGGCATAGCCTCCCCTGTGTGGACATAAATTCCCCTCCCCTCTGTGTAGGATGCATGGCTTGGTTGTTCATCCCGAGTCTGCTGCCTTTCATGTTTCTTCTTCTACCTTTACCAATTTATTACCCATGTTTTCTTTCTCTACTATCGTTCTGATACAAATAGAGTCAACCAAAGCTTAGAGATTCAGATCAGTTGATAACTCATAGACGACCACCACCTATCACGCATGGTTGGAGTAGTCCATTGATATTATTCACAATGTGTTGCAAGTCACACGTGGACACTTCTATCAATGCTCATGCATGAAAAAAGATAGTTGGCCTGAAAATAAGACTTAGAATATGATCAGAAAATTTATGTAATGACTTTAAAGCTCTAACTTACGTTAATGTGGTAAAATTAATGCACTCATCATATAATGCTAAGAGAATTTGCAATAGGAGGTGCATTATTGTTGCCCAATTAAATAGAGAGGAAACTTTGGTTAAAACTTATTATCCCTGTATACAATATTCAGCGGCATAGAAACTTTGGTTAAATGAATGATCTAAAACAAGTCAACACAATTAACATCAGCGGCACAGAAACTTTGGTTAAATGAATGATCTACAAAAGTCAACACAATTAACAGGCAGTGAGTGGCATATCGATCACTATATACCTAACTCCGTAGGTATAATAAATAACCTTCCTTTAAACTCTAAAACTATTGTTCAAATTTTATCAGTTGCGTCTCAATCTATTATTTATGTAATTTTTGTAATGCAATGAAACAAAATAATATACATAATGCGAGAGAATGAAAAAGCTCAATAATAAAATTGTTGATATATTCTTTACATCTCTCATTCTTTAATAAAAAATCGGCAAATAAGAATATTAATCTACGTAACTGGTGTTGGGGGGGGCTAGTGAACTCCATTGACGAAACCCACTAGTTAACCTTGAGCGGTCATAGTAATTTTATCAGTAACAAAGTAATGTTAGTCTCTCTGGAATAATAACATCCATGGCTATGCTATCATACATAGAACCTCCCAAGATTATGACCCAATGATTCAGCGGGGAACTTGCATTTGAAGAATGTGATAAAAAACCAGGAAAAATGAAACCGGAGGAGGAGAACATAACGAATGATAGGTAAATTTGGTTCTTTTGAGCCAAGGTAGTGTGCGATCATTAAGTGGGGGAGGTTATATTCTGTAGTTAAATACCATTGAAAGGGCCTTCCCATAGAACAACCCACCTCTCAAAGCTTCGGGGATTGGACGCACAAGACCCTCCAAATATATCCCTGATGCGCTTAGATAACCGGATGCCCCGTACATTTAAGAAAAGAAGAGATGGGGAGGAATGCATTGTCTTTCAACAACCCACCTCTCAAAGCTTCGCAGATTGGACGAACGTGACCCTCCAAGGATATATCTGACGCACTTAAATAACCGGATGCCCCGTACATTTAAGAAAATAAGAGATTGGGGAGGAATACATTGCGCTACCATCGACGCTTCAAGGAGCATGAAAAACGTACCACTCTGGTTGTTTTTTCTATAAATAGATACTTCCCTCTTACTTTATATTCTGCCAACCACATAGATTATAAACTAAATGGCATCTTCCTACTGGAATTAGTCTATAGTCACTTTAATGATTTTTTTATAACATGGTTTAAATTTAAATATGTTATTATATTCTCTTTTTCTCACTGGATGAAATTCGCACCACAAAATTTCTTAAATATTTAAATTATTTGTTTAAATCATACTTACATTAATTTTTACAAAACCTGATTAAAAATTTCCTATACAATTAATTTACTACCACTTATAAAGATTAGATAAATTAATTAAAATAAAAATATTAAAACTTATACTATTGAAAAGTAGTTGTATTAAAATCGTATTAATCTAAGCATTGCACTTGTAAATGTCTATGTTTAAAAAATCCATCTCGATTCATTAACCCTGAATGGTTTCAATTTGATAAAACTATCAATAACCAATTTTAAAACGGTTTACCCAACTAAAAAAATATAATAGTGGTTTTCATTTTTACGAATATTAATATGGTATTCATTTATTTGGAGCTAAATGAAAAAACTTATAACACTAGTTTAACCAATATTAACATGGTTTTGATTTCTGGGAAATGAACACAAAAATATGATAATAATTTAAACTTTAAAGATATGATAATAGTTATAAGTTCTAAATTTAATAATAGTTTTTTGTTTTAATACACAATATATAACTTATGTATGTTTGATTATGATACGTTATAATATATAATATAAATTTAAGTTCTAAGTTATTTTAATTTTAATATTAATATTAATATTAATTAATATCAATATTAATATTAATATTATTTTTAATATTTTGATATTAATTTTAATATTCATTATTAATATTAATATAATTTGTTTAATAATATTAATATTATTAATGACAATAACATTATTACTATAAATAACATTAACATTAATATTGATAAATCATATTAACCATATTTATTAACAATAATAATAAAAAATTTTCATATTAATTATTATTAATACCTTAAATATTTATTATTAATAATAAAGTCAATTAATATGAATATGAATATTAATATTACTTTTAATATAATTAATAGTTACAAATATCAATTTTAATATTGACTATTAATTGTACTATTAATTTTAATAATAATATGAACATTTATTTAAATATTTACAATTTTTTTCGGTAATAATCACATGTGCAAGAACATTTCCGACGTGTTTCAAACTTTGAATTCAAGGCTTTTTCTTTAGCTTTGTTCTACCAAAGCTGTAGAAAAGTTTTGTAGATGACACTTATGTCGTGTGGCCTCATTGCAAGGAAACATTAGATCTCTTTCTCCTTCATCTTAGAAGTCAGTATTTCTCCATTAAATTCATCATGGAATATGAGGTGGATGGTGGCCTTCCTTTCCTTGACATTATAATTTCAAGAAAGGAAGATAGTTCTTTCTCCCATCAATTTTTTTCGATAGAAAAATTACACTAAGCAGTATCTTCACACTACTTCACAACATTTCCCTGCTAAAAAACTAGGCATCCTCGACACCTTAGCCACTAATTTTAGTTTCCCCCTTTCCTTCCTTCAATTATTTATTTATTTTTATTTTTATTTTTAGTATTATTATTATGAAATTCAATATAGAAATTCACCAAAAAAGTTTTAATATTTCAATATTAATAATAAATAAAATAAGTAAATAATTATACAAATAAATAAATCTCTTTATAAAATTATTATTTGAATAAAATTAATCCTTTTATGTAAGTTAATTTATTCCCTTTGGACTCAAACTAGTCGTTATTCTAATGGCTAGCTTTATTCATCTCTACATATATTTAAACTTAATGTCTTGACGTGATCCCTCACCTAGTCCATGATGAATCACATTGGTTGATTCGAAATGCGTCGACAATGTTCTTTCTCATGTGATTATTACTGAAGAAAATTCTAAATATTTGCCATGATTCACAGAAGCCTAAATTCCAAAATTAATTTAAATATTAATATTAACATTAATTTTAACAAAAATATTAAGTTTAATAGTATTAATAATTAATATTAATATTATTTTTAATATTATTAATATTAATAACATTTAATTAATAATACAACTATTATTAATTACATTATAAGTAATACTCTACATAAAATTAATATAATAAATAATATTAAAATTAATATTAATAAACAATATTAACAAAATTTAGCATTGAGAATAATATTAATAAAATTTAATATTAATTTTAATTATTAATAATAATTTGAATATTTATTATTGATATTAACATTAGTTAATATGAATACGAATATTATTATTGTTTTTAATATTAATAGGAATATTGTTTTTAGTATTATTAATATGAATATTATATTTAATATTATTACTATTAAAAATATTTTTGATATTATTAATATTTATAAATATTAATTTAAAGCTAATTATTAATATCAATAGCATTTAATTAACAAAATTAATATTATGAGTGATTTTAACATTATTAGTATTAACAAAATTTAATTAACAATGATATTAAAAGATTTAAATTTAGAATATTGTTTATTATTATTTTTTTATTAGTATTATTAATATTAATTAATAAATTTTAGTATTAATATCATTAACCTTAATAACATTAAATATTAATAATATTTTAATATTAAGTTTTAATATTACTTATTAATATTAATTTGAATATTAATGTTATTAATTATTAATAATATTTTAATATTAAGTTTTAATATTATTTATTAATATTAATTATTAATATTAATTTGAATATTAATTATTTATATTTGAAGGTTGTTTAGAGGAAGCAGGTTGTGTTGGCGTGATCTTAGCTGGAATAGTCACCATCCTTCTTCTCTATGTTGATGATATTGTTCTTTTGGTAAGGTGTCTATCTGATCTTGATAAGAAATTATGACATCTTAAGGATTTATGATCTAAGGTCGGTATGATTCTTAACACTAACAAAAAAAAAGTTATGATTATAAAATCCAAGAAGGACACTTATGCTAATTTTGTGTATTACAATAGAAACTTGGAGGAAGTATCTTCTTACAAGTACCTAGCAATTGATATTCATCACAAGCTCAACTCGAAATATAACATTGAGAAAAGGATTAATGGAGGGTGGAAAGCTTATTTTTGTCTTGAAAATAATTGTAAAGTGGTAAAACTTCTGATGTGGGATAAAAAGAACCTCCTCTTTGAAACTTTAGTCACTCCTCTTATCTTGTATGGATGTGAGGTTTGGGGTCGCAACATATCTAGAGAATCCTAGACAAATATTGAGCAAATCTAGAAGTGTTTCATAATGTATAACCCCAAAATTAAAAGCAATACACCCTATACTATTCTCCTTATATAAGTTGGTCTTTCTCGTATCGAGAGCCTAGTTGTGACTAGTCTCCTATTGTATAAGCACAAAATCAATAACATGGGAGACCATAGACTTCATAACCTAGCTTTAAATTCTAGCCAAAACCACCTAAGGCTCAAACAAGGTTACTATAAAGATACCAGGGTTTGGTTAAACCATTGGGAGATTGACGAAAATGTTGCATTGAAAAATATTAATAACATCAAAATACTGTTACTTCTAAGTTTAAAGAGAAAATGTGTTGCGAGAAAGATTTATAGGCTAAAATAAAATTAAGATATTATAAGGAGGTCATCAACCCAACTCTAGAATATCAAAATTTTCTCTCTGTTTTAAATATTGCAAATAAAAAAATTAATATAACAAAGATAAGAACAAACTCTCATGAGATCCATGGTGAAACAAGTCGTTGGGCAGTTTCTAAAACACCATGGATGGAAAGTTTCTGCCATCTCTATGAGAATATGAACATTGAAGATGAAAATCACTTCCTCTTAGAGTGCCCTGTGTACACCCACAATAGATCTCAGTTTCATAATATTTGTTGCAATACCAACCTTCCTAGCCTTTTAACATGTCAAAATTATAGTGAGCTGGGGACGCTTCTCTCCAAACTCATTGAGCATAGGAGTACAATTTTAAAACAAACTAAGTAATTCATTTCATTAGGTCTGATAGACAAAAATTTGGTCTCAATGGACGTTAACCATCATCATCATCATCATTAATAATATTAATTATTAATATGAGTTCATTTTAATATTATTAATATTCATATTTTTTTAATTTTAATGTTAATTACTAATATTAATAATATTAATATTATTAAGAAAAAAATTGATTTTTTTTGCCTCGCTAGGTTTCGCGTTTCCTCCGTGAGGATCCGCCGCAGCCCCCCGGCTCCGAGCCGTCCAACTCTCGCAACCTTCTCTCGCACTTCTTCTTCGATCGCCTCCGCCTATGTGTGAGCGTTGAGGCAGTCTTCACTCCTCAATGACGGGTTCCCCACGGGGGGGGGGGGGCACTCCGTCTTCCCCCTCAGACTTAATCTTTCTCGCTTAACGTGAACTTCGTTGACAAATGCTCCGGGAACCAATGTGCTTCGAATGTTCAAGACAAAAGGACACAGGACCAACCAAAAGCACAAACGACAAAACTACGAAGAACAGAGGGGAAAGCAGTCAAAACGACATCCCTACAAAGGAAGTCGGCGACCCGCAAACCTATAGCAACGAAAGACCGAAAATAGAGCTCCCAAGCCACGTAATAAATGGACGCATACAGCTCATGAAAGACCACGCGCTCATTGGAAAATTTATAGGAATCGTCAACATAAAAGGTTCTGGCAGTGCCGGATAATGGCAAAATGGAAAACCAAAAGGAGACATCACCCTCCCGCCTTGGAGCAAAGGGATTCTTCTACTTGATTTTCATCCGCATTAAGGATCGAAACAGGTACTGACGGAGGACCCTACTTCCTCAACTCCACGGTCTTTATCTCGAGAGATCCGGGTGGAGAGGTTCAACTCATAACGAAGACCTGCCGGGCACCCGCCCGGGGATCCGTTTGTGCTCGCTACCGCTCGTAGTATCGGGATGTAAAGAACTCGGCAGGACATCGGGCAAATGACCTTGAGGAGTTTATAAAAATATTGTAGGAAACAAAGATGAGACGATACACGTCGTACGCCCGCATCCGCGTCTACATGCGTCCGGGACCAAGCTCTTCCCGACTCGGTAAGCATCTTTCACGATGACCGAGGAATGGATTCAACCCCTAGATTTTGAGCATAAATTCCATTCCGATGTCGTAGATGCCACCTTCATGGCCACCTATGCCGAGACCGCCCGCTCAATGCATCCTCAAAGAATAAGGATGGCCCCGCCGCGTCTTCTCCCGATGGTTTCACAAAGGTGACTAATCATAGAAGAGCCAACAAAAGACTCCTCGTGAAAAACCAACCTCTACCGTCAAACCCCGCTCCCCCTCCAAAGAATGCTCTTCAAGTCCCCAACACCATCCCGAACAAACGCCTGCTTGTAGTTACCTCTACCCTCGCTCGACAAGACCACCATCCCCATCATTTCGAGACCGTTAAACTCAATGCCCTCCGCTGAAAATATACAAGCTCGGATAGTGGAAGATCCCTTCAACACCGGAGAAGGGAAGAGTATTGGCATGGAAGTGGACGGTCATCGTGATCATCTCGGAGGCAGCAAGAATGGGTCGATTATGGATGAAGAACCAGAAGCATAAACTGGAAGGACTTGACTTATTAGAGCTCGAAAGAGCATGCAGGAAAAAAGAATTTGATAAGATACAAGCACATCGCCTAGAAACACCTAGAGGTGATTATAGCAAGAGCCTTCCAACAAAAGAGCTAGGGATCCAACTGTAGCAGCAAATGGGATGGTAACACTATCCGTAAAGACTCCAAGAAAAGAGGATGGAAAACAGATCTCGAAAGAACCATTACAAATTGGAAAAATTTTGGTTGATTCCGAAGATATGCTAAGTTGACTAAGTTCTATAAGCCCCTCCCAAATAGTGAACCATGAAGTCATATCATGGAATACAAGGGGACTCAACTGTTCCGGGAAACACGTAATGATAAAGAACATGATAAAGCAGAGAAACCACAAATCTTCTTCATGCAAGAAACAAAATGTAACAAAGAAAGGCACTGAAACATTCTTTCCAAAGCTTGGCCCGGATGTCATACAAGCAGCGGCCGATGCTCGTGGAGCCTCAGTGGGACTCGCAATTTCCGGAACCCCTCAAACCATTTCCTTACGTATCTTCATGCCTCTCACCATCTTATTCAAAGCTACTTTTCATATTGTGGAACCAATATTCATGGCCATCTCACCAACGTCTACTTTCCTCGTGACGCGATGAGTAAATCAGCTCGTTAAACACAATAGCAAGTCTCAACCAATAGGATACACCCCGTGGCTCATTGGAGGCGACTTCAATATGATCACTAAGTCAGAGGAAAAGAGGGGAGGAAGACACAAATTGAAATAGAAAGTAGCTTGTTTAAAGATTTCTATACAAACCATCAGCTAATAGACATGCAATTCTCGCAATGGCTCATTCACATGGAGCAATCGGTCGACGGTGCAGACAAGACATTGCCTCCAAGCCGGAAAGATTCCTAATCTCGTACAACGACCACATAGGGGGTGATCTCTCTCGCCGCTATCCTCCCTCTACAAATGGCTCCGACCATTGGCCAATCTCTCTTCAATGGCTAAGAATGGGTCAAACTTCACGTCGCCCCTTCAGATTTGAAGCTTTGGCTAAATCATCATGCGTTCAAGGACCTCATCACCACAACATGGAAAAACTTTGTTCCGTCTAAGGGTCGGAAATGTACAACGAACAAAACTAAAACACCCGAAAGGGCAAATCAAGCCATGGAACCATTCCACTTTCGGTAATATCTTCCAAGCTCCTCAACTACAGCCTTTCACCAAGAGATGGCCGCTCCAAAGAACAAATTATTTAGAAGGATACACAGATCAACACCTGGAAAAAGAACAACAGCCTCGAATGCAGATGGAGGAAAGAGCTGCTGTAGAGGAAATCCTATGGAAGCGTAAATCGCGCATACGATGGTTGAAAGAGGGAGAAAAACACTAAGTTTTTCCACGTATCAACCATTCAAAGACGCATGAACAACAACATCACATTCATCAAGAATACGTAAGGAGAGAAAGTGGAAGATCATGAGCAGATAGAATGTGTCTCTCCCCAATCATTTCCAAGCAATGCATCAAGAACCCCAACAGATTGCAGCACAGCTATCAAAAGATAACTAAGAATATTATCCCTAAGCTAATTAATGAAGAGCATAATCATCTCCGCTACGAATTCGGGTTGATCACTTGAGGTTGACACTAGCTCATCAACTCAAAGAAGGGAAGCATTCTATCCATGGCTTCACCACCACTTTCTTCCACAAATTCGGATCCGATAAGGGAAGAAGTCCTGGAGGGTTGTTGAAGAATCGCGCTCAATGTACTGGTTCTCCTATCGCCGAATGCTACCTTTATTGCTTTAATACCAAAAGAGGAGGATTCTTGCACCGACAAATTCCGACCTATAGCTTTATGCAACATAATATACAAGATCATATCCAAAGTTATAGCAAACAGACTCAAACCGCTCTTGCCTCTTCTCATCTCGGGCAGAGCAAGTCAAGATATGTGGAAGGACGGCAGATTCGGATGGCATCATCCTTACGCATGAAGTCATACACTCCCCGAAAACGACTAAACAAAGGTGTATTATGCTCAATATTGACCTATCTAAAGCTTTTGATAGATTAAGTTGGACATACATCCAGAAATGTTACTGTAGATTTGGTTTTTCTCTCCAACTTGGATCGATGGGTTCATAATCTTATCTCTTCCTCGCTTTTTCTCCATTTTAATCAACTAATCCCCTCTCGTCCTTTCTCACCCACTAGAGGCATCGTACAAGGGGACCCCTTGTCTCCCTTCCTCTTGTTTTAATGGCCGAAAGCCCGGGACGCCACCTCAAAAGTGCCCTCCTTCCCCAACATCTTCAAGGCCTCTTTGTTCACCATTCCCCTCGCTATCACACACCAACAATTCGTTGATGACAATATGGTCTTTGGCTTCACAGGCAGAAGCCACCGCCTCAAAGCTCTTCTCGCTCGACTTCTTCCGATGCTCTCAGAGCATGCATAAATATTGCTAAATCCCAGCCTTTTCTTCTTCAATACACCTCCATTCACTCAAAAATCTATCGTCTCGTATCCTCGGCTTTTCCATTGCCTCTTTACCTTCGAAATACCTTGGTGCGCCCCTCATAGACTCAAATTTTAAACATTCCCTCCTGCGAGATCTTCTAGACAAAATCGATGCTCGCCTCATCTTCGACCGCGTAACTCTCAACACGTTACCGAGTCATTCTCATAAATCTGGTATACAAGCCCCGCTCTCGTACTCCTTTCTCTATCTTCGTCGCTCCCAAGTGGGTTCTAAAACGAATCAAAACTCTACAAAGGTACCTATGGGGATCCAAGGATTCTCATAACAAATGGGCTCTTGTCAAATGGTCTCTCGGTTTGCAAGCCTAAGGTGCAAGGAGGATTAGGATTAAGAGATCCGCCCACAAAGAATGAGATTATGGGAGCGAAAATCGGTGGAATTGGCTAAAGTCCCCTAGCAAACCTTGGGCAACTATCCGACCGCAAAATATGCTAACCAATGTACCTCCTGAGGAACTACTCACACACTCCATGGAGAAAGGTTCTCTTATCTGATGGCACGAAACAACACTTTCTATCGATCTGCAAGCACAAATTTTCCGGAACCGAGAAATGGGAAAAATGCAAGATTCGACGTATGCTTGGGATCAATTCCCAAAGATTACTAACACTTACAACCCCCGTAGACCGGATTGGGAAAGATTAAAATCGTAAACGGCTCACCAATATTGGGAAGCTAATGAAATACGTGATATCGACAATGAAATCAAGGAGTATTACTGTGGAACACATTGAGGAACAGATCAAAGTGCTCTAAATGCAAAGCTCAAACACCGAAGTACCAGAAGCCCCACATCAGATATATTAAGATGGGGTTACTTGCCCGTAGGTACCTTCTCACTACAAGAAGCTTATAGATTAATAACTCATGACCCCTGAGCCAAGGATCCTATATGGGAGAAACAGAAACCCCGGATATGGCCAAAAGTCTCGCTTTTCTTATGGCTTCTGGCATCAAAAAAATTCTATAACCTTATAAAAAAAGGCTTTCAAGGCCCATCTATCCGTCTCAATTGTAGGGCCCAAGAAGAAACGCAGAGACATTTACCGAATGAATGCCCTTTAGCAAGACAATTATGGGAAAAATCCACTTTCGATGCCAACGCAAGCTATGCACTCAAGATCTCACCAAGACCATTAGAGACCGGCACGCGCACTCCATACATCGCTGATATCCTCAACACTCTTGAGCCTTATCGGGCTACTTCTATGGTCCATCCGGAAGGAGCGAAATGCTTTAATTTTCGCAGACCAAAATCACACCTCTCGGGAAGCTATATGGAAAACCTTCATCACAACTTAGAAGAACCTCAACTTGCGCTCCGGATGCAAATGATCTCCCACCACGGCCAAGGAAAAGTCCATATCCGGGACAATTGGGATTTAACCTTCACTATTCCGAGCCAAGAAGTAAAACTCCTCAAGATGATAAAAGCAGAGAATATGGATTCCCCCTCAAGAGCACACCTTCAAACTCAATTTTTAAGGAGTTTCCAAAGGCTGCAATCCAGAAAGCCGGGTACTGCAGGCATTATCGAGGACCACAAAGGCACTCCCATCGCTCATATAAAGGGCCGATCGGCCGGGACACAAACAATTCGGCCGAACTTGAAGGTCTCCATCAGTGTCCGATTCTATCTCAACAATTAAACCTTCTTCCTTCCGGAGATTGAAGGGGATTCTCAAATCCTCATTAACATGGCCCAAAAGCTTCTCAATGGAGCACCCGCATTTAAAATTGTCTACGCTGGAGATTGAAACACGCTTGCAAAACATTGAGGATTGGATCCTCAAAAACAGGGCTATCACTTTCAAACATACAAGAAGAGACGGAACAAGGTGGCCGATCTTCTAGCCAATGCTGGAGTCGACAGCGGAACACTACCCTTATCACAAAGTAATACCCGCATTTTTCCCAAATGAGGAACAACGACAAGAATACTACTCACCGCTTCCATGCTGAAGTAGAAAACCCGATGCGGGTGATTAACATAGGAACCAAGTGGGGACAAAGGCGGCATTAAGGCACCGTGTACTGGCCTCATCGCATGGCAACGTCCGTTTACCTGTGATTTCAGCGTGAGACATTTATGTAAAAACTTAATGAGCGCGATTCACAATTCTCCAAACGCAATTCGAGAGAATTCTATGCAAGGTAACAAAGATCCGTCATTACTCCTTCCATGGCGCGCTTAATTTGCCGGGACGGCAACAACTTCGAGAGCTCATTGCACGGAGAGCGAGCATACAGTAGCCGCCCTTCGTCGTGTATTGTTCGCCCACCGTGAGGCTCTCCTCGAGCGCACCGTAATCGGCAAGCGCACCAAACTTCATGGCCGCATTGTCCGGGCGATAATGTTCATTTCTCCATTGCAGGTAATTGTATGCATCGTCCGTGATATGGCTTGAGAATCACGCATCCCCATAGCTCCCACGCGCTCTCACTCCCCCAACGCGCCCCGTTCTCGCATTCCCCCAAGCTTTCCCTACGCATTGACATTATGCCTCGTTTAAGGCAAAGAATGAGATGCCGTCGGGGTCCTTCTAGGAGGGTTTACAGGCGTCCCTCCCCGTCTTCAAGTACTCCTACTGCGGACTTTACCGGCTCCCGCCTTTACTTCTCATGTTGCCCATGGTCGTATTCTTAGATCTCGAGAGCCGGAACACCATCGGCCGGGACGAAACGCTCACTCTCAAACTGCATTTTGTTTTTTTTTTCAAAGTGCTTTGAATCGCCCATGTATTACAAACACCGCCACCATGGTTTTCCGAGAGTCCCCATGATGATGGGCTGGGCTGGTCATGGTGTGCGCATTGATGAAGAGCGGGTTGGTCCCGATGGCAACACGAGGAAGAAATGCCCGAACGGAACAGAGCGCACCGAGGATGTTGATGGACAGGCATTGCATGAATATGGATATCGAGATGCAGGCTGTGAAGAGCAAAAGAAATGCAATTCAAGACCTGGGTAATGCAACGCTCCGCACCAAGAACATCCGGCGATGGATCGCGCACCCCCGCCGTCGACAAGATCATTCACCAACCGCGGCCCTCTACAATTTGATGAGAACCGTATGAGTTTTGGTGCGTAGTCGAGGAAGAGGAACCGGATGAGTGATCTTACTCACCCCGTGTTTTTGTTCTTTTTTGCTATGGCAATCGTCTTATGTTTGCAATTTGTCATCATGATTCTAGACTTAAACATTGCCCCCGTGTGGGTCTTTTCGATGGAACTTGATTTGCACTCGGGTTTCCCCCACCCGGCAAGTTTTGACTTTCGCTCTACAGCTCACTGTGCCTTGTTCGGGTTTACTCCCCGATGTACATATCTCATATCGATTATCAATAGATTAAACTTATTTAGAAAAAATATTTAATATTATTAATGATATTGACATTATTATTATAAGTAATATTAATATTGATGATAATGATAATAATGATAATATTAATATTAATAGTGATAAATAATGTTAACAACACTTAGTATTAACAATAATATTAATAAATATTAATTTAAACTGTTTATTATTGTTATTATTTTAATTTATTAATATTACTAATATTAAAATTAATTAATATTAATATGATTAACATTAATAACATTAAATATTTATACCATATTAATATAATTGTTTGATTTTTTATTAATATTATTATTAATATTAGTTAATATGAATATGAATATGAATATTTCTTTTAATATTATTAATATTTATAAATATTAAGTTTAATATTAATTATTAATATTTATAACACTAAATAATATTTTCATGGGCAACCATGGTCTAATGTCGCATTGTGATAAATATCGTTTGAATATGAAAATCAACCATGATTCAATATTGCATTATGTAAATATTGTCTCAATATGAAAAGAAATGATTGTCAACAATGATCCAATGTCACATTATGACAAAGATTGTATCGATATGAGAATCAACCATTTTCAATGATTGCCAAATATGTTTATTTTAGGGTTTATAATATTTAGTCAAATGTCGCATTTGTCTCAATATGAAAATCAACCATGGTCAATCATGGTCAACCATGGTTCAACGTAATACTGTAACAAAGATTATCTCCTTGTCCAATTTCACATTATGACAACCATTTCATCCATGGTCAACCATGATAGAACGTCACATTGTGACAATGATTGTCTCAATATGATAATTAACCACGATTGAACATTGCATTGTGACAAATATTGTCTCAATATGAAGATCCATCATGATCAACCATGGTCCAATGTAACATTATGGCAAAGATTGTGTCAATATAAAAATAAACCATGGTCAACAATTGTCAAAGATGTTTATTTTATGGTTTATAATTTTTATCTTAGGGTTTATATACCTTGGGTCTATAATATTAAACTCTTAGGTTTAATGTTATTCCTTTTGGATTTTAGTATTAATATATTGTGATTATTAGTCCCTTGGGTTTATAAAATCAGTCCCGCAAGTTTATTGAGGTAACGGTCCATATTCCTAGGGTATAATATTATTCATAGGGTTTAGTACAAATTCCTTTATTTATAATCATTATCAACAATGGTAAACCATGGTCTAATGTCACATTATGAAAAATATTAGGTTTATAATATAAAACCCTTGTGCTTATTAAGTTAAGTGTCCATATTCCTAGGGTATAATACTATTCATAGGGTTTAATATAAATCCCTTGGGTTTATAATCATGGTCAATCATGTTTCAATGTCACATTCTAACAAATATTGTCACAATTTGAAAATAAACCATGGTCCACCATCATCGACCATGGTCAACCATCGTCGACAATTGTCAACCATGATCAGTAATGGTCAACCATATTTCAATGTTGCATTGTGATAAATATTGTGTCAAAATGAAAATATCAACCATGGTTAATAATGGTCATCAATGGTTAACCATCGTCAATGATCATGGTCACATTGTACGGAATATTGTTTCCTTTTCCAAGATCACATTATGAGAACCATGCTCATTCATGGTCAACCATGGTCCATGGTCACATTGTCACAAATATTGTCTCAATATTAAAATTAGCCATGATACACGATGGTTCAACATCGCATTGTGAGGATATTATCTCAATATGAAAATCAATCATGGTACAACGTCACATTATGAAAAATATTGCCTCACTATGAAAATAAACCATGGTAAACAATGGTCAACCATGTTTATTTTAGGGTTTATAATATTTATATTGGGGTTTATATATATTGGTTTTATAATATTAAACTCTTGGGTTTAAAATTATTCTTTTGGGTTTTTAATATTAATCCCTTGTGGTTATTATTCCCTTAGGTTTATAATATCAATCCCTTGTGTTTATTAAGATAGGGGTCGATATTCCAAGGGTATAATATTATTCATATGGTTTAATATATATCCCTTGGGTTTACAATCATAATAAACCATGGAAAACCATGGTCCATTGTCACATTGTGACAAATATTGTCTTGATATTAAAATTAACCATGTTCAACCATCATCAACCATGGTCCAACATCGCATTATAACAAATATTGTCACAATATAAAAACCAACCATGGTCAACCATCTTTAATCATATTCAACCATGGTCAAATGTCGTATTGTGAAAATATTGTCTCAAAATGAAAAATAATCATGGTCAATATGAAAATCAACCATGCTCAACCATGGTAAATCATGATAAAAAAAAGTAAACCATGGACCAATATCACATTGTTACAAATATTCTCTCAATCTGAAAATCAATCATGGTCAACCATGTTTCACCATTACATTGTGACAAACATTGTTTCAGTATGAAAATAAAAAATGGTTAACCATGGTCAACCATGTTTTTTCTAGTCTTTATAATATTTTTGTTGTGGTTTATATACCTTAGGTTTACAATATTAATCCTTTGGGTTTTTTTAGGTTTTTATTATTAATCCCTTGTTTTTATTAATTCTTTGGGCTTATAATATGAATCCCTTGGCTTTATTAATCTAATGGTTAATATTCCTAGGGTATAATATTATTCCTAGGTAAAGGGAGCTCTAATTGAATGGATCATGAGGAAAAATACTTGCTAAGGTTTTGAAAATGGGGTAGCAAGCTAAGTGCCCTTTATAGTGGGGAGAAATCCACAGTTAGGAGTGCATGAGCTAGAGGCGATTTGAGATTGGAGACCTCCCGGGAAAGTCCTAGTTACTGGGTGCAAGCTTCAGAAGTTATGATTCATGCTATGTGATTCATTTCACTAGTTTCAATCCCACTTCTTCACCCCTCTCAGCATCACCCGATGCAATGAGTGCTAAGTGGACTATTAAAAAATCATAAGAAATTATTTAGTTATGACTCCCTCTTGTGGAAATGGTCATAGATAAATGACTTACTTAACACAATTGAATCCCAAAAAATTATATCTAATATAATGCACTCTGAAAAACCCCTCAATAGTTAAATATAATATTACAGATAGGGTTTATAATATTCATCCTAGGGTTTAATATAGATCTGTTTGGTTTATAATCCATTAGGTTTATAATATTAATCATAGGGTTTATTATTAATCCATTTTGTTTGTTTATTTTAGGGTTTATATTCCTAGGGTTTAATATTCATCCTAGGGTTTAATGTCGCTCCGTTGGGTTTTTAATATTAAACCATGTTCAACCATTTTTAATCATAGTCAACCATGGTCAACCATTGTCCAATGTCATATTTGACAAATATTCTCTCAATATTCAAATCAATCAAGGTCAACCATTGTCCTAAGTCACATTGTGACAAATATTTCATCAATAGAAAAATCAACCATGGTCAGCCATGTTTTCTTTAGGGTTTATAAAATTCATCTGAGGGTTTATATATTTTGCGTTTACAATATTAATCCTTTGGGTTTTTAGGATTTTTGTATTAATTCCTTATTTCTATTAGTTCCTTGTGTTTATAATATCAATCACTTCACTTTATTAATCTAGGGGTTCATATTCCTAGGGTATAATATTTTTGATAGGGTTTACAATATTAATCCAAGGGTTTTATATAGATTCCTTGGGTTTATAATGCATTATGTTTATAGCATAAATTTTCTGAGTTTATAATATTAATCATATGGTTTATGTTTAATATTCATCCTCGAGTTTAAAATTATTCCCTTGAGTTTATAATCCCTTGTGTTTTTAATATTAATCCCTTGGGTTTACAATACTAATATCAAGGTTGATGATCTGAATCTTAGGGTATAATGTTTATTTTAGGGTTTATAATATTTAACTTAGGGTCTATATCCCTTTGATTTATAATATTAATCCATTGGGTCTCATATTATTCACTTTGGTTTATGATCGGTTGTGTTTTTAGTATTAATCCTTTGGGTTTATTAGTTCCTTGGGATTATACCATCCATGATTTAATACTATAACATTGGAATGGTACAAAATTGTTTCCAACATCACATTGCGACAAAATTTTTCTCCATATGAAAATAAGTCTAACAATCATAATTAGAAAAAACTTTGGTTTAATACGAGGTCTATAATATTAGGCTATTTTAATATTGAGTTTATAATATTAAAGTTTAATATTTTCTTTACAATTTTTAGTATTGGGGCTTAAAATATTAATATTAGGGTTTAATATGAATCCCTTGAGTTTATCAATCCCTTGTATCTTTAATATTAATCCTTTGGGTTTATCAATCCGTTAGGTTTATGATATTAATCCCTCGGCTTTAAAAATATTCCTCTCACTTTACAATCCATTGAGTTTATAATATTCATCCCTTGGTTTATTAATTCCTTAGATTTATAGTAGTAATCTCCTAAGGTTATAATATTAATCCTAAGGATCATAATATTAGTATTAGGGTTTATATTCCTACGGTTTAATATGAATTCTGGGGTCTAATGTTATTCCATTAGGTTTATATTCCCTCAGGTTTTTGATATTAATCCATTTGGTTTATTATTTCCTCGGGTTTATAATATCGTTCTTATGGTTTCCAATATTAATCATAGGGTTTATATTCCTAGGGTTTAATATTAATGCTACGGTTTACAATATTAATCTTAGGGTTTAATATTAATACATTTAGTTTATAATCCTTTTATTTTATAATATGAATCCATTGAGATTATTAATTTTAGTGTTTATATGCCTATGATTTAATATTAATCTTAATATAAATAATGTTATTCCCTTCGTCTTTTAATTTTAATCCTTTTAGTTTATTAATGAAATATGTTTATAATGCTTATCCTAAGGTTTATAATACTATTCTTATGGTTTAATTTTTATTTTAGGGATTATAATATTTATCTTAGGGTCTATATCCTTTGTGTTTATAATATCAATTCCTTGTGTTTAGTATTATTCCCATAGGTTTTAATCCCTTGGGTTTATTAGTCCCTTGATTTTATGATATCAACCCCTTGGATTTATTAATCTAAGGGTTCATATTCCTATGGTATAATATCATTCATAATTTTTTGAATATTAATATTTTGGGTTTAATATTAATATTAATCTCTTGGAGTTATTTTTAGTTTAATATTAATATCTTGGATTTATAGTTTGTAATATTACGACTTATAATACTCATCCTTGGTGTTTATAATACAACTATGTTGAGTTTTCTGATCGCTTCGATTTACAATATTAAGCTTTTCGGATTATTAATCACTTCAGTTTATAATACTAATAATAGGTTGAGTTGATTAATCCGAAAGGTTTATAATATCTTGGGTTTATAATATTAATACTTCTTTTGGGTTAATTAATCCCTTGGGTTTATAATATTAATCCCTTAGGTTTTTAATCCGTAGGTTTTATAATATTAATCCTTTGGGGTTATTGATTTCTCGTGTTAATAATCCCAAAATTTTATAATATTAATCCTTGGGTTTATAATATTCATAATTCCTTGGGTTTATTAATCCATTTAGTTATTAATGTTAATCACTTGGGTTTATTAATTCCTTAGGCTTTTAATATTAATCACATGAAATTTTAATATGTTTTCTTTTTAATATGACTTATCCCTTGGGTTTATAATATTCATCACTTGGGTTTATAGTATCAATCCATTTGGTTTATAATATTTATCCCCTTTACGAATAATAGTTATAATAATTATAATTATTGATAATTAATAATTAATAATTATTAATAATTAATAATTAATAATTAATAATATTTATATTTATATTTATTTTAATTATTAATTATAGATATTTATATTTATATTTATGTGATTAATAGAAACATCACATTATTTCATCTCTAAAATTATTCATTTGGGTTTATAATCTTAGGGTCTATAATAATAAGGTTTATAATACTAATCTTAAGGTTTTTGATCCCTTAAGTTTATAATATTAATTCTTGGGTATAGAATCTTTTTGGTTCATAATATAAATCATAAGCTTTAATATTTTACCATCATTTGGTTCATAATATAAATCCTACGATTAGATATCATTTTTGGTATTTAACTGTGTTAATTAAGTCATTCATCTAAGGGATTAATATTATAAAGCCATTGGGAAATAAACTGAAGAGTTTAATATTATGAACCCGAGGGAAAATAAACAGAATGAGAAATCGTATGATTTAATATTTACCATAGGGTTTATTTTCCCTTTGGTATATAATATTAATCTCTTGGGCTTATTTCCCGTCACGTTTATAATACTAATCCTTTGAGTTTATAATATTAGGCATTTTTAATATTGGGTTTATAATATAACATTTAGTATAGGGGTTTGAAATGTTCGTTTTTAATATTGGGGTTTATGATATTGAGTTTTATAATTTTAGGGTTTATAATATTAATATTGATATTAATATTTTATGTTTATTAATCCTAAGGGATTATAATATTAACCCAATGGGTATATTATTCTAACTTGTTTATACAATTAATCACTTCCATTTATATCATTAATATATTAGTTTTTTTTTTTGGTGAGAGTTTATAATACTAATTTTAGGGTTTGGTTTATATCATTAATATCTGGGGTTTATTATTAAAATTTATAATAGTAATCCTAGGGTTTATAACCTTAGGTTTATTTTCAGTTGCATTCATAATATTAATTTATAGGATTTGTTTTCCTTTGGGTTTATTACGTCTCTCGGTTTATTATTATTAATCTTAGGATTCAATATTTTCTCATTGTGTTTGATGCAAGAGCATCGAAGCTAAATTTTCATTAGTCATTTGTGTGATTTAGTGGGTGAGATGTTTTAATTATTTATTTAGTTATTTCTCTCATTTTTGATAAATTAAGAGATAAAATATAAATGTGAAGATTTTTGTAAATATTCCTTTAATAAATTAATGATATGAGTGGAGTTGAATTATGTAGATAACCTAGGGATTAGGAATTTCATAAATAGGACTTAGTTGAGCCTAAAAAAGGGATAAATCTAATTTAGATTTTAGTTGATATTTGTGTGGAGGAATTTATGGAGTAGAAAAAATTCATATTTATGTATAAATAAGAGGGTTTTATGAGGAAGAAAAACAATTGAGGAGAAAGTGAGGAATGCAGAGAGAGTGAGAAATGGGTTGAGAGCTTGTTGTAAAGGGCCGAGAGCGGAAAGGCCATCCAGTGAAACATTTGGTGAAGGAAGTTCTTGTGTATTTATATATCAGTATATTTTTGTTTGTAGAAGCTCTTTTTTATTTATGTACACTTTGAGAAATTGCAAATTTTTGTTTAATGAAGAGGTTTTTATGAGAATTTTAGTGCTGAAGGAAGCACACACATAATTATATGCTAGGATCTAAGCATCAATGTTTATTTTTCCTCGGGTTTATAATATTAAACCCTTTAGTTTATTTCCCAGTGGGTTTATAATATTAATCCCTTAGATTTGTGATATTGTACTTTTTAATTTTGGGTTTAGAACATAGCATTAAATACCACGATCTAAAATATTGAGTTTTTAATATGAGAATATATAATATTTGTTTTATCAATATAAAGGTTTATAATATTAATTGTATCATTTATATTATTAATCCTATAGATTAAAATATTTATTGTAAGACTTATAATGTTAATCTTAGGGATATAATATTAATCTTAAGGTTTATAATGTTGAATTTAATAATACTAGGGCTTATAATAATTGATTTAATATTATAGTTCAATATTATTATGTTGGAATTGTTCTTAAATCTATCATTATGTGTCAAATATATTGATAGTTGTATTAATAAGTTAATAAATGTATATTAATCATTAAAATAATGGCGAGGAATAAATAAATATTATTACTATTATAATTATGTTATATTAATTTTGTTATGGTTATATATATAATAATTGTTAATGTGATGATAAATGTCTCAACAACATTTGCTAATGTGGTCATATATATCTTTCATATACACCTATCCACCTATATTAACCACATTAATAATGTATTAGTATATATATTTTTATGAGAATTGTTTGTTAAAATTTTTTACACTAATTCTCTTTTTTTTTTCTCCTTTATACTCCTTTGAGTGCCTTGTATATCTAAGGAACATCACAAAACAACTTATAGGTGCAAGAACACCTTTTATCGGTGAGAATTTGTCCAGTCTTAGCATAGGGAAAATGGACCTAAGGCAAAGGCTTCTCTGATGGTATTTAAATGGATAGTTTTAAAAGTGAAGTGAAAAATATAAATATAAATATAAATGTTCCCATAAAATATAAAATGTGTTAAAATAAAAGTTAAAAACATATTTTTATAATATAAGTTTGTTGATTTGTTTCGTGTATTTTTTAAATTTGATTCAAATAAAAATATAAAATATTTCTATGAAATATAATAAAAATGTAAGAGTAAAAATAAAAAATAATATTTTTATAATATAGATATGTTGATTTTTTTAAAATATAATTTTTAATTTTTTTAAAATTTTGAAATCGCATCTTTAAAAAAAAAAAATTGGGAATCAAAATCAATTACGAGAAATAAAAAATACACGGATTGTATAAATTAAATAGTTGATAAAACTCATAAACATTAAAAAAATTGAGTTAATAATATCATTATTAATTATAAAAAGAGTTAAGTATATATACATTTAGGAAAACATGCAATTTATCATAGATATTTATGAGTTAAGCCTGTACATTTAAAAAAAAAATGTAATTTATCATAGAGATTTAACATGTAAACAAGCTTTGTTATAATACTATAGGCTAGTACCATGGATTACTAATACTATAGGCTAAAACAAATATATGTAATGTGGATATGATACATGTTTATACAACATATTTTCTAAATTAGTCAATTTAATTAAGTGGAAATGAATCACACAAGCACTTTTGAGATAAATTTCAACTTTTAATTTACCACTACTATTAAAAATATTCTAAAATGTTCCTAAAAATTAAATCTTATCATCTATCTAATAATTTGAGAATTAAATTAAATTTCTCAAAATTCTATTGATATAAATATATTGTAAAATATATTATATAAATAGATCCAACATCAAATAAAAAAATCCAAAATAAAATAAATAATTATACAATTCTAAAATTTATCAATACTTGAACATAAAAATAATAAAAATAATTACACATTATTTAACTTGGAATATGCACACACAAAAAAAAAGAGTCCAGTATTCTGACGCTAACTCCTCGAATGATCAAAATGACTAGCAACTATAAAGTTCCGTTAATTGATGATTAAGGGTTCGCGGTTTTCTCATAGTCCTCCACAGTGATCATATTTCAGTGCAACCTCGCTGGCATTTAGGGATTTCACACTTCGTATATTCAATTCCAAGAATAGTAACCAACTCAGCAATTTATCAAAATGACAAGCAACTATAAAGTTCCTTTAGCGATGATTCAGGATTCGCTGTCATGCAATAGGACCTTTGATGATGGTTGGGTACTGCACAGTCATCATAATTCAATGCAACCTCGCTAGCATTTAGGATTTTCACACTTTTTATATTCAATTCTGGTAATAGTAAAAGAATAAATTCTAAGAATGCGTTAATTATATTTCAGAATAGGAATATTCATTAAAGCATAGATTCCTTAGTAGAGTCCCTTTTAATTAATCGAGTTGCACGTGTTAAAAAGCATAAGGAACGGTCCAAAATTAGGCTTGGCAATCACGGGCCAAGAAAGTTATGGATAAGCTCAGGTGGACTTTCTGAGACACAGAATCCCAACTATTATAAATTCTTGGTTATGGGAAACTAGGTTTTACAGGCGAAAGAAGGGATAAGATTGTTTGTCCTATCTGATTGGAGTGAATGAGAATAGCTTTCTTCCCACGAAACCAGCAATTAAAAAACTGTCTCAAGAGTTTGGTATTTTGGACAATCTCAGATTTCTTTTCAATTGGAGTGACAGAATGGGGCCGCTTTGAAATAATTATCAGGTAATTCTTTTACGATATGCTGAGCCTACACGCTTTGATAAGGGAAGAATGGTTTTAGAGTTAGCGTGCGATTCACTACATGTGATGCCCCTATCATACTAATGTCCACCAGCGCAGATGAGCCGTGTTCTTCTATTAATCATATAATTTGATTGAGATGATTAATTACAATGAATTCGGTGACTATTGACTCATCTAAATTATCTTGACATGCAGCACACACTAAATTCATCTATCTCTTAACACTCACTTCACACACTCTTTAAATATATCAAATTCTTTATGGGAGAGTGATTAGCTTATTTTAACACTCCCCTTAATTACGATTGTATGACTCAACATATCTCAAGCATAACTTAACTATGTCTGCTTGGCTTACAATACAAATTGACTCAATTATAATTCGAACATGTTTGTTGGTCTACGTCTTAGCTAGGCTTACAATGAGTGAAAATTTTTTAAACTTAGCATTTACTTTTTCTCTGCTTCCAAATTTTATATACTTGAAATTCTTCATTCTCTGTTGTGCTTTCTTGTTGTAGGCTCTATATTTATTTACTTGTTGTTCTTGCAATTTTTCTTTGACTTTTTTTGAATTTGTGCTGAAAACAGTCTGATCTTGTCTTCTACACCTTTCTCTTCAAATATTTGTTCAACCATGGATCGCTGCCATAACATTACATCTTCAAGTATTTTTTTTTGCTATGCTTCTTCCGCTTCATATTGTTGACTTTATTTCTGCCATATATCGTGATAGCAGAATCTTATCTTGTATTGACTCCATTGCGGAAAAATTATTTCAATGCATTCTTGCTTGTTTTCATAAACTTCCATACCATTCTCTTCACATTCATCATCATGTGTTGCCGCTTTCTTCATGTAATATGCACACTTAATATCATTATTCACAATTTCATTCAATAGAATCACATCAATTTGTTTAATTAGGTTCTGAATCCATCCTTCAATGAGCTTCAAATCAGCATCAAACTTATAAACAAACTTGATTTTAACTTCTCCTCCCATGCTATCTTGAGCACGTGCATATTAACAAAAAAAACGTTAAAAACATCTTTACTATGTTCTTCAGTGAGAGCTTCATGCTCTATTGCTTCCTTCTCTGCCTTCTTTTCACTGTTTTACAAACCTCTACTGTTGCAAACATGTCGTCTTCCACTTGGCTTCCAAGCATAAGTGGATTTATCTCATAAAATAACAAAATATCAATATGTTCTCACCATGTGCAACCACTCATCACGAGTTAATTGTTCTTCATCAAATATAACTTCAACAATTCCAATTTAAATTCAAATTTTCTGCTCTATTGATAACTTTATCTAAGCCAAACTGAATTGCTGCTTGTTCACACACTGCTTCATGAGTAGTTCTAGCTACGTCATAACTTGCTACTACAGTGACACTTCAATCTTCAATTTTCATCAAACAAGAATCTTACCATATTAACATAATAAATACTTGTTTCAAGAATGAAACCACATATATCATCAACATAATGTTCAGCCACCCAATTGTGGGATATCCGAGCATGCATGTGCTCATTGTCAATTTCATTCATAAGTTCAATTTTTCCAAATTCATCAGTTGTGGTTGGTTTTACCAATGCCCATCTAACTTTGCCGTCATCATCCACATGTGTTTCATCACAATGGGATTCACAGTCTTCCGCACCATTCACGTTACAATGGAGTGCTTGAGAATTGACATGCTCTTTCTCTGCTTCACATACATAGGATTCAACTTGTCTATTTGAATTATTTGTTGCATATTCTTCATCCATACACATTCTTGTAAAATGGGTTTCAATTTAATAACCTTCATGAACATCTTCCACTTTTGAGTGGGATTCTCCAAGATTTTTTTCCTTCGAGAGTCTTGTTCATCTACTTTGAGATTTGAATATGACTCAAAATACTGTGAAAGATATTGTTGTTACATGTCACTCCCACTTCCACAAAATTATTCTTCCAGGATCTTCCATGATTCCTTGGAAGTTGTAGCTTTTGCTACATTACACATAACTGTTTGATCAATTTCTTGTTGAATGAAACTCAAAGCTACGACATTAGTAAATATAGGAGGTGGTAGCAGATCCATGCTACACCAATCAACTTCAATTTCAACTTTGTCTTCTACTAGACTTCTCAATTCCTTGATTGCGGCCTGAACCTCTCTAAACATGACAAAAATCTTTGCCTCTTTCTTTTGTCCATTTTCTTTGTTTTCTTTAGTCACGCTTTGCGACCCATGACTGTTGTCATTAATCTATCTTATAGTTGCTTTCCTATTGCATGACACTATCTTCCATATTTCCCTAGAAACAAAATACAATTTCTAATATGCACCCACATAAGCCACAATCTTCACCCAAAAACCTGTCATTCTTGACAAAACACCAAAATATTTTTGTAAACCGACGGACTTTGTAAAGCCCTAAAATCTATTCTTCAATGAAGAGTCCTTTCTCTTAATCCTATTCCCTAGCCCTAAAATCTCTTCTTCAATGAAGACTCCTTTCTCTTAATCATATTCCCTTATAAAAGAAAAATATTTATAAAATCCTTTTTTATAAACCTTTATAATAGACCATTATAATACCATCCACCTTGTCAAATAGTAATGGATCCCTCTTTGTGAAAATATTCCAAAAATTTAAGCACCTTCCCTTTTAATATACTTCAAAAAGTATTTCAAAATCTCCAACCTCTTAAAATAAACCTTTTAAATAATACCTTGTGTAAATATTTTTGAATCTCCTTAATAACCATTGTAAAATATGACCCTTTAAAAAACATAATAGCATGAAATTTCATGTGTCAAATGAATTTAAAAAATTAACACATGCTTATTAATATTTTCATAGTTATTTTTTTTTATAATTTATGGTGAACGCACATTTACCATCACAAACTCTTGGTGGACTTTACAAACTAACTTTATTTCTCTAACACGACATGAAGGGTGGTGAGGTCGCATGTTAATGCCCTTCTCGGTAGGGAAATCTTGTGTTACTACTCTAACGATTCCAAAGAGGGAAGGAACCCACGTGATTGAGAAGGTGGGAATGTAATTACCTATAACGCGGCTTGTTGTTGATCCTTTGTGCATTATAACGTCCTATCTACCATTGAAGGGAGTGTTATAGTTCAACTAAGATAAAAATAAGTATTTCTGTGTTATCTCTCACATATTGTTGCTTAATATGATCTCTCTTTCAACTTTATGAAATCCTTGCTCTGATCTATATGACCTTAGCTCTCATACCAATATATTGGAAAGACAAATAGGAGAAACACAAAATACATGATTTTCTGATCTTCTATTGTTCACACAAACTTGATTAAGATGATTTAATTACAATGAACCCGATGAATGGTATTTAAATATTTTCAACTATAAACTCACCTAAAACACCTTGACATGTGACCACACATTAAAATAATCTATCACTTAACGTGACTTGAATCAAAACTCAGTTGACTGACTCTCTAAATATAGAAAACTCTTCATGCGAGAGTAATTATAAATTCTTGGTTATGGGAAACCAGGTTTTACATGCGAAAGAACGGATACGATTGTTTGTCCTATCTGATTGGAGTGGATGAGAATAAATTTCTTCCCCATGCAACTAACAATTAAAAATTGTCTCAATTGTTTGGCATTTTGGATTTTCTGACATTGATTTTCAATTAGAGTGAAATAATGAGGCCACTTTGAAATAATTATCATGAAATTATTTTAAGATATGGTGAGAGACAAACTCTACATGATTTGATAAGGGGATAATGGTTTTAGAGTTTGCAGGCGATACACTACATGTGACGCCCCTGTCACAAAAATTTCCAGAAGCAGAGATGAGTGAAAGAACAATGGTAATTCTTCTTCCTTTCACTTCTCATTCATAACTCTAGTGAGTCTCACCTCAGTTGTTCCGTGGAACTACATTTGGAGGTCATTCCAGGAGAATATGGTCATCAGAATGGCTAATACTAGGATGCGAGTGAGGTCCATGGAGGTGCTTCCATCAGTCATCTATGGAAAATTGATCCAAAAACTTTTGGGGATATCAATTGAAATGAATTGCTCAGTCTTCTTGGTGTACTTTTTGGAAGGTGAAGTTGTAAGAGTGTTACCAAGTTGCCACCATTGTTTCCACATGGAATGTATAGACAAATGTCTCCACTCTCACTCTTTCTGCCCTACATGTAGGCATTGTCTTCATCATTATCGCTAGAAAATTCTTGGAAACACTACAACAGAAAGGGGGTTTTAAGACAATACTTAAGAAAAAATTTGGGTAAATTTTCTTAACTTGAGACAAAAGAAAACTTGTGTATCGTAATAACTATTGTCTTTAAGTGGGTGCGTCAAATTAAATTTTCTTAACATGTTGTCTCTGTAAAGACAATATATAACACAAGAATTTTTGTCTCTCGATAGACATTTTCATTTTTGTCTCTTTAGAGATAGTTTCATTTTTTTCTCTCTGGAGACAATAGGCACCTACATAGAGGAGGGTTTTATCACAAAATTTAAGACAAATTTTGATTAAATTGTAAAGAAATTGTAAATTGTCTTAAATATTGTCTTTAACCGGGCATCTCAAATAATTGTCTTAAAAAATCATCTCTATAAAGATAATATAGAACATAAGTATTATTGTCTCTTCAAATACAATTCATTTTTGTCTCTTAAGGGAAAATTCAATTTTTTCTCTTAAGAGACTATAACTACTTATTGTCTATATAGAGACAATATGCCTTTAATTGCAGTTATTGTCTCTCCAAAGAGAATCGAAAGTTCTCTTTATAAATAAAATATAGAATGTAAATAATTTTTTTTCTTCAGTGATTAATTCACGTTAGGGTGCGATGGAATCAAACCAGCAACCTCCTACTTGCAGAGAAGGTGTTGTTGCATTGAGCTAGAACCATTTAAATAAATGTGTTATATCGATCATTAAAGATAAAAATCAATGAGCCAAAATGTATCCTCATATTAGTAAATAAAAATTACGTTACGTCTTGCTACATGAAAAAATTCACTCAAAAGGAAAAAATTCGATATGGTATTGACTCTCAGGTCATCTAGTGGGCTAAATTTGACAACATTCATTTGTAAACTTAGGGTAGGTATAACATTGACATTGATACCAAGGTCAAGTACCCAATGAATAGTTTTTACACTAACATATAAAAGTGGGTCGAATAAGGCAACACTTCGACATACTACAAGATACCTACGAGACTTTCATATCTCTTCTCTGGAAATTGCTAGAATGGTTCAGGAGGTTTAATGATTTTTTTCTAGTAGTTCATATTGATAAAATGAACATTGTAAAACTTCAAACCATGTCTATGGGTGTGATTTTAATTAATTGAATAACATACCTGGTTGGACAAAAGTAGTGATCGAATTCCACGAGCTCCAAAAAATTTGGGTCATATAGCAAAATACCCAAACATTAGCACAAATAATATAGGCTTATGGTTGATATATATATGTTGCCAATTAGAATTTTTCCATCAATGGGATCTCCCATTTGAAAGAGTTCTTGAATTAAAGTATATATCCCACTACTTTTCCACCCCACTATCACAGTTTTAATCCCTCTAGGAAGGTTAAATGTTATTTCGTGGGTAACCTTCAAAATATTTTCCTTGTGTCATACCTAAAAATTGACTATATTAAGAATTCCCTTGAATAGCCAACAATGTGGAGGCCAACAATTTTCCACAAGTAACGAAGTGTCATAGGGAATTCAAGAATACTATTGAATCTATTCAATTGAAATAATTTTATATGAGAGTTTACATAGACAGGAAATGCAACAATATTGTGTGGCACTCAAATTAAGGCAAAATGTCACTGAGAGACTAGAAATACCTCCCATAATTTTGTGTCTGGGAATGAGTCAATTTGTAGTAGCCTCACGTGAGATAAATATTTCTTAATATAGATCAATGAACTCCTCATGGGCTTTGGATTTGGTCGTACAATGGAAATTCTTTTAGAAGGTAGCATACTTATACATCAATGTAATACCTAAAAATATTTAGTATTGTACAAAATGAAAATGTTCATATTAAGAAGCTTCAAATATGTAAGATGGAACTTGTTGTCACTCCGTAATTTGTAATATTTGAAAGAACAAATGACATAGGACAACATCAAATCAATTTGGAGTCCAGGACCTAGCCTTCCTAGACTTAGAGAGGGCCCTCTCTATTTTTATTATTTAACTTGATGATTCTAAGTGTTGATATTAGGCTAGTTATAGGGATTATGAGGGTTTTTTGTTTGATTGATGGTGTGGATTGACAGATAGGGCTGCAGGGACTAATCCATTGGGCTATGGAGTCAAAAAGTTGGAATGACTCATCAACATGAAGAGCATCACAGGGCAAGCTAACTATGCTAAATGGATCTTTAGAGGTATATGAATATAAGGTGAAAGAAATAGTACGGTTCAATAATTACTAGAGATAAGTTAAGATTTCTTTAATCAAACTTCGGCATAAAACATTCAGATTGTAAATGTAGACAGAATCAACATGCTCCAACAGAAAATCTTAATCTAAAATTTCTGATTTACATTCAGATGAATAGATGCACAATAGAGAAAGCAACAGAAACATTTAAAGAGAGAAGTAGCACATCACCATTTTGACACAGCTCAAAAATCCTGTAAACGGTCTCTAATTATTGATGACCAACTCCAAAATTACAATGCACCAACATAGTAGTTCTTACAATGCAAGGGCTAAGAATATTCAAGCATTGATTATGAAAATTCAAGAAGTATTTAACTAAAACTTGAGTCACATTCCCTAGTCTACTTTCGCAAAATTCTTTTATTACAAACAACTGAAAAATAAATAGGTATGGACATGCAAGGCCTAGACAAAGAAAATCTTTAACAAAACACTGCTTGTGGAATTAATTTTGGTAACTCTTAAACAATGAAAAACTCAGGTGGCTATTCGTAAATCAAAATTAGGCTTGAAGATGGCATGGGATGATCCCGAAGAGACAACAAAAAATGGCTCTGACATCTGGCCCTACTTTTTCAAAAGATCGATGTTGGGTAATTAAGTCCGGTGCAAGGCTAGCCAATTTTCATCGATTAGTGACTGTGCTGATGTGCCTTGTTTCCTTTTCTATTTTTGCCGTTATAACATAACAATTCTACATGAATTCTCTTTGCTTCCTGACTCGACTTGTGGTGTTTATTTTCTACACAAATCCTTCTTTTCCATGTTTTAACTCTTTTTCTAAACAAAACAATGTAAAAACTCCTTCACCCAGACCTAAAAATGTTTAGATTTTATCTTGGAGCCATATCGCATGCCGACAACATCCCATTTTTCAAGTTTTGTAATTTACGATATAAGAAAATGAATTGGGGATGCGATGCAAAGTAGGAGGTAACATGGACGGAAGGTGGGGCTTGACCGTAGCCTGTAATCAAAATTCTTTAACATGAAGTAGTAGAGGTAAAATCTAAAATATGTGAATTGTGAAGTGCGGGGAGGAAGGAGGTGACGTGGAGGGAAGGTGGGACCTAACCGCAGCCCGAAGATCACAAAATTTAAGTTTTTTTAATAAGCGCTAGAGGTTAACTATTGGAAATGTGATTTGTGCTGTTGGAGGATGATGTGCCAAGGAGGATGGATCCCACTATATTGGCAGAGTTATAAAGTGGCGAATGATTTCAGTGTTAAGGTAAGTTTATAATGTTTCATATGATATGTCATTGTATTTCAATATATTTCAAATGACTATGAAGTGGGGGGTAGAGCTGCTATGGTGGGGCCAACCGCATCGCAAAGTAAACAAAACAGATTGTGTGCAGTTCAAATGGTAAGTTAAAAAACTTGTGATGCGATAAGTTATCTTTGACGATATGTGATCGATGGTGGGGGGAAAGGTTGATGTGGAGGGATGGCCCCACTTTAATCACAATCGAAGAAATCGGGAGAGCGGAAGGTAAAACCATGATATAGTGGTGAAAAGGTAAAGTAGAAATATATAGCAGAAAAAGGAGGAGAAGGTAAAGTTTAATGATTTTTTAAGGGAAATGGAGTGAAAATGAAGTATGGCTAGTTAATGGGTCCCATTTCTTTGCATCGACAGAAAAAAAAGATTTGGCATAAGTCTTAAGAGGTAAGGTTAAAAACCTACAAGTTGCAAAGTGCGGGCAACAGGTAAGGCTTATTTGTGTGCCACAGTGAATGGATCCCACTTCATCGTAAATCACATTTTGCTGAATTTAACATTTACCCTTGCGCCCATCCTGAAAAACTTGCAATCTGTGATTGCGATTGAATCTCCACCGATGATCATTGCTCAGATCCAATGGTCCTCACTACTCCCTTGCTGAGGTTTATCGACCTTGTTTCCTTGGTTGCGCCCATTCATTTCTTAGCTATTCATAGAATAATTTCCCCACGTTCACGACTTTACCTTCATGAATCGACCCAAACACGTGCACGACTTGACCCAATCATGTTCAAGACTCTACCCTTGCTTTTTTTCTTCGTTAACTGCTTCTTTACCACCTTTGCTTCCTTTTATTCTAATTTTGCTCCTTTTTTAGATATAAAAATTGGGTGTTAATAGTTGAAGAAGAGCTTTGAAAGAAATAAGGTGTATAACTTTATAACATGGAGGAAATGAGGGGAATAGAGGGGGAATGAAATTGAATGAGGGAAAAAGTGAAGTTTGATCACCATCATACCTTATCAACAAAACTTTCTTCCTTCATCTTTGAAAATAAATGACATTCATGGAATATCATTTTCAGTCATGACAAAATCTAACCAATAATCAATCACCTGGTGATACTATGAAATACAATGGCCTAACATAACTAAAACAATCATTTCTTATTATTAATTAAGATTTTCAATTAGATATTTAGTATCTACAAGTAGTAGCATATACCATTCACATCAAATCACATTTAGGACTATTATGGGGATGAAGCCTCACGAACCCACATTCCATACATTAAGAAATTGGAACGAGTTGACAAATGTGATGGAACCTGACAAAAAAATTATCACTATAAATGTAAATATAGCTAAAGAGGGTTGTGAAATGGAGACTTCTAATTCTATTTTAAAATTAGTGATTGAAATTTGGACGCTTGATATATAATCGAGATATTCTATGAAAAAATTTGGCATTTTATAACAAAGGGATACATTGAGGAATAGGAGGAAACTATGATTAATCATAAAATGTTGAAGGTTTGGAAATCAATGATCATAGTAAGTTTCGGGCCAAAAGTAAAACAAAATTTAACTTATTAAAGGATGGGTAATTAGGAGAGTACCCTAGAATACCAAATCTATATGGATAAAAGCATGTTCACGTAAACGAATGAAAACCAATAAGTGTATTTCCATGATGAAAATTCACAGGTAGGCCTCATCTCACAAGGAAACCCAGGGTGACAATTTTTGTGGATAATAATGGAGAATTTAGTTCTATATTTGAGCTTAATTAGCCAAAAATTAAAATCTTACTGAATTGAATAAGATGGGTTACTGAAAATTTTTGAGTAAGTGTTGGGATTATCTGCAATTTTCCAATCATGACAATGGTGAAATCTGCATTGGGTTCATTGATAACCAAGAATCTCATTCTGGTTTGGGATGATTGCAATGCTCTATTATTTTTTTAAAACATAACTTTCCCCTCCCTTGTATCTTCCAACGCGACTTGCTAATGTTTTTCACTAGAAACATCCCGAGGTCCAATATTATCAAAAAAATGCATTGTTCGATTTCCATCAAATACTCTGAGATTTATTTGAGCATTGAAAGGCTTGATTAGATCCCTTTCTATTAAGAAATCCTTCAAGTCCCCAACCTTCACTGCTACTTCTGCATGAGCTCTAATGAAGATTCCATAATGGACATCTAATCATGTTAATCATCCACAAGACATAACTGAAAATCAATTAATACACAATATTTTATTCTCTACAATTCAATAATAAAACATAACCTTCTACTATTTCTACCACTTATTAGCCTCCATTAAATTTTCTACTTATCTTTTAGGAGTTGTAATCTAGCGTTGGATGTTGTACAAAACATTTGTTGAATCATAGTCACATACTATGTGTCTACACAATACAATTTAGGAAAACAAATTAGTTACTTTGAAAATTCATCAAAACCATACACATCTTATAATTGAAATGCTTGATAACTAAAAAACTATTTTTAAGAATTAAAAAGCTAGCATTCACTGGCTGATTATTTAACCATTCAATCCCCATTGCCCTTATATAATTCCATTGATAATATTTGGGTCTTAACAAGTTGGAACTCCATTAATTTTTTTGGAAGAAAACATGACATCTGCAACATGGACATCCATCACAAAACTCTTAAATGGTGGATTATAAGTGTCCTTGAGGTACTGTTGTGTAATGTGAAATTTTTAGTTCCATATTTGATATCACATCCACCACCTAGAAGCATAAATTATATATCATGTGGATAAATGAATTTTCAATTATAGATCATACTATTTGTACCTTTGCATTGAAATGAAAGCTATCAAAAGTATTCCAATTAACGAAATCATAAGGAGTGTAATGTTTACAGTAAGAAAGAACCTTCAATATTTTATGGTTTCGACCACCTCTTGATTGTAATCCTCTTACATAGTGGGTTCCACCTCTACCAACAACTAAAGCATCCTCTCCTGGATTTTCTTGATCAGGATGCCATCTGGGGTCATGAAATATATTCAAAATAGGGCTTCAATATGTTAGTCCTTCCAATTATGAATTATACATTCCACGAGATTCTATTGATACAGCTTGCACATGAAGTATATTTCTAGGAGTACTTTCTAAGCTTGTATCATAGTTAATCAATATTTCCAAAATAATCGATGGAAAATTGCAAATATGAAAAACAACTAATAATTAAAAATCCAATCAGAAAATTCATGGGACTATAGAAAAGATTTAAAACCTAAAAATAATCATAAATTGATTCATTACAAGTATGTAGATCACATAGAAAAGCTTAGTTCCCAACTTAAATTCGCAAAGAAAATATTATTATAATTTGTTCAGAGAACAACAATAATATGACAACAAAGCATCAATCTAAATTCCAAAGACCAATTTCCTAACAACAGTAGAAACATAGAAAATTGTAATGATAGTAAACTATATATTACCATATGCATTGAAAATGTTGTGAGCAGAAAAATAATAGAAAATTCAAAACTCAGGACTATCTAGAAGCCATATAAAATGACAATATTAATAAACATTAATTTAATATAATATCGAGTCCTGCAACATTTGTAGAGCTAAAAACATGAATAACGCTAATAATATTGTCAAGAAAATATTATACCATCTATGAACTCAAATCTTAGGCCAAGATGAGGACAATATAGTACAAACAGGCTAGAAGAGAATTTTGTTACAGTTGTGTAATCTCACATGAGGGGAATTTTAGTGTTAATTCGTTTGACATGTCCCTAGGCCACATGAGTGTAAAGAAGTTTGATACTATATTATGAAAGAATATCTACAAGTTTCGATTCAAGCCATAATAGGTTAAATCATGGGCTGATATCATCTGAAATACATGATCCAAATAATATCTATTGCGGAGGTTGATCATCAACAAATGAACAAAATGTAATTTGAAAAAAAAAATGATATAATAATGGATATTCATCATATTTATTATCTCTCGAATAGCTCCACAATAATGAAATATCAAAACTCATTTTCAACCCTGCAAGGGAGCAAGGGTATTAACAACAAGTTAACAACTTCAAAAGGCGTGCTATATAGGGATTTTTAATTTTTGTTTGAATGACTTATTCAATAATAAAAAATGTGTTAATAATTGATATCCCTCATATTTATCATTCCCTTAATTGCTCCATGAGCATGAAATACCAAAACGCATTGGAAACCCTGCAAGGGTCATTAATAACAAGTTAAAGACTTCAGAGGGATTGCTATATTAGGATTTTTGTGGGAATAACTTATTAAACAATCAAAAACATATAACTACTATTCTAAATATATTCACAGAAATATATTGCTTCTTTCTTCAATGCATCCTGTTAGCTATTTTCTGGGGTGTAATGTTGGCAAATTAAAGCTCCCAATGTGACCAAAATAGGACTATTTTCACTGCATCCTTGGCAATATTTTTCTCCTTGGAGAACATAGATATTGGGAAAACTAATTTGATTATTGAAATGAATTTTGTTAACTACAATTTGAATAACTGCAAGCTTTCTCAAATAAAATTCTCAAGAGATGCTTGTAATAAAGCATGAAAGACTTGGCCATAAGTGGTACTATATTTACTCAATTTTTGTCACAGAAAATCCCAAAATGGTAGACCACATGAACCCATGATAATGAATCTCCAATTTTGAACATAAAAAATTATGATCTAGTATATTTTGTATATAAATTAACATATATGAAGATAATTAACTAGGCTAAAATATGTATAATAATAACTGAGATGTCAATTGGGCCTAGTTAGCTAGTTTGGTTAAGAGCAACATTGGTATCCTCCCAATGAATGTCCAAATTCCACTAGTAACATGTTCCCTTCTAGGCTTATTGGCGTTAGAAGGGTATAAACAATCTCACTTTGTTTAAGTGGTTGACAGTGTTGAACGTGTTAGAATTTAGGAAACTTCAATCAACAGAAGCAGATTGATTGTTGAAATTAATTATTCTTGACACTAAAAAAAAAATTATGGACTTTTCGATGTAAATTTGAAATTTAATAAAATTTTCCAAAAAATTATAGGGTTTCTTGAATATCATTCACTTTATAATGACGGGTATATCATATCCAAAAAGTGAGCAATAATTTATAAATTCACCGGTAGTTTCATATAAAAAATCATTTCAACAGAATGAAAAACTAACTTACAAATTTATATTACAACACGGGAAAATGTAAGTCTCGGAAGTGTGGAAAAAATTCTTACAATTATATGATGAACAAAATTCAAAACTGTGCTTTAAACTTGAGTAATGGAAATAGTTCTTTTTGTCACTTCCACATCAGAAATAACTCTCCACCAATTTTCGAGCCAACCCTTATAAGAATTCTCATCGTAGCTCCTATTTTCCCTTACCTTGGCACCAAACTATAAAAATAACATAAACCAATGTAGTGTTACAGTAGCTAAGAGAAAAAACGAGACTGAAATTTTAGTTGGCTCAAACAATCAAAGTTATATGGTCACATTTTTTTTCGAATGCTCAATTTGAGAACACGTGAATATGTAAAAAATAATTACAATAATAATAAAATATGTTAGAAAATTATATATTACAGAGCAATGAAACACATAAAATATGCAGAAATGAAACACATAAAATATGCAGAAAACATAAGCACACAAAACACATAAAGCCAGAGAGACACAGATATACGTGGTTCACCCAGTTTGGGCTACGTCCACCCCAAATAGCCAGTCCTTCCTTTCTATTATCCAGCAAAATGAAGAGACACAACCTACAACAGATCTGTTATAATATCTGCTATTCTCTCTCACAGTTTCCCTATTTGTTTCTTTCTCTAAGAATACACAGACAATACATAGCCGCAATACAATGCCCTCATACAAGTGAGGGGTTTCCTTCTAGGGCAAAAAAACCCTAAACTAAACATAACTTCTACCATCAGATCATATGCCTAATGAACAACCCAGATTGACTAGAAATGACTATACTTTTACAAGGCAATTTTACATTTGTTTTTAGATTCGGGGGCACTGCCCTAGAAACCCCCCACGAGGGGGGGGGCTCCATAAAGTCGCAGCCACGCACTCCGCCCCCCCCACCCCCATAGGCAATGTTTAATTACGGGTAGTGTTGCCGCCCCATTAAGGTATAGGGGTCCAATGCTGTGATACAAAATAAACAAGATAATCAGGCTCCACACCCAACAATCTTCCACTTGGAGACTAATTTGTAGAAACTCCACCACTTCTTCGTTTGCTGGACAATGAATCCTCTTTTAACCTGGCTATTTATCATCTTCATCGCCATTATTGAAGACCAATTGAAACTGAGCATATTCTCAGTTTCTCCTTGGTTACAACTTTTGTTAGCATATCTGCAGGATTTTGGCTAGTGTGTATCTTTTCCAACATCAACTGTCCATCTTCCAATACTGACCATATGAAATGGTACTGGAGTTGTATGTGTTTAGTACTAGAATGAAATGCTCAGTTCTTTGCAATATTAGTGGCACTTTGGCTATCACTGTATAACGTGCCCATATCATGCTTCTTACACAATTCATCCATAAACCTTTATAACCAAATAATTTCTTTACTAGCCTCTGTAGCAGCAACATACTCTGCTTCTGTTGTTGAAAGAACAACAACAATTTGGATTTTTGAAACCCAACTGACACCTGTTCCACCTAAATTAAATACATACCCTATAGTGTTACTCCTCTTATCTCTGTCACCTGCCATATCTGCATCAACATATCCCTGTAGAGCAATGTTTGAACCACCAAATAATAATACTTGATTTGTGGTTCCTCTCAAATATTTGAGAATCCATTTCACTTCCATCCAATGTTCTTTTCCTGGATTGTTCATGTACCTACTTACAACTCCCACTACATGTGCAATATTAGGCCTTGTGCAAACCATTGCATACATTAAGCTTCCAACTGCTGATGCATATGGAACTTTAGACATATAATCCATTTCTTCTTGGGTCTTTGGGCACATCTCCTTACCAAGTTTGAAATGGCTAGCAAAAGGTGTACTAATTGGTTTTGCATTCTACATATTAAATGTTTTTAAAACCTTTTGTATGTACTCATTCTGAGACAGTGTTAATTTGCGACTTTTCCTGTCTCTAGTTATTGTCATACCAAGGATTAGTTTTGTAGCTCCCAAATCCTTCATTGCAAAGGAATTTTCCAACTTTATCTTGAGCACATTTATTTCCTACATGTTAGACCCTGCAACAAGCATGTCATCTACATACAATAACAAAATAATATAACTACCATGATTTTTCTTTTTCATATAAACACAATGATTAGAGTGACATGTAGTATAACCTTGTTCAGACATAACCCTGTCAAATTTTAGATACCACTGCCTTAGAGCCTTTTTTAAGCCATACAATCTCTTCTTTAACCTGCACACTAATTTTTCTTTCCCATTGACCTCATATCCTTTTGGTTGCTCCATATATATGTATTCCTCAAAATCTCCATGGAGAAATGATATCTTTACATCTAACTATTCAGAATGTAAATCTTCCGTTGCTACAAAGCTTAAAATAGTTCGAATTGAAGTCATCTTAACAACGGGAGAAAATATTTCATCAAAATCAATACCTTTCTTTTGTGCAAACCCCTTCACCACAAATCTAGCTTTGTACCTTTTTTTTCCTCCATCTGCTTCCTTCAGCCTGTAAACCTATTTATTCTGTAATGTAGTTTTACCTGCAGGCAACCTGACTAAGTCCCAAGTCTGGTTATGCATTAGGGAGTCCATGTCTTATTTCATGGCTAGCTCCCACTTCTTCATGGTTTCAACCTGCATTTCTTCTTCATAACATTCAGGTTCACCAAAATCAGTCAACAATAAATATTATAATGAAGGAGAGTATCGTTCAAGGGGTCTACTTATCCTGGTAGATCTTCTAACACCATTTTCAGGTGTTTGAGGTGCCTGTTGCTATTATGGTGGTTTTTTTTTTTGTGGCTGTTGATTATTATTATTTTCAAGCACCTTAACTTTTTTAGTGATCTCATCAAGAACTTTGTATTCCTTGTTTTATTTTTCCTGTTTCTTTTCCTGCAACTGATTCTTATACAAGACCTTTTCATTGAATATTACATCTCTTCTCCTAATGATTTTGTGATTTTCATAATCGTATAAGCAATAACCAAAATCATTAACACCATATCGAATAAAGGTACATTTCTTTGATTTTTCCTCAAGCTTTGTTCTATTTTATTTATTAATATGGATAAAGGCCTCACAACAAAAAGGCTTTAAAAAAGAGTAGTTTACCTTTTTGCCTATCCATGCTTCCTCTGGAATACCACCGTCCAAGGAAATTGAAGTCCCTCTGTTTATTAGATAAAAAATAGTATCTACAGCATCTGCCCAAAATTGTAAAGGAAATCCTGCATGCAATCTCATGCACCTTGCAAGCTCCATGATTGTTCTGTTCATCTTTTCTGAAAAATACCTATCAAACTCTTCGCTGCAATATTCACCTCCATTGTCTGATTCGAGACACTTCAACTTCTTTCATGTCTCAATCTAAACCAAATATTTCCATTTCTTGAAAGTATCAAATACATAAAATTTATTCTAAATACAATAAATCCAATTTTTTCTAGTTGCATCATCAATAAAAGTGACATAATAATGAGAGCCACCAAGAGATCATAGCTGAGCAGGTCCCCATACATCTTTATGCACAAGCTGTAATTTTTCGCTCTTCTTTTCTTTCCCAACTGTGAGGCATCTGACTCTCTTCTGTTTTCCATAAATTCAATTCTCACAGAAATCCAAATCAACATTCTTCAAACCTAGAAACAAATTTGTTGAGTGAAGAATCCTCATCCCCTTCTCACTCATGTGTTTGAGCCTATGATGCCATAATGTTGCATCTTCTACTTTGGAAGTTAAGGAATTAACAGAGTAATAAATACCATTGATTAAATACAATGTACCAACCTTTTCACCTTTTTCTATTACTAGGGCTCCTTTGGTGATCTTCCAAGTTTTATATGTGAAAGTTGTCCCACAACCTTCACCGCATAACTGCCCTGTTGAAATCATTTTTTTCTTCAGATCTGGAACATGCCTTACCTCCTTTAATAGCCATTGGTTTCCATTATTATTTTTTACAAGAACCTTACCCATTTCAACAATTTTACAAGTTTTATCATCACCCAAATGGACTTTTCCCAAATCTCCTTGAACATAGTCATGAAAATATTTATTATTAGGTGCTGCATGGAATGAAGCCGCTGAATCTACCACCCAGGAATCAGTAACATTTTAGAAAGAGATAATAAAATCATCTTGTAACACATCACCTATCACATTTGCTTCATGATTGTTTTCTTGTTGTGTGTCTCCTTCTTTTCCCTTCTGAGATCTATAGTATTTCTTTAGGTGTCCTTTCTTTCCCCATTTCCAGCACACTATCCTCAATATGGACTTGGATATGCCTTTCGTTGATTTACTGCAATATCCTGAGCTCTTTCCTCTTTGCATTCTTGTTCCCTTATACTCTGCACTCAAATCATTACTCAATGTCTCACTGGAGCTTTTCCATCGCATTTCCTCGTTAAGGATACCACCAACAACATCATCAAACTTTAAAGTACTAGATCCAGAGACATAGTTACTAATGGCCTTAACTAAACCATTCCAGCTTTCTGGAAATGAATACATAAATAAAATAGCACTAACTTCATCATCAAATTTTACCCCTACAGAACTTAACTGACTGGTAACTATATTAAAATCATTTAAATGGTCTGCAACAGATCCACCTTCCGACATCTTCATATTAAATAAATGTTACATAAGAAACACCTTGTTTGAGGCTGAGGGTTTTTAATATAGTTTCGCTAATGCCTTCATAAAACCCTCTGTTGTTGTTTCCTTCAAAATATTGAAGGCTATTGACGCTGCAAGGCACAACCGTACTGTTTCAAGTGCCTTTCTATCGAGAATCTCCAATTTTGTGTCTATCATAGCTATCAAATTCTTTGTTTTTCCACTCAATGGTAGGTATAGATATTTCTGATACATATAATCTTCCATATTCATCTTCCACAATGGGAAGTTTTGGCCGTTAAATTTCTCAACCCTAAACTTACCATCTTCTGCCATTGCTCCCACTTGAACTAGGAACCCTTTTTTCCTGTGATTTTATCAGCCAAATATTCCTTCAGCTCTGATACCAGTTGTTAGAAAATTATATATTACAGAGCAATGCAACACATTAAATATGTGGAATACACAAGAACACAAAACACATAAAACCAGACAGACAAAAATATACGTGGTTCACCCAGTTTGGGCTACGTACACCTCGAACAGCCAGTCCTTCCTTTTTATTACCCAGCAAAAATGAAGAGACACAACCTACAATAGATCCGTTGTAATATCCTCTTTTCTCTCTCACAATTTCCCTATCCATTTCTCGCTCCGAGAATACACATACAATGCACATCCGCAATACAATTCCCTCATACAAGTGAGGGCTTGCCTTCCAGGGCAAAAAAAACCCTAGACTAAACGTAACTTTTACTGTCAGATCATTCACCTAATGGATAGCCCGGATTGAATAGAAATTACTATACTTTTACAAGGAAATTTTACATATGTTTTAGGCTTAGGGGGCACTGCCCTTGAAACCCCTTGCCAGGGGGGGGCTCCATATAGTCGCAGTCACCCCGCCTGGACCCCCTAGGTAGCGTTTAATTATAGGCAGCATTACTGCCCCATTAAGGTACATGGGTCTAACGTTGTGATACAAAATAAACAAGATAATCAGGCTCCACACCCAACAAAATATATTTGATGCATGGGTTTGAATATCACGATCAAAGACAACCTTATTTTCTCTAGTAAATAGAAAAAAAAAGGCATTCATCATTTTATCCACATGTAATTTAATCTTAATCATGGCATTACCATAAGTCCTAGCCCATTACCTTGATAAGTAAGGAAACTCTTTGATAATTTCCCTTTAAAATATGATAGACCAAACCATCTACCACATGTGGTCACTGTTTTTTGAGGTCCATAATGTGGGTATCTTCCTGCACATTTTTTAATGAGTGACTTTAATAAATGTACCCAATTAGAAACCATTGGAAACTTTATTATACAAATAGGTTAGATGCATCTCAATTGTTCCATAAAATTCTCATGAATATAAGGGATAAAATCATGAATTATTTTTTACACATATCGGAGGGCCCTAACTCACGAGTCACAGAAAACATTCCCCCAAAATTCTCACTAGAAATTGTTTTGACAGACACTACTCATGCGAACGGAAACAACATTTCTCCATATTTTTTGTGCTTGTTATCAATATCACTTTTATTATCATAGTAAGGAAAAAATCATACTTAAAACAAAAGCTAAGAATTTCATTATTTAATTTACTTCTTCCTGTAATAGGGGAAAAATAATAAATTTTCAGCCAAATTACTTGCAAATAGGAGCCCACAATCAGCATAACCAAAAGTAAATTTGAAATTTCAATAACGTGTATTTACTATTTACCTCTGCAAAGCTCTTCTTATTCTTGGTAGTTGAAATTCTTTAAGCAACCCAACAATTAACAGAAACATTTTAGAAGAAAAATGTTGTTCATATTCATCGGCATCAATACACATCCCACAATCATCGATAATAATATAAATATGGACAACCCAGAAAACGCTTTGATTTTATGATCCTTTTGTTTTGTCAAATTTACATAGTACTGTCATAAAAAATCCTTGCATTCCTGAATTTGGCACAAGCATCTATATTGATTGTACAATCATCATTCTGTGAAACCAAATAATGTTAATCACTAGCATAAAACCTTCATTTTAGTAACTGATTCTTCTATTGTAAACTACCATCCAAAAGGTATTTCAACTTCTTTAGTTTGAGTATGATGTGCTCTATGTTAGGATATTTTTCTACAATTCCTTTTGCAGCTAAACTTTTACAGCCTAGTAGATAAAATAAAAATCCCATAAACAAAGTGTATCATACACAATCAGGGCACCCTGATACCAAGAAAGAGAAAAAAATAAAAAAATAAAAAAAATGCAGAGAAACTACAGAATGATAGATATTTCCTAGAGTAAGAATAATATCATACTAGTGACTAAAGCACACAAATGAACCCGAATAAATGAAATAAATAGAAAAAAACACAATAATCAAAACACTATATGGATAAAACATAATAAATTGAACAGGTACCAATGAAGAAAATATCAACAAAAACTACATGCAACATGTTATGGGGTATTATGAATTACAGATAAAACACATTCCCTATATGTGGTGCTATGTATTTAGAACAACAGATCAAATAATTTTTAGACACTTTTCCTAAGAGTAAATAGACACACAAAAATATGAAGAAACTTACTTGTGACCCAAGCGCTTCCTATTCTCCTTTTCTCTTTCTTGTTGTGGCTTCCAATCCAAATTTGATCGCCAGACTAGTTCCTACAAGTATAAACACTAAAAAACAAAGAGATTGGAATATAGAGATGCCTATTTGTCTTAATCAATTAAATCAATGAAACATGAAACATATATAATAGCTAAGAATCCATGATATGCAAAAGAGAAACATAAACAGATACATATGTGGGAAAATGAGCACTAATTCTATTTATGGATAGAATGGGGAGGTTACAACCAACGATAAATTTGATGTCACCAGATCCAGAATTCATCCTAGCCTCATCAAAATGAACATATCACTAGCAGCATATCACTCTAATTACACACTCAATTGAGAATCCAACATCATTTCTTTACCAAATTTCTCCCCTCAATTTATAGAGCAGCTGAGGGTAGTTTCTCAATCAATGACTTTCTAATAGTAGGCAAGACATGTTCCCAAGATCAAAGGTGTTAGATGGATGCATGGATTAAAATTTTAACACATATGGACTCTTTTAGAAGGCACTAGCCATGTGGAGATTTTGGAACAATGAGAATTTCACTCCCATTTGACCAACACACTCTTGAATGTTAGGAAGTGCTTTGCAGATCACCCTTGAATGGAGGTAATTACATATGCAAAGCAGTTATTCCCTTGCGAGGCTACGTTGGTGACCTCATAGGTGATATAACATGTAGTTCAAATCTTGGAAACCTTGTAATGAAGTCATGGATGATTTGTTATTTTTCTTTTCCTAGGGCATGTAGCAACTGAAATGATAGGGGATGATAGAACCTATTTCATTGGTTCTGGGGATGATTTCCAATTGAACCAGGTCATTGAAAATGATGCCCAAATTGAACTACTACAACTACCCTCTAAAGCATGAAGTTAGAATATTAACAATGATTTTTGATGAGATGTTTTACACTGTGATGGGCTGGAACGGAAGTAGAGTGGTGACCTCCATCAATATTTCAATACATTACATCATAATATATCCTCTTGATCACGAATTGTCGAGGGAAGGCATTCCCATGCTCAACACATAAAATATCTAATAACATGTACATAATGCATAAATTCGTCTATATTGGAATGTTGCCTAATTCAGACATGGTATGTAAGGTCATCGTACAGTTGATGTGTACAACAATCCTAAAATCACATCTCGGATGGCTGAAACTAGGTCTGGGGTCTTCTTATCTTGTTCACTCGATTGTTCGGATATAAGTCTAGCCATGCAAATATATGATCTGTAGTTGAACATGGTAAGACATTGTTTGATTACCATTCAATGATGTGAGTTGTTAACAAACGCGAGAGAACCACCATTGATGTTGATGGCTCTCAAGGTACTGCAGTAAATTTCATAAGGTGTGAATAGATAATTTGATTTGAACGTAAAACAAAATCTTTCAGTCAAAATTCCAAAAGCGAGGATCTTGTCGATGTTGTAACAAGCCTCATGGTACTGGAAGATGAGTTTCTAAGTGAACTTCTTGGATGAGGTTTTGACGTCGACAGGAAGCTAATTTATTATGAAATGAGAGTTACTAATTTTAGAGACAAAATGTTTCTTGATATAGCAATGTTTAGGGATGATTGTTATGAGAATGAAGGTTTATGAGTATTGCAGAAGGATTTATTCACTAGATGACTTCTCTTGAACATATCAGAGACACTGAGATGAGTTGGTAACATTGACCCAAAACTGAAGTGAAGGTGTAATGAACCATAGCTATGAATGAATCATCAAGAAGATTACCCAACCCAAACAGTTACGATGATGAAGTGAAGTATCATGTTCAAGAGCAACCTACTACTGTAAAAGTTCTGTTCACTTTCCCAAATTTTCCCTGGTCATTTTTCGACCAGTACGTCTTTATTTTTTAACAAGCTTGATGAGGATAACATATGCTTGATCTATAATTCAACCCTTCGGCCGAATAATGTATCGCTATTTAATCATTTAACGATCCTATCAATGAATAAAACTCGATTCTTGCCATGATCGACAAGCTCGTCGATATTTTATGTTTTAATGAGCCTAATGATAGTGACAACCCGATCCTTTTTTTTTATTTAGAGAGTTTGAAAAAGAGGACAAAAGAAAACTCCATAAGTATTTTTTTGTAAAGTTGTCGCTTAGATCCGAAAAAGTCTAAAATAATATCTTAGAGAACCTCCTAGTCATGTTTGACTAAGGCATTCCTTTTTCATAAATAATATATCTCACTGTGAAAAAGGCTTAAACTTATCTTGAGTAGATATTAATTCATTTACTTTTACGATCTTGAAAAGACAAGTGCTCGGCCATATTTTCACATTATCGGATTCTGAAAAGAGCTAAAAGAAGACTCCAGGGGTTCCTTTTTCACTATTATCAAAGCACAAAAAAGAGATAAAAGTGCGCTTCAAGTCCTTTTTAATTTTTATAAAAGCTCAAAAAATAAGGATAAAAGTACGCTTTGTGGTCAAATCATTATTGAAATAAATGAGCACGACTAATCTGCTCATCAGTTGTAAAACCTGTTTAGAACAACATGAAATGGATTAAAAATACATGTTTCATGATAAAAATAGAATAAAACCATAGTCACGGTAATAAATATTATTTGAAAATCATAAAATGACTAATTAAAAGAGTTTTACTATTCATTTTTACCATTTGAAAGTTACAATTTTCATTTTGGAGCTATGAACCTGTTTTTCACCCAAACTTTAGTTATTGATTGTAATTGATTCTGTGGATGGTTTTCACCACCGTTTGATCCATTTTGGTGCCATAAGCCCTCTCTTTATTTGAGTTGTAATTTCATTTCATTTCATTTCACTACGAATTTTTAGGGATTTGGGTCCCTTATGGTAAACTATTTTTCAAAAGAGGGAAACAAACCCTTGAGCATCGAAAAATGCATTGTGGAGAACCTAAAATTAAGCCTAGGTGCATATACAGTGCACTGTCTATTGTTCAAGGCTGCATTGGGCACAATTCACATTCCTGATTCTTGCATTGTACCCAATTTTTGCCCAATTTTTTGCATGAAAAGGAGTCTAATGAGTCTTATGGTTATGTTTTAGGGATTCATCGAACTAGAATGATGATTATTTGTAGAGAAAGGGAGCATGAAGAAAAAAATATTATTTCCCTAAATGATATGGGTATTGTAAGATCCCTAAGAGATTGTGGGTTATTAAAGTACTTCCACTTGTTAGGTATGAGGAAACAAATAGAACTTTTGAAGTTTCTAGTCCATCCATGGGATCCAACAATTGAGGCATTTCACATTAGGAAAAAATTGGTTCCTATTACAGTGGAGGATGTATGTTTTCTAATAGGCTTGTTGAGGAGAGGCTTGCCCATTTATCTCTCATGGTTTTCTCTCAAAGGAGAGACAATGAGAGACTATGTTTTGTAGTATTGTTATCTAGGGGCAGAGCCAAGTAAGGATGGAAAAATAAACATTTTTTACGTTCATGATTTTCCTTTGAGAACCATTCTATTCACGATCACAAAGCTTTTCGACACTGTTACACTACATGTAGCGAATAGATATTATATGAATTATGTGCTAGAGTGTATGGAGCCAATAGTTTTCCTCTGGTCTGAAGTTATACTTTCTCAAATAAAATAACAACTGAACAAGGCAAAGGGAGGAAGGAAGGAAAAATTTAGTTATGGTTCAATCCTCATTTCTTTTTCCTTAGAGCAGATTCCATTGATGCAGCCTTAGCATGTGAAACTGGGTGTGTCAAACCCTAGAGACCTGAGGATGCATAGATGGGTAGAACTGATGGCTACGAATGCATACCAATCGTCCATTATGTTATTGAATACATTATTTGTCTTGTTTAGATGAAATTTTATCACCATCGATGAGTATGCATACACAGGCATCGATTTTCGAGGAGATATAGACTTAGCTTTACCAGAAGGTGCTTAGTGGGGTGTAATCAATAAGAATGTTTCGACCATGCTTTTTGATTTTTCTAAGGTTTATATAGTTTTTTTGTATCTTGATGTTTTTCCAAGACTAAAATAAAGTTTTAATGTAATGTAGATGTTGTTTGAGTTCAACAGGTCGAATAACCAGAGCATGGAGCGAATGAGCTGGCAGAGAGGGTTGTCGGGAGAGCAATCCTTCAGGATTTAGACATGGTTGAGACTTTGTCTGAGCTTCGGTAGCACATAGAGGGGTTGACCTTCAAGATGCTTGATTTTGGGATTGAAGAGTTACCCATGCGACTACAATGCTACTCTATAGGCATTCCTAAGCACTTGATTCAGTTACTACGTAAGATATCTAGATCTATACCATGTTACCATGATCATCACTAGTTTACTTCTGACATTTTGCATACATTTTGAGGTCATATGACTAATGTTTCTTGGGCACAAATTTTTTTAAAAACCTATAACTATCTATATATTTGATTTCAGTGTTTTCGTATGTGTATTGTGCAATCCTATTCAATTATGTGAATGTATCTTTACATCTGTTGTAAATTTCTGTCTATAACATGATTAGCTAAAGAATCAGTCAATGTGTCCAAGTTTTTGGAAATGTGTTGATATTAAATAAAATCAAAGTGTCTTTCCAAAAGTCAAAATCTTAGGAACATATGATGCAGTGTTGGATTTCTAACAGTATAAACACTAGTAAGTTTTAATACCACAAGTTGTGAATCTAACCTTATGATGATGCGGTTAATAACAAATGAAATGGCATCAAAGAGACTTTAGATCAACGTGCTATACTCAAAAATATTGTTTTTTGATCTACCGACACAAATCCCTTGAAAACTCACTAACTCATCGTTTGGAGCGAAAATGGCCCACGCTGCAGAGGATAGATTCTACGTACTATGACTAGCACCATCAACATATCCAACAAATGGTTCCAAAGGTTCAGACATCTGAGATGAAATGTAAAGTGGATTACTAATGTCAAGAAAACTCTAAAAAAATAAACTAAGACAGTGAATTCAAATAAACATCATATCTATAAAGTATAATACAAAAAATTACTACGCTCATGATTAACCATAGTAACATTTCAGATAAAACCCGTTTCTGGGCTGCGCCAATAGAATTCCATCATAATCGACCAACTCGTAGGCACCTTTAGCAAGAAATCTTTTAACAATTAGGGGCCATGCCATAATGGCTCAAATTTCCCTGTATCTATTACGTGAGCTTCCTGATCATAAAGAAGGACCAAGTCGCTCTCTGAGAAAATGTGAGGCTATACATGTTTATCGTATTGCACCTTTATATGTATCTTATGCACTTCGTTGGCCAATTGGGCTTCATGGCGTGTTTAATAAATATGGATGAGGTTAAAAAAATGCGCTTGTTCATCTAAGGTGTCAGGTAACAAGTTGATTGTGAGTTTTAACGATGGTATTTCACATTGGATTGTCAAGATAGCTTCCATACCATACACCAATGAAAATCGGGTAAATCCAATTGCGTTTATCACTGAGGTTCAGTACACCCCCATGGACGAGTACATGATCAGATGCCGGTTTCCTTTATGAACTCCTATCATTCGTTGAAGCATTCGTTTAAGAATCTTGTTAACAACCTCAACTTGTCTATTTGATTGTGGATAATAAGAAGTAGAACTCTTACATGAAAGTCCAAATGTGGCAATCAATTCAACCATCATGTGATTACAAAAATTCTTACCATGATATGTAACTATAGCCTGTGGGATCCAAAACTATGAAATGACATGATTAAAGAAAAACAATGCAGTTGTTTGTCCTGTGTTGTTGAACGTAGGCATCGCTTCAGCCCACTTGGTAAAATAGTCTACTACGACAATAATATAACCATTACCCCCAGACGAATGAGGGTTACAGGTCATGAATTCAATGCCCCATTTTTAAAGTGGTCCCACAGATACAATAGGATGCATTGGCGTTGGCGGTTTGCAGATTTTACGATCAATTATCTGGCACGCATGACAACTTCTGACTGCAAGGATGCAATCGTGAAATATAGTAGGCCAAAAGTAACTAGCACAAAGTATCTTTTGGACGATAGTGTATCCAGAAAAGTGTCCAGCACAAACCTCAGCATGATAATCATGTAAAACCCTTCTGGCCTCCTCATGAGTGAGGCACCTTCTTAAAATTGTATTGACACCACGACGATAAAGTGTATCATCGATGATCTGATAATATTTGGCTTCGTATCAAGAACGTCGTTAGTTAGAGTGAGAGGTATCAGGCTGAAAAGTCTGGGTTTGGAGATAAATGATAAAATCCCCATACCAAGGATCATATGATCTGATAAAAAACAGAGACTCCTTAGGAATAGATGTTCTCGACATAGTAGCAATACTATGATAGGGAAGGTCACAAAGAAGCTCAGCCAAAACTAAATACTTCTTTGACTTGGATTTGATGAATTCCAAATCAAATTCCTGCAAAATAACAATCCATCTTGAATACTTGCCCCCTAGAAACTGACGTGATGAGATGTAAGTCATGGGGTTGCAATATAAAATGATAATGGTCTTCCAGAAGAAGATATAGTGGTGAAATATTTGGTGAGATTGAACAGCTGGCAAGGCAAGATTTTCTACGTATGAATACTTCACTTCTATATCATTGAGATTACAACTCAAATAATAGATCAGATGTTCTATCCCATTTTCTACTTGGACCAATACCATAGCAATGGTCGTATCAGCCGTGGTGCTATATAACAAATAATCACTCTGATAATTGGGGGGATACATTAATTACTCTCAGAAAAGAGTATCCTTGAAAGCATCAAAAGAAGCTTGCACAACTTGGTCCCAATGGAAGGGAATCCCCTTTTTCAAGAGTCGAGTAAATCCTTTATCCATTTCAGCATAGTTGGTTATGAACGTCCCTAGGAAGTTAGCATTTCCTTCAAGTTTCTATAACTGAAGTAAATTTGATGGCGCAGGCAAATCAAGAATGGTCTAGACCTTCAATGGGTTTTGATTTCCTTGTTTTGAGACAAAAAATCCTAGAAATCGACCAGAACCAACACAAAACATAAATTTATGTGGATTGAGGTGTATTTTGTAGTGTCGTCAACATAAAAATATAGCCCTCAAATGCATCGAGTGATGACTCTGATTTCGTGAATGCGTGGACAAATCGTCTAGATAGGGTTGAACAATGTGCTTGATGTCATTGAAAGCATAATCCATTTATCTTTGAAAAGTTTCCACAACATTCTTTAAACCAAACAGGAGTTTCCTATAAGCGAATGTGCCCCAGGGATAGATGAATGATGTCTTATATTGGTCCTCTGGGCAGATATTGATTTGATTATAGCTGGAAAATACATTTATGAACGAAAACATTTTGCATCTAGCAAAATCGCCAATAGTCTTGTCGATAAAGGGAGTAGGATAGTTGTCTTTTGAACAAGAGATATTGACATCCTGATAATTGACGCACACTCTGATGGTTCCTTGTTTTTTCATAACAAGAATGATGTTGTAATCCCACTCAGTTAGTGGAACAAGGTAATTGAAACCGACATGCAATTTTTTTTCAACTTATGCTTTAATGGTAGCGACCTTCTTTGGATGAACAGGATGAAGGCATTGACGTACCGGCTTGACATTAGGGTACATATTAATAGTGTGTTTAATGATACTAGTATATATGCATGCCATTTCCTCATAATACCAAGGAAATACATAACGGAATTCATGAAAGCAAGAGTGATATGTTTCGAGTTCTGATGGAGAACAAGACACCGACATGAATGTTTTCTACAATGCCAGGTTTGGTCGAAATATCGATAGAAATGGTTTGTTCAATATTTAACAGATTTTGCTCATAATCGATTTCATTAATAGGAAAATAATTCGAAAATAAATTTTTGATCGATGAGTGATATAGTTCACTAATATTATTTTCTTCATAATTAGGAAGATGGGAATAATCATGATAATCTTCCCATGGTTCTCCTGCTGACATCATGGTTTCTAAAATATTCTCATCTGTCAATAAATTTGAGGAAAAAGGATCAAATGGAGTACCAAAATCTAACGAACGATCAACCAAAAAAACCAATGATGATGATTTCGGACTATATGCCCAAGCCAGATAGATCGATTGCTATGCCAGCTCAACAGGGCTGGGTGTCAAAAACTCATCCAATGTAACAACTTCAGAATCACCTGTACTCTTCTTTAAGCGAGATGGAGTGGAAAATATCATGTAGCAGTTCGATATTCTTGCCGACGTCACAGGCGGTGGTAATGCAAAGGCACCCATGAGAGTGGAATAATTTAAGAGTCCTACACCAATGTTCTGAAGTGCGAGTTGGGGTAAGTGAACTAACAACACACTTTTGGTTACCTGGGAATTGGAGGCAAAGAAGGATAGTTGATTGATGACTGTGATAACATATTTATGTTGAAAGACAATCATTCTAAGTTATGTAGAAATAGTTGCAGTCATAGCATATACCCATGGCCTTCCAAGTAAAATATTGTAGTCAAGGGGTTTGTCAACAACCTCAACCTCAACATTCATTGTTTTTCCCCCTATTTCAATATGAATGTTATTGATAATACCTCAAAGCTTATATGTACATCTGTCAAAATCTTTCAAAGTCATTGGCGATTGAGATAGGTGTGGCGAGCCAAGTGAATTCCAATAGTTTAGAGAAATAATGCATGTATATGCTCCCTCATCAGTAATAGTACGATGAACAAGGTGATTGAGAACATTTACTTGGATGGAGAATGCCCATTGTACTGGTAATTGCAGCACATAGCCCGTATGATTAGTGACTACAATATTATAATCAGTTGGACCAATTCCACCAATTTCCGACAAAAAAACCTATTTATGAAAGGGACAATTTTGTAGCACCTCAAGCACTAACATAGATGAATCGGATTGAGCCAAAAATTCAACTATATTATAATTTTTAGCAGCTTTGGATCAAGGATTAAATTTCAATTTATGAACGACTCCCTTTGGTGGCTTGTTGTCAATTCAGGAATAGCAGGTGGCGATACCAGTTCCGTGGATGGATTTGTAGTCAAGGTAGCAAGTTGATTAGTGGCTTGAATACCATAATATTTATTATGCGTTGACATGAAAATACCTGTCGATGGATTTGTGACAGATAGCAAAAGCACTTGGGAACTGGAAGCTGGATCCAAAGCAACCAAATTTGTGTCTGGATTCGGAAACAGATCTGTCAACACAGCTGACACATGTGAAGTCTTAACCATTGTTGAGACTTCAACGCAGCGAGGATAATCCTGAACAAAGTGTTCCTCATTGCAAATTATGCATGGATAATGAGGTTTCTGATTTCCTAATGATTGATCATATGATGTTTCCTACGGGGTAGACGCTTGCTTTTTCTTTGATTTCCTTTTTTTCTTACTTCTGGGTTGGTTGTCATTTTTTCCTTTGTCAAATGACACGGGATTGATTTCAGAAGAAGGCACAGGATGATATGCAGTAGTATGATGTGTTCTTGCAGTACCAATCATACCGTCTCCAGCTTGAGAGTCCTTTTCTGGAGGAGCAACAATAAAATTAGATTTCGGCGTGTTAAGAATTTTTTCATAGAGTGTGTTAGACTGATTATAAATCAAGTCTAAATATTGGGCACGAGAAATAACCTTATCTTCAGTGACAATTTTGTGCTTAGCCACATCCTCAGGTATAGATGGTAACATGGAATTATTGAACCACTTAGCAAGGAGTTGATCAAGAACAAATGTCTTAACCATTCTACGACGATGATGCCACTCATGAATATGATTAGAAATGTGAGTAGCATTAGTTTGTTTAAAATTATTCAAGAGTTCCATTCCAGTTTCATATCATTTGGGTAACTAGAAGTGAGTAAAAAATATTGTAGCTAGGGTAGTGAGATTATCAAAAGAAGGTCTAGGTAACTCAATGTACCATTTTACAGCTGAACGAGTGAGCGTACACTGGAAAATATGTATTTGAACAGAGTCATCATTCAAGGAGTTTGATGAACACCACAAATGATAAGTCATAACATGATTCGATGGGTCTTCCCCAGGGTTTCCATTGAGGTTACGAATATCCGAGGGTAATTTATGAGGTATCACTAGCCACCAAGGAGCATAGTTGATTGGACCATTGGTGAGCCGATTTAAATATGATAACTCTAAAGTTACATCAAAGGGAAACTGTCGATTAATGTCAGTTTGAGTATAGCCAGGTTATGATGGAATTGATTGGGCAACAGGCCTTTGAGCACCAACATAAAGAATATGTTGTTGGTAGCCTAGATAGGGGTTGTTTTGATAAGAAATGCTTGAGGATTCTGTTGACCAAAACCTGGATATGATACTTGTTGAAATGAAGGTTGTGGAATTTGCGCCTGAGGCTACCAAGTGGTCTGTCCACCAATGTTATAACCCAAATTAAAATAACTTGGATTCGTTTAAGGATAGGTATAACCTAGTTGTGGCTGTGGCATCCCATAACATTGTAATCCAGCTTGTGAATAAATTATTCCAGGTACAAGTGGTTGTTGCAAACTAGCCGAAGGAGTTGGAGTCTGAAGGCCCAATACTTGAGGGTATTGAGTTGAAGGATTCACCTAACAAGATTTTTTTACAACAGTTTGAGTATGTAATAGGGTTAAATATGTGTTAATAAATGGAATTGATGTGGGTGCAATAGGTTGAACCGGTTGATACAAGTGTACAACCGTTTATGTTTGGATAGGTAGAGTGGGATGCCATTGAAAAAAATTCATTTCGACATTAGGTTGACCAAATAATGACATAGTACTGTCAAAGTGGGTGACCATAGGTTTCCCCCAACATGAGGAGTATAATAAGATGAAAAATATTGTTCTCCAAATGCAGGGAGTCGAGTTGAGATCGTACTGGATGGAATAGACCTAGATGGACCAGCTTGATATTGCCCTGATGATGGATATAAAGAATCAAGTTGTTCAGTACTCACTATAGGTTTACCATTTATAATACCAGATAATGAAATTGGTGAAGTACATGGATTTGAGGATGCACTAGAGAAAATTCCATATAAATATTTATAACCTAGTGGGACCATATAGCCAACATGTAAATATCACTCTGGTGAAGTTGTGAACATCGACGAGGTAGTGAGAGCAGGTGCTGACACAATTGGAGCAGATGGTCTAGTCAAAGATGTTGGTTCAGGCATGGTTACTTGACCAAATGTATACCCTTTTGAATTGACAGAAATTTGAATAGGCACATGCTCAACAAAAGCGGAGGGTGGCGATTGAGGTAAATACTCTTACAGGTAAATATCCTCCCCAAAATGGGTTGGAGTTAAAGCTTTTTCATTTTGTGGGATTTCTTCAATCAAAATTAAACCAAGTGGAAGGATTTCACCATCAGGCCCAAATTATATTTCAGGAGGTTGACTGTGTGATATGGGAGATTCAATGGCTACAATATATTTTGGGGTGAATAATACAGGAACAAATTCCATTCATTTGACTTTGGGATGCAGATGTTCAGGGAAAAAAGAGACAAGATCTGGATCAACTTCCAGTTGAACAATGTCAGGTTCGGGAGGTATGGTCTCACTGATTGGATGGATCGTGACCACGGGTAGATGTGAGGACTCCATGTTGACAACAGTAGGTGAACCATGATTTGTAGAAACAAATTTTGTCGACTCTGCTATATGTGAATATTATGCTTCACCAACAGTATTGCTAGTACTTTTTTTAGTAGGGTGATGTTGCCTTCGCTGACCAGAAGTGACTTCCGGTGGTAAAGGTGGTTTCAATGCAAGTCTACGTGAATGACGGGGAAAGGGATTTTATTCTTCCATGATGACTAATTTATTTTATGACCAAAAGAAAATGAATAAAATAAAAGGGTAATTCTAGGTAAAAGGTTTACCAAGAAACTGTGAACTCCAGAATACCTCCTGGCAAACCAAGAAGTACGAGCAAGTAATCTCCCTGAATGCTATGTTTGGTGTATCAAAATTTAGAAGGTAGCTGACTCAGTTCACTATGGATGTAAGGCAACCTAAATTTATCCTCCCAAATATACCCAAAGGTACGTAGACACCCAAGTCCATGTTAGGGATGTCTAATTCAAAACCGCATAGTGAGAGCACCCGTTTATAATTTTCTTACTATAACACCACCCAATATAGCCGAAGGTACGTGGACGAGCTACGATATAATTATGTACGTGGAGTTAGGTATCACACTCAAAATGTATCAAAGAAAATTAATGAAAACTGCTATGTTTTATTATGCCGGAACACATCTCTAGCCTACACCTTATAAATGTTATCGTTATTATTCCAATGTTTTTTTAGCTAAATTTATGCAAATTTTAAGTTGATCTTGTTTATCAATTTTCCTTTCAAGGTTCACCATGATGATGTGATGGAAATTCCTAAAATTAAAACTAAATGATAAGCATACTTTTCATTTTTAGCTTTTTCAAAGAAAATCTTAGCTACTAAAGGGAAAGAGCAATCAATTTTGAGAGAAAACAACAAAGAGCACAAACTAATATGAAGCTTTCCTAAATTGTTCCTATGCAAAACACACAATTCACTACATGAAAATGCAGGTTTTTCTTTTCAGTCCCCTTAATGTGAATGAAACAAGGGAACTATATGCATCAAATCAACAAAAAAAAAATGCTTTCTTCTCTGAGAAACGACGAATTTAACAACAATTTCTCTTTTAGAAAAAATGAAGAATGGAACTACAATTTTTCCTACATGAAACGAAGAATTTAATGAAAATTTCCTTTATAAAAAAAATGGATCTAATCCAGAAATAAAAATACTTTGAATTCGATTTGTCAATGAAAAAGAAAAACACTTAAAGAAACATTGAACAAACTTACTTTTCAAAGGAGGAAGGATCAGGAAAATTCACTGGTCTCTATGAGATATTGTTACACAACAATTTGTCATTGTCCCTGCCAATCCCCATCCCGCACATTGGAGGGCTCATTCCGTGACCTGTGAGCAGAGACAAGACTTGAAAATACTTTCATTGCATCCCTCTGAATATGAGCTTTCATTGTCCTGGAGACATCTCCCTGCAAAAAACCCTAAAAATAACTCTTTTTCCATTGGCGCGGTTCCATAGTTCAGTCCTCGTGCCAAGGGGGCAAATCCTCCAAAGAGGGCGTGCCAATTGGCGCTCTGTCATAGAGCCACACCCACACCAACCACATTAAGAGGTGTTTTAAAAAAATAAAAGGCGGAAGTTTCGTCCTAACAAATTCCTGGACTGATATCTATCTTGAGTTGGGAGGTTTGGCTACGGATTTCCATAGAGAGGAAGTGGTTTTCCACCTCTCATGGAAGCTTCCTTGATGATAGGCCCAATCCCATAATTATAGGGATCCCAACTCCCCTTCCTCCTTCTATAAAAGCTGGCTCTTCTCCATGGCAAGCTAATCTCCAAGTTCCCAAGAGCTTTCACATCCTTATGCTGCAAGAGCCTTCTTGATTCCCTTAAGGCCAAATCCAAGCAAGGAGACTATTGCCAAGTATCCGGAGAGAGAGGCTTGTCCCATCCTTGACAGGCTTTATCGAGACATGTTTTGCTGACGACCCACCAAAGGAGAGTGTTGCGTCGAAGCTATGGTTGTATTCTTCTTTTGACTCATTAATGATAAGCGACTATTGGTTATGGTTCCACTCTTGTTCTTGATTATGTTCATGAGTTATGTCCTCTTCGACTGACATATAGTTGTATATATTGGATTTTATGCTTGTGTTTGTGTTGTTTCTTGCATGTGCAGATGTCTGATCATGGAGATCGTGAGGATTGTGATCTGCCAGGGCGAAGGAACGGGAGCACTACCTCTTCTACAGACGACAACGTTGGATTCCAGGTAAGCCTTCATCGCAAGTCGGTTTATTTGCAATTAGGAACCTGCACTGTAGCGTGTTTGATTGTTGCTAGACCCGATCTGGGCTAGTAGGGATCGCCTCTGTCCGCAGAGGGGATTAACCTTTTCAACAATTTGGCGACTCCATTGGGGACTCAGCTTGTTGTTTGATTTGTAAGCTATAGACGGAGCCTGAAGTGCAGCCAGATAGCCTTCGAAATGCTTTTGCTCTGCATTAGTGGAGTAGATCAACGCTGCTTCAGTCAATCTCCGGTTTAGTTTATGGACTGAACAACTTGGAGTGTTGTCTTCTCTTTTCGGTCAATTTCTTGGCCTTGCTTGCTTGGTCAGCTCTTTGGACTGGTTTTTCCTGTTTGTTTGGCTTTGTTTTAGCCTTGTCATCACTTGTCTGTGTCTGAGATTGCTTGTTTTTCATTTTTCCATAGTAAACTCGGCTGGCGCGCTTTTCAGTGTGACAGTCGCGCCCATTGGCGCAGGTTGCCTGTGTATCACCCACGCCATTGCGTTTCTGGCGCTAATTTCAAGCTCACAGTCGCGCCAATCCTGTGAGCTATTAGGGTTTGCTGTGTTTCATGCTTTCTGAGGCTGACTTGTGATTTTGATCTTGTTTTTTCGGATGTTTGAGTGCACTGGAGCCTAGTTTGATTGGTTGTAACCTCCATCCTTTGGTTGTTTGCCTATTTCTTTCGATTTTGCATACGAGCCCTAGGGCATCTAGGTGCCTTTGTGAGTCGAGCCTCCCTTGGGAGTTTCTGGTTTTCGTTCGTTCAGTCAACTTTGGGATTGCTTCCTTGCATTTTTTTGACATTTGTCTATCATTTTATTGCGTTTTTTGAGTGACTGATTTCATTTTCATTGGAATTTCGCTTTGCTTCATTTTGGGCCTAGATTACACGGCTCATTGGTGTCTTTGTAGGTTTTAACCCTGAACAGAAATATCTACACACGATTCTTATAACAGAAAATAAACAATAGCAAGAGCATGTTATAAAAACGTATAAAATTATAAAGATTTTTCTTTTTCTCTGAATCCCAAATCGATATGAGAGACCAGCTTGATTTTTCATTATATTCCTTTTTAGTGTTACAACACATATATATACATGCCGAAGCATACATAAACCCCAATCCATTAACCCTGGATTAGAACATAACCGTAGTTCCCTTGACCGGATCTACAAAATACCAGGGGCCGAAAACCATCGAACCCCCAAACCATGTGCAAAACCATGCACAAAACCATGGGCGGATCCGCCTATGAGTGGGTCCGCACAAAAAACAAATTTTGGCCGGGGCGCTGCCCCGGACCCCAATGGTGGGGACTGCTTCGCCCCTCGTGACCCCCCAGCTACGCCCGACGCAACATACAACGCGTGGGGCTAATCGTGGAAATAATATAACACATACCCAACAGTCTTTGGGACTTTTCTTGGTTTTGAGATACTTTTGGTCGATTTGAGATCTGATTGTTTGTGCCATTGAGTGAAATCTTCTTGTTTTTCTCTCTTAATATCATTTCTTGAATTTCTTTCCATTTGTTTTCAGTTTGTTTAGTGCATTTAGCTATCAAACATTGAAAATAAAAATAAAAATCTCTTTTGCTTTTGGTTGATTAGTGCAAATTGAAATCTTTTCGATTTTTCTAGTAATTAGTCAATTTGAAAAAAAGTTTTTGATTTCATTAGTTGCATTAGAGATATCATTGATTGTCTTCTGATCATTTTGTTTGTGTAAAAATCTCTCAACTCTTCTGTAGCTAGCTTTCATTGAACAAAATGATATACTGTGGCATGTAGTTTTGTATCTAGGAGATTTTTGAGACAGCACATTCGTTAGGGCCTGAAAACTGAAACGTAATTGAAGATAAACTTTAAAATCTACTCAATTTACACTAAGGTAGCATTGAAATCTAACGAAACACATTTAGAGGTCTAGGCTAGAGACGTTCGGTCAAAACTTCCTAGTAGCTGTCGTTCGCCTTCTGGCTTTAGACAGCACTAGTACGGACTTGTGCTCCCCGTACCGTTGCGTATATAAAGGGAGACCCCTCTAGGTTTCAATCATTTAACCGTAGGAAGCCGAGTCTGCCGCCCTATACCCGTGATACACCGGACACAGCATTCGGGGAGATTGCCTGCACGTACGGAAAGTCCTTGGTTGATTTCTCTTTCATTATTGAAACCAAGGTGTATATTGCAGTTCACGGTTATTTGGTACACCCTTTTTTCCTAGTATTCCTGAGTAGTCATTTGATCTTTTCTGACTCCCTAAATTTGAAAGGATCACCAAGCGCTTGTACTTTCACGCTTCTGTCAAATCTGAAAGAGATAGAGTCACCTTTTCAACCATTTCTAGACTCCTAAAACATGAAACAGTGAAGTTTCTTATTTTTCAATGTGGTAAAAATTAATCACCCGCGATTACACGCCTTGTTAGACTTTGCTTGTTGACCATTTGATCGTGTGTCTTGACTCTTTTTCAGCCCGTGTGTGTGTTTGATCTTTTTCTCTTGTCATTTCTGCCACAGTGGCAGAACCCTCGGTTTCGTCTACTGGTAGTCCTTATACAGACGATTCATCAGAGGCGTCCCAATCCTCTGCTGAACCACAGTAGCCCATTGTTTCCGAGTTTCCTGACGGGGGACTGGTTCTTTCTGAGCAACCCTTTGGGGGACCAGTTGAGTTCGATTGGCCCTTTTTTGACCCTGTGTCAGAATTGAGATTAGGAGCTGATTTCCTTTCTATTACATCGGGTTCACCTTTTATAACTGTTGTCTTTGCTCCTAGTTCTCATCGTCTATTGCGAGATCTAGTGGCAGGCTCCAACATGAGTGATTCTGGTGAGGAAATCCCAACATCTGGTGAAGACTATCAGCTCTTCCCACGAAGATTATTTCCAGGAGACAACTCTGAACCGGTTGCTATGTCATCTAGTCTCTCATTACCACCAGGGTACAGGTCCTTGGGTCAGATTATTTCTGCCGCAGCCTCTATGGGAGTGTCAACTCCTTCGCCGAGGCCTGCTGCTCCTTCACTGGGGGTCTCTCCTCAGACACCCATCACTTCTGTACCCGTTCAACCCACTATCTATTTGGCTGCATCTGCACCCACTGTCACGGCACCCTCCACAAGGGCTATGCCACCTCCTGAAGATGTCTATTTAGCGACTGTTATGCCGGAGAAAATTTCTCTGGAGGAGTATCGATTGTCCCTAAAATATCCGAACCCCAAGGTTGGACTATCCTCCCAAGATCCCAATTGCTCTTATTTTTCACACTATGCACAAGATGGTACACCCGTGTATGCTTTTCCAGGTCGGTATGATGTGCACGGGGACATTTTGCGTCTACCCGCTCCTGAGGCTTACCTCCATGCTCAAGGTTTACCTTATAACCAAGCTTTTAACCCGCAAGGGAAACCTTTCCAAGGCCAACCTTCGGGCCAACCTGGCTATCCTTACAACCCACAGGGGCAGCCCGTGCAAGGCTATCCCGCGGGCCAGTAAGGGCCCTCGTACAGTCCGCAAGGACAGTATTACAGCCCTTCCGGTCAACTTGTGCAGCCTCAGCCGGGGTACCAACCGAGACCGGTCTATGGTCCTGGGGGGGAAATCTAGCCTTCTCAACCTATGAAACCACAATATTCTATTGTTTATAACGTTGCATATCAGCTGGGACCATCCTATGGTCCTGCTTCAGGTCAAACCAGTTACCAGCAACCACCTGGCCCTATTCCTCCACCAGGCCAACCGGCCCATCCGGTACAACCTAGTGTTCCGCCTCCAGGCCAACCGGCCTATCCGGTACAACCTGGGGCTCCTTTACAGCCAGGTCAACCTGCGCAACTGGCGCCGCCTATCTATCCGGGTCAACCTGTTCACTCAGGTCAGCCCGCTCAACTGGGTCAACCTGTTCATTCAGGGCACACCGCTCATTCTATTAACCCTGCCCAACAGCCGATTCATTCGATGTTGCAGCCAAATCAACAGCTGCGCCCTAGTTATCAGGCTCCACAGGGTTCCACCTATCAGCAGCCAACTCATCCTCAGGGCGGTTATTATCCTCATGGTCAATCTCAACTGAATTGTAACCATCCCCGAGGCTCTTAGTATTATCCTCATCCACCCGGTTCTACCTATACTCAGCAGCCAAATCCAAATGCTGCTTACACTGGGCCGACACATAATCAGGGTCCGTACTCTGGTTATCAAGCCCCACACGCTGGTTACCAACAGCCAAATCAGTCTGGTTATAGCACCTACAATCAGAATGCTATGGGAAAGAACCCATGGGGGCAAGGTTATTTCCAACCGGCGTGGAGTACAGGTACCGGTCCTCATCCCAGGCCTGGCATGCTAGTTAATCTGCCATTGCCATTCCTGGCCACCTTGGAGTTGCCGGATGTTTCAAAACTGACCAATGATCCGATTTTTCATAATCTTTATTGGCCTCCGGTTCCTACCAAGATACTAGGTGATTGCCCCAAGTTTGAGGGTAAAGCTCGAGAGGACCCCCATGTTAACACTCAGGTTTTCCTTGAAGTTGTGGAAAAGGAAAGTATACCCGAGGTAACCACAAACCAACCTTCAGATGCAGAATCCAGCCAATCTGCATCCAGAGAGGGCTCTCTCTTTATAATTTATCTTTGTTCTTAGAAGGTTTTAGGGTAGTTATAGATCCAAGAGTTTGTTTGAAAAGTGGTGGAATCCACAAACTAAGGGCAAGGTTGAAAGTTTTCAGTCCATTGGGCTATGGAGTCAAAGGATGGCTTTACTGGATTTCTATTCTACACACAAGATGGCTTTACAGGGCAAGATAGCTAGAGAGAGAACAATCCTTAGAATTTAAAGTGGATGGAATGGGTTTGAAGGGATGAAAGGCAGTTAAGAATCTTTCAACATGTTCAAAAGAAAGAAATGAAATGATTACAAATAAAGAGAAGTGAAGAATTCTTTATTATAGTAATCAAAATGTTTAAATTAGCCAAGCAAGAGCATTTAAGAATTCATGCTTATAACCAATTTAGAGGAAAACATTAAGAACAATCACATCTGAAATCAGAGTACAATTAAGTAAATTCTGATTCAATCCTTTATGTAAATTATTCAGAGATGGACATAATGATATTATAAACTGATATAAAACTTAAGACAAAGGGTAGAAAGACTTATTGAACTGCAGTCCAACACATGAATCCTGCAAAAAGTCCTGAGCTTCAAATCGTCATCCAGTAAGCCACGAATAAATTGCTCCAAAATGCTTTTATTCCGAAAATCTCAATGTTACAGCAAAGTAATAGAATCCACACTCAATAATTCTTTTGAGGGTTTATTTATACAAGAAAATCTTGAAAAAATCTCACACTAACCTAGCCAGTAATCTAGGGTGACTAAGGAGTAATTTACAAATAAACAGGAGACAAATGGTCTCGTGGATAGAATAATAGGTAACTGCTGATGTGTTGTTTCCTCATTTTGCTGATGTGCTGGAGGCAAGTGCTGAGATAGGGCTCGGTGCTGTCCCTTGGAGTAAATTCTTTTCTTGTTTGATACTCTTTGTCTTTACGGATACTCTTTAACCTGTTCAACTGATACTCTTTCATTTGTGCTCATTTTTATCTTTCACATAATAGTAAAAAGATAAAATTCTCATTCTGAAGATAATTTTTATAGAATTTCCAATAGGTCTTTCCACCATTGATCGTCTGGTATTATAGTCCTCTTAAGTTTTCTCAATGTCTCATCAGCCTCTGTGAGTTTGTAAAAAGTGGGCTCATCAGGAAACAAATACTTTATTTCATGTTCAAGATGAAATAAATTCTTCAACTTGTCATATAGATTTTTCCCTGTTGGCAACGTTGCTTCTGGTAGACTGATAGAACTAGTAGTTGTATTTTGAGCATGGCTCTCTATTTTCTTGACATAGGTTTCTAGTTCCATTATTTGGTCCTCTGTGAGCATGGGACTGGGTAACCCATTGTCCAATAAAACTTGAAATTTTTCTCTGAAAGCATCAATATCAGCCAAAATCTCTGAACATTTCCTTTCTAAATTCTGCATAAAATTTATCTTGATGAAAACTCTTTTTATTATGAAAATAGTGCCAGTTCTGTCTTCAATTCCTAATCTTGCAAGCTGTTGCTTTGTTCGGGTGTTCAAAAATTGAATGAGTTGATTGGCCTGCTCAGGTCTACCTCTTAGTTCATCTCTTGTTCTGTTTATTTCTTCCTGAGCTATTTTAATCAAGTCATTTTGTTCAAAAATTGCTTGAATAGAGGGCCAAATACTTTTTATTAATTCAATTATATTTCCCCAAAGAATTTGATTTATTTCCTTCAAAGGATTTTCTAATGAAAGATCTTTCTCTAAAGCCTTAACTAATTTGTCCAATCTTTTGATTTCCCTGGTATTTTCAGCAACTGTCTTTTTAGATGTATCATACTTTTGCTCCAAATCTTTTAATTGTAACTTAGTGGCTTGAAGTTCTGTGACTCTTAATTGTAGACTTTCCATTTGTTTTATTAACTCATCATAACTCAAACCAGAAGTGTTTACCTGTTCTGGCTCTGTTTGTTGCTTTGCTGTTGTAGTACCTGTGGTTGTAGCCTGTTTGATAGCTTCTTTTTCTTGTAAAGCTTGCTCTAATTCCTTCTCTGTTTCACTTAGTCGCTCAGTCATATTTAGGAGCAACTCCATTACCTCTTCTTGTGAATTCCCCTTTAAAACTTCTTGGGTCTGAGGGTGCCTTGAGGCTGGCAATTTTAGCTGCTTTCTCAGTGCAGCTATGTCATCATCTTTCTTCTTTATTAATGCCTCAATACTTTTAATGTCTTTGGGGTTGTGACCCAAGCCAATGATTATGTCTTCTAGAGGCTTTATTCTATTATCTTTGGCCTGAGAAGAGGCCTTCTCAATTTGCAATTGGGCACTTGTGTTATTTAAATAATCTTGTAGCGTTAGGGCTGCCATGGCCTTATTAGTCAGAGTGGAATACACCATTTCCCCAGTTTTTTTGTGCAGCTCTATCTGGTCTAAAGGATGAATATCCTTAGCCAGGACCTCAAAATTTGTTCTAATATAATCAACTGCTGACATGGGTTTTGGCACCTTTGACTTGAAGTGGCTCATCATCATTTTGCCTTGTGAAATGTCAAATGCTGACATTAACCTTTCCTGATTATGGGGAGCCATTTTCATATATTGATCATATACCTTCATTCTTAATGGATCATTCTTGGCCTTTATATTAATGAAGGTTCTTTTTATATCCCCTGTATCTATTTTTGGTGGTCTGAAAGTGGATACCTCAGTACTCAATTGCTTTTGTAAAGCTTTTCCTTTCTGTCCTGTGTTTGTTTCACTAACTGTGCCAGTTAGTTGACTGTCTTCCCTTCCATCATCAAATATTTCATCAATGATCTCTACATCTGGAATTGGATCTGGTTTCTGTTTTTTGGCTAGATGTACTCCTGAGGATTCCTTAGGAGGAGTAATATCTGGAACTTTCCTTTTCTTTCCTATCTCCATATTGGATGGAGTTTGTAATTCTGAAACTTCAGGGTGTTTTACCTGAGTGGGAGAAACTTGGGCTTGTTCAGGTGCTTTGGAAGTTTGTGGTTTCTCTGCCATGACTAAAGTTTCAATGACCTGGATTTCAGGTTCCTTTCCTTTGCCTTTTGTTTCTGCTGCAACTGATGAACTGCTTTCCTGTAATGTCTGCTGTAGATTTGTTGCTGAATAAGTGCCAATGTGGGGTACCTGCACTTGACCACAAGATTCTAGGTCATACTTCTTCTCGAGATCTTTCATAATTTTGTTCATTTTGTTAGCTTCACTTTCTTCCTCAACAAGTGTTCCTTCAACCCATTCATCTTGATTGGCATATTGTTCTAGTTCAGGAATCTTGTGGTGTATATAAGGGGATGATTTGTTCTTTAATCTCTTTTCACAAATAAAACCAAATGGGTCATAAGGAACCCAACGAAAAGTTCTTTGGAACTTGCTTTGTAATATATTTTCTGCCTCTCATTCGGCCTCCCTAGAGTTGCAGATGAAAGGACCTAATTGACTTTTGATCCTTAGTTGGGCTTTCTTCTTCACACTACAAAAATGGATCACATCTGAATTATTCATTTGCCTGAAATATTCCAAGGCAAAATTCCTCATGGGCACATATCTTGGTAACTTGAATGGATGTAATTCACATCCATAAATTCTGATGACTGTATGGTTTTGATATAAATACCAATCTCCAACTTTATAAGTCCTTCAAAGCTGCAAGGTCTTCTTTATTTCATTATTGAGCCTTGGGGGGGGGAATTCCTGTCAACAAGGTTGTTGCAGGATATACAAACTGATCAATGAACTCAGTGTAGGAATAGGGAGAATCAGAGGAAGAATGAATTATGGGAGACCAAAATATAACTGACCTGGGGTTTCCCTTGGCATCAAGATTTTTAACAGGGAAAAGAAAATTTTCTGATTGATAGAAGATAATGAGATGATAAATAGCTGAGGAATATTTGAAAACTTTCTCATCATCTAGCCTCATGAACTGATCATGGATCTTATTGGCTATGAAAGAGGCAAAGTCATATTTAACTTTAGGAGGCTGCCCAGGAGTAAAGATAGATAGTAAAACCAGTGTTATTTCATCCACATATTCACTAGTATTGAATCCCAAGACAAAAGATATCATATTTATGATGAGCCTTCCCAATTTATTGAAATAATAAAAACCATAGGGAGGAGACCCCTTAGGTTGATGTTCAGGCAACATGAAATTCTGGCACATGGATTTTAGCTTTTCTAGAGTTAATTGCCTAGTCTTCTCAATCAATTCTTCCATAGACAACGGTGCTAGTTCTTGGTCTGGTTCAAAGTGTAGCATTACATTGATAGCCTGGGGAGTAATGGGAAACAGAACACTCTGATCAGGAGCTATTACAGCCCTTTGAGTGGGATCATAGTTTGAATGGAAATAGTGGATGATTTCTGGGAAAAAAATGACTGAAGGGATGAGATACCTTGGGATATTGGAATCCCACAACCCAATGAGATCTTGCCCCTTCGAGTATTCGTCTCTGCAGCGACAATAACTCAGAAGGGGAATTTCATCAAAATGCAAGTCTTTAATCTGGAAATCTTTATCTACCAAAGGTAAATATTCTAACTCTCTATGGGGGGCATTCAGTGGAGTTACATTCAAAGCTGTCGGGGCCTCCATTTTGGTTCTTGTGGATTCAAAGCGGAGGTTTCTGGTTTTTCTTCACAGGCTGGGCGTGATTTCAATTTTAATGGGGAAATTGGCACAATTGCAAGTTCAGGAGAACAATTCACAGTCTTAAATCTCAGGGAATGATCTCAGTGATAATTTTTAATCACTAATTCAGTGGAAAACACAGAAAACAGACTTTCTTTTGAAGTTCGAAGCGTTCTAGGATAAATACCTGTTCTTGAAGGAAAACTGACTTTTAACAGGTATCAGGCGATGGCAGGAGGGTACTCGAACACAGGCGCAGCAGAATCTTGGAGCGAAATCAGATAGCACAGTAGATTTCAGCAGAAATTTGAAAATCGTAGCAGAAAGCGCAGTCGTTTTCAATAACGAAAATAACGGGGAAAAACACGAAAATTCGCTTTATTTACAAGTTAAAAGGGTTTTTTATTTTTTCGAGGAGTGACGTCATATTAGTACGGGCTGATGTGTGCAGGGTCGGGCGGTAAGCGGTAAGTGGTAAGCGGTGATCCCGCACCGCTTATGGACAAGAGTGGTTTTGAACGAGCGGGCAGCGATTCCATAAAAGTAACGACACGTGGACGGGAGACTAGTCAAATACCACCAATCCCCCGCTGGTTATTGTTCGGGTATTGGATGGCTAGCGGAATGAACGTTAGCCGTAGATCTTGCAGTGGGAGATCGGACAGTGGACGGGACGAATAGATGGTGGGGGTTTAATGCACGGGCCCGGCGGGGTTTTAAACACAATTAACTCTATTAATCATCCCGGGGGGCGTCTAATAGGCGGAAAGTATGGTTATTAACTAATTCAGATAATTAGTTAATCCCACGGTTGAAAAGGGTCGGGGTAAGGAATTGTGCGCGCTGGTCTTTAATTAAAGTTTCGGATGGGATGCCAGGTGGATGAGCCACGGTGGCACGGGGTTTTTCCCAAGTTTTGGTGTAGAAAATAAAACTTCGGGTTTGGTTTATATTTTTGTATTAAACATATAAATCATATGTTTAAAGTTTTTTTTTTGTATATATGAATTTTATTTTATTATATGATAAAATAACCAATATAGTTAACTTATCATAAGGGCGGGATTATTGTATAATGATATATTTAACCAAAGGGCTTGTATACTGGGTTTTTAATGAATATTTGGAAGTAAATACTTTGGTTAAAACATAATAGAGGTTTTTTGGGATATTAATTTAAAAGGAATTATATACTTAGGATAGGGCATTTTCACTAGGGATTTAGTAAATAGAGTTAGATGTAAATATGACAAAGGGACAATGGAACTCAAAACACTTTTCTCATCTAAGAAAGTGATATATTTTGAAGTAAAATTGCAATATCTCATCTTCAACACTTAAACTTAGAATAGTAAGTTATTTTGAGGGATTTTTATGGAATTTTGCATAATTTTCCTAAGAAAAATGAGATTTTACTTAGGAAAAGGTTAAATATGAATGATTATAATGATGAATTATCTCAAGCACTTAGGTCTTTTTGATCATTAGGCCGAGGGTCCGGTCCCTCCAAAATTCAAGGAAATGCCTTGAGCCCTTTTGATCTCCAAGTACCCTAGTACTTTGGGGGAAATTAGTAAAACTTTAAGGGGAAAGTGATGAGGGAAGTTAATGATTTTGACTTTGCTTGCTATGATTTTCCAGTGTATTTCCTGCTTCAGTATTTGTGATGAAAGTAAAGGATCAAAAATATGTAGCAGCATCATTCATCAGATAAAACTTTGCAACCATCTACCTACCCTATCTACTTGACACTACCATTTTCTCTTCTTTATTAGGGTGCATTTAGACTTGCAAACCCTTATCAATCTTTTTCTTTTTTACAAGATAAATCTATCTAATTCTACCCTTATTACATCCAAGGGCTCAGATTAAGCTATTGAGCACCCTTTATTCACTCTACCTATCTACTTATCTGCCAAGATTAAACTGTTTGGTCAGATATTTATTCACTATTCTACATCATGAATTTGAAAAATGAACTAGCCAAGCTTAAGCAGTTTGGCTATTCATGAATTGTGGCATAAAATACAAGTTGCACACAATTTGTTTATTTCATCAGAGTAAAAAGTAGTGGCATTTGGATTTGCACACTTTCTTTGGTCTATTTTTTGTTTGGGGTTCATTTCTTTCACTTTTTGACCATTTTATTTTTCTTACCCTTTGATTTTTCTTTTAGGGTATACCCTCTTTACATTTTTTAAATTATTTGATTTTTTGGTTTTTCAAGAATATGGAACACCTTTGCTCAAGAAAAAGGTTTGAACATATTCCATAGTTCAATAAGACAATCATGAAATATGACACCTATTGGTATAGGAGTCTAACAGTGGCTCCACTTGGGGATGGCTTTTCCTTGTGAAAAGTCAAGAACAGCAGGTCAGATGCTTAAACATGTCTTCAAACTGAATTATGTAATATCCTTCTCCTGGTAGCTTTTATTTTACATCTGATAGTGAAACTTTTGAAGCTTAGGGCCTTCACTTCGGGCTTCAACTTCAAGAAGTCACCATCCAATCCAAACTGCATTAAAAAAAAGAATATATTATATACAAGTTAGAAAAATCAAAACATTCTAGTAAATGGGATCAAAATAATGCTTGAGCATTCGACCATTGACTGGTCCTTCTTCAACTTCTGAATTGTCCATATCTTTCAAAAAGTATATATTGTTCCCCTGCAAGGCATGAATAATGTAAGGCCCTTTCCACAAGAAATCAAATTTTCCATGTTTCCCTTTTTCTTCTCTTCTAGAATCCCATCTTAGGACTTTATCACCTAGTTGAAAATCTTATGCTTTAGTCCTTTTATCAAACATTTTCTTTAGCTTTTCCTGCAAGACTTGTGATCTTTGGTATACCTCTTCCCTGGTTTGTTGCAGGTGGATTGTTTGATTAATTCTTCTTTGAATGTCATTTGGCTCCACTTGAGCCTCCTGAAGTAATTTCATAACAGGAATTCCTAAAGATGATGGGAATATTGCTTCAAGGCCATAAACTAACTCATATGGACTAGTCCCAATTGATTTCTTAGTTGTAAGTCTGTCTGCCCACAATGCATTGGTCAGTTTCTTGTGCCAATTCTTTTTGTTTTCTTCCAATAACTTTTTGATGATATTGATAAGGCTTTTATTGGAGGATTCTGCTAGTCCATTACCCTGAGGGTAATAAGCTGTTGAATGGCCTAAAGTAATATGATATTTACTACAGAAACTAATCATTTTCTTTGACTTAAATGCAGTAGCATTATCTATTATAATCTTTTCTGGACAGCCAAATCTTGAAAGTATGTTGGTTTCTAAAAACCCTATAATCACAGAATCATTGGACTGTCTGCATGGGATAGCTTCAATCCATTTAGTGAAGTAGTCTGTGGCAGTTAAAATCCATCTGTGTTGACCTGAAGAAGGGGGATGAATTTCTCCAATAAAATCTAACCCCCATTGTTGAAAAGGTCTTTCTGTGGAAATTGGTTTTAAAGGCAAAGGTAACAACTTTCTTTTACCTTCAAATATCTGACATTTATGACAAGTTGTTACAAATTTCCTAACATCAGAAAATAAAGTTGGCCAGTAGAAACCAGCTCTTAAGATTTTGTCTGTAGTTGATTTCCAGTAGAGATGTCCTCCACAATCCCCTGCATGAAATTCATTAAGAACTTTATCAGCTTCATCTTTTAGGAGACAATTCAACAAGATTCCTTCATGATTTTTCCAAAAGAGAGTGCTATCTAAAATACAATATTTCAAAGATGTCATTTTTAAAAATCTTCTTTTAGTTCTGGACAACCCTGGAGGAGCTTGCAGGTTTAATAAAACATGAATTATATCAGTGTACCAGGGTGAATCTAAGAAAGCTTGACTGATCTGTGGAGTCGCCATCTCCTGATTGTCATCCAGTTCATTAATGTCTAAGGCTTGGCAATTAGTTTCAGTCATGAGTTGTGCCAAACCTTGACCTTTTATGAGTTTTGCTGGTTTAATCTCAATATCATATTCTAAAATGGTAGCTATCCACTTACCTCTTTTACCTTCAATGCCATCTTGGGTCAAAATATCTTTAACTACAACATTAGGCACATAAGCTATCACATGAGAATATAATATGTAAACCCTGAAATCTTTAATTGCTTTTACCAATGCAAAAGCCTGTTTTTCCATAATATTGTATTTCAGAGATGCATCCCTAAGTGCTTTACTAAAAAATGCTATTGGTTTTTCACACCCTTGGTCATCTTTTTGAAGTAAAATAGTTGCAACTGTATGTTCAGAAGCAAATGAAAAAATAATGAAATCTCTGTCAAATTTGGGACTGGTAAGAACTGGTGTCCTTGTTAAAGCCATTTTAATTTCCTCAAATGATTGTTTGGCTTCTACAGTCCAGTCGATGCTTCAATCTTTCCTCAACATGTTAGTAAGCAATCTAAGTAATTCAGCTAAACTGGAAATAAATCTTCTCAAGAAATTAATTTTTCCTATGAATGCTTGCAACTCTTTTATGTTTCTAGGATGAGGTATATGTAAAATTGCTTGTATTCTTTCTGGATCAATCCTAATGCCATATTTAGAAATAATGTGCCCTAAGAGCTTTCCTTCTTCCAAACCAAATAATGAATTTTTGGGGTTTAAAGAAATTCCATATTTTCTGCACTTTATAAATACTTGCCTTAAATGATCTAAATGTTCTTGATCTGTTTTAGAAAAAACAGTTAGATCATCTAGATAAATAACCAGAAAATCATGTATTTCTTTAGCAAAAGCAATATACATTGCTCTTTGAAATGTAGCTCCTGCATTCTTGAGCCCAAATGGCATTTTGACATATTTAAATGTACCCCATGGTGTTGTAAATGCTGTTTTATCCTGATCATCAGGATGAACCAGAATCTGGTTGTACCCTGAAAATCCATCCAATAGAGATATCCTAGAAGATCCTACTACCCTCTGAAGAATATGGTCCATTTTTGGTAAAGGATAGTTATCTTTTAAAGAAACTTTATTCAAATTTCTGAGATCAACACACAGTCTAATTTCTCCTGTCTTCTTCCTAGTTGGTACCAGGTTAGAAACCTATTCTGAGAATCTGATAGGAGCTATAATCCCTGCTTCAAACATTCTTTTGATTTCCTTTTCAATTGAAGGTAATAAAACATGATTTATTCTTCTAAGCTTTTGTTTGAAAGGTTTCTGATCTGATTTCAAAGGTACAGTGTGTTGAATGATGGATGTATCATAAGATTTCAGATCTTCATAACTCCAGGAAAAAACATCCTGGAATTCTCTCAATAGTTCAACATATTTGACCTTTTGATCTTGTGGAAGAGATTTGGACAACTTAACCATTTTAGGATTTTCTGGGGTTCCTAAGTTGCATTCTTCCATATCAGCCTTAACAGGTTCCATTTTAGGTCTAAATGGAATATCATTTGAGTCAAACAGATCTTCCAAAGGAGTTAATCCTTTGGGCAAATGATTATCTTTCAAATTGATGGTTTCTGTCTCATCTTCTATGATCTCATCAGATTCCATATTTTTCAGATTCTGTATGTCTTTTTCTGTGAATGTGGTTGGGTGCAGTATATGAATTGCATTTTCTCTTGAAATTTTTATTTTTTGTTCTTTTTCTTGATCAGATTCATCAATAGTTATATCTTCATCTATATTACAGTTAGAAAACTCATTTTGAAGTGTCAAAAAATTATTGATTTGATTGTTATTAACAAATACTTGCCAATTCAAAATATTGCCTGGTATAGTAGGCCTATGTCTAATCTCAGCTGAAAACTGATGATTAGGGTCAAAAGGCAACTTGCATGTGCTAGCAAACATGGCAAGGCTGTGAGCATGTAAATTTTGTTTCCTGGGAATCTTGGCAAGTTGAGCTTGTAGAAATGTGTTGAGAATCTCTACAACTGTCTCTCTGTATTGTTTCAGTCTCATGTCTTTTGTTGAACATTCTCCTTTAATCTGTTGAATGATTAGTTCGGAGTCTCCTATGATTGATACCCTAATAGCTCCTAACTTATTGACATGTTTAAGCCCTAATAAAAGAGCTTCGTACTCGGCCATGTTGTTAGTGCATTTGAAATTCAACCTATAAGCATGACCCTCTGCATGATTATTCTCAACATTATGTAACCAAATCTCAGCTCCTGCCCCTAGTTTGTTTACTGAGCCGTCAAACTCTAAATGCCATAGAATTTCATGTTCATAATCTTCATCAATTGTTTTAAAATGTTTCTTGACAGGAGCTAGTTGTTTAGTTTCTTCAGGTATTTCTCGATCATCTGGTGTTTCTTGATTTTCAGAGATTTCTTCAATTTTGACAGTGGTTTTGTTCATGGTTTCCAATTCTGGAGCTTCTATTTCAGTGGGGAGATCCAACTCAGCATTGTATAAAATAAAAGAATCCATATCAGAATGTACAGAGTAAACAGGGAAGATTTCAGGCTTCTCATGGCTACTGACTAAGTACTTCATCAAGGTTTCTCTATATAATCTTTTAGGCTGACCGAATACTGAAATAGTTGCATATGACATGTATAGTTGAATAGACCCTCCAAGTTTAGCACCCCAAGATCTAGACAATAACATACCATATTTAGGTGGAATATCAGCAACTACTATGTCCATTAAGACAGACTTAGCAGGGTATTGTACCAAAGTAACACACAAATCTTTAATCAAACCTAAACATTTTACCTGACTAGAATCAAATGAAAACAAATCTTTGTACGGTCTGGTAATATCTAGATTCAATCTTTCCATTACTGCTTTTGGCATCAAATTGTGAGATGCTCCAGAGTCAAGCATTGCATTATGGAGTATCTTGTCATGAACATTCAGGCTTACATAAAATGGAAGAGTTCCTCCACTTTCGAGTTTGCCATTTACCTCAGGGCCAAAAAGAAGTTTGGGTTGATCATCAAGAATATTCACTGAATCATCTAATCCAGCAATGTTAATGTTTAGGGACTTGGTAATTTGACTTCTATAGAGCTCATGTTTAGCCAATTCTGATAAAGGAACAGCTATCTTGAGTTTTCCTATTTCAACCTCTAGATTGAAAGGTTTTTCTGTTTGAGTTTTAGTGTTTTGCACAGTTGGGTTTTCTCTGTTTTTTGGGTCTTCAATGTTTTTCTTTTTTTCATGAATGAAGTTTTGTTTTGAAGACGTTTCTGGACTAACCTCTACTGATTCTTCTACGTCTCCTATAGGGGGAAAAGTATTAGAATGTTGTTTGTTGTTTGGTTGGTTGTCAGAGACATCTTCAATTATTGGATTTGAAGGGTTGGGAGTTATCCTAGACAAAATTTGTACAGGAGGAATGCTAGTTTTACCTTTGACATTTTGTTTTACAGTTTTCTGTTTGCTATTTTCTGGCACATCAATCCGTCTACTTCTCAAGTTGTACTTTTTATGAACCTCATAAATTGCTGTGTCATAGCCTTCCTTAAAATCAAAAGTCTCACATGAATGAGTTTGGAACATTTCAAGGATATGATTTTCTTGATCATCCTGGGATAGGAAGACTTCTGGTTCATTTTTGTCATCAGTTACATTGTTTATTTCTACATCTTCTGTAGGTTCTTCAGAAGTTGAACCTTCAACAAAGTTTTCTTGGAAAGGTGGCCTAATGTTTTGATCCGGGACATTCTTTCCAATATTTTGGTTCAGATTTCTCCTAAAGTTTGGGTTTCTTGCAACATTCTGATTATCAGTAGAAGACTTTCTTTCAATAGTCTCTACTCTGTCTCCTAATCTTTCCATACCTTTAATGATTGCATCCAGCTTCTTTTCAAAAGCTGAAGGTTCTTCATTCAGAGGCATTCTTCTTTCTGCTCTTGCTCTAGCTCGTTTTTCTATCATATTTGCTTCTACACTCACCACTATGCTTTGCATTTCCTCTAATGTTTGGGGAGCTCTTTCCTTGAGGGAATAAGCTATATCAGAGTCAAAACCATCTGGAAATTTAACCAATACAGAGTCAGGTGGGGGTCTTAGGTTTTGAGGAACTGCATTATATGCTTCATTGAATCTAATGATGTAATCCTGTACTGTTTCATTAGGTCTTCTTCTTAATTTTTCGAATTCTGACAGGATCTGAAGGGGGTCCTTCTTCTTCTCCCATCTATTCAAAAATGCCCTATATAAAGCTAGTAAATCAGCAATAGTATTTGGAGCAAGGGCCCTAAACCATGTCCTAACTTCTCCAGTAAGACTCTGAACGAAAATTTTCATTCGGACATTATCAGTATCAATCTCATAGAACTCAAAGTAATCAGTCATCCTTTTGGTGTGTTGTTGTGTTGTGTAAGTACCTAATCCATCAAAAGGTGTGATCTTACTCTGGTAATCTTGGGGCAAAGCAGGAGGGTTGGCTGGTAGCTGTAAAGGGGCGTATCGATTGGCCATTGGAAGATAAAGTGGGGTAATAGGAGTTGATGGTCTGGCAGGAGGAGATGGAGTAGTAGAGGGGGTGATAGGTGTTTGAAAAGCTTGAAAAAAAGTGACTGAACTTGGAGATGCTTCAGTAATTACAGAGATGTTTGAACTTTCTTCAAAGGTTTGTTCAGTCTGAATAGAGTTATGTAATTCTCTGTCAAGATGATGTGAAACAAATCTGTATTGCAAATATTCAAAGAACAATGGATCTGGAACTAATCTGGATAATTCAGTTTCAGAAAAATTCACAAATAAAGATGTTTCAAATCGTGCATCAAAAGGAATTTCATCAATATATATAATTTTCACGGGACAGGATGCAGATCTAGAAAGTGGTCTAGAACTTCCTGAACTCTCTTGACTTCCTCTTTCAGAACTTTCTTGACTTCCTTGTCTTCTAAGAATCCTAAGAATCAGATTTGGATTTTCAAATATTGGTGGTGGATTAGGGTCAGGGTTTGACCTAGTATGTCGAATCCTTTCTGAAGCCAGTTTTCCTAGACTATGTGTTTTTTGGATTTTTGATTTTAATTGAAAGAATAAATACAACTTCTACAAATTCTTCAAGAAATAATGATGTATGATTAAAATTTTCTCAAAGATCTGTTTAAACTAGAGAATCTGATTGAATATTTTGAAACTAAGGTTCAGTATATAAGCTAAATCAGAGATAGACTGAAGCAGCATTTATTTACTTTTGCAATTGCAGAGCAAAAGCAATTTCAAAGGCTACCTGGCTGATCTTCAGACTCTATCTATAGCTCATAAATCAAACAATGGTATCAATAAATGATTCAGGTCCCCAGTATGGTCGCCACTATGTTATCACTCAGGTTTTCCTTGAAGTTGTGGAAAAGGAAAGTATACCCGAGGTATCCCAATGTCTGGTGAAGACTATCAGCTCTTCCCACGAAGATTATTTCCGGGAGACAACTCTGAACCAGTTGCTATGTCATCTAGTCCCTCATTACCACTAGGGTACAGGTCCTTGGGTCAGATTATTTCTGCCGCAGCCTCTATGGGCGTGTCAGCTCCTTCGCCGAGGCCTGCTGCTCCTTCACTGGGGGTCTCTCCTCAGACACCCATCACTTCTGTACCCGTTCGACCCACTATCTGTTTGGCTGCATTTGCACCCACTGTCACGGCACCCTCCGCGAGGGCTATGCCACCTCCTGAAGATGTCTATTTAGCGACTGTTATGCCGGAGAACATTTCTCCGGAGGAGTATCAGTTGTCCCTAAAATATCCGAACCCCAAGGTTGGACTATCCTCCCAAGATCCCAATTGCTCTTATTTTTCGCACTATGCACAAGATGGTACACCCGTGTATGCTTTTCCAGGTCATTATGATGAGCACGGGGACATTTTGCGTCTACCCGCTCTTGAGGCTTACCTCCATGCTCAAGGTTTACCTTATAACCAAGCTTATAACCCGCAAGGGAAACATTTCCAAGGCCAACCTTCGGGCCAACCTGGCTATCCTTACGACCCACAGGGGCAGCCCGTGCAAGGCTATCCTGCGGGCCAGTAAGGGCCCTCGTACGGTCCGCAAGGACAGTATTACAGCCCTTCCGGTCAACTTGTGCAGCCTCAGCCGGGGTACCAACCAGGACCGGTCTATGGTCCTGGGGGGGAAATCTAGCCTTCTCAACCTATGCAACCACAATATTCTATTTTTTATAACGTTTCATATCAGCTGGGACCATCCTATGGTCCTGCTTTAGGTCAAACCGGTTACCAGCAACCACCTGGCCCTATTCCTCCACCAGGACAACCGGCCCATCCGGTACAACCTGGTGTTCCGCCTCCAGGCCAACCGGCCTCTCCGGTACAACCTGGGGCTCCTTTACAGCCAGGTCAACCTGCGCAACCGGCGCCGCCTGTCTATCCGGGTCAACCTATTCACTCAGGTCAGCCTGCTCAACTGGGTCAACCTATTCATTCAGGGCAGACTGCTCATTCTATTAACCCTGCCCAACAGCCGATTCATTCGACGTCGCAGCCAAATCAACAGCTGCGCCCTAGTTATCAGGCTCCACAGGGTTCCACATATCAGCAGCCAACTCATCCTCAGGGCGGTTATTATCCTCATGGTCAATCTCAACTGAATTGTAACCAGCCCCGAGGCTCTTAGTATTATCCTCATCCACCCAGTTCTACCTATACTCAGCAGCCAAATCCAAATGCTGCTTACACTGGGCCGACACATAATCAGGGTCCGTACTCTGGTTATCAAGCCCAACACGCTGGTTACCAGTAATCAAAGCAGTCTGGTTATAGCACCTACAGTCAGAATCCTATGGGAAAGAACCCATGGGGGCAAGGTTATTTCCAACCGGCGTGGAGTAAAGGTATCGGTCCTCATCCCGGGCCTGGCATGCTAGTTAATCTGCCATTGCCATTCCTGGCCACCTTGGAGTTGCCGGATGTTTCAAAACTGACCAATGATCCGATTTTTCATAATCTGTATTGGCCTCCGGTTCCTACCAAGATACCAGGTGATTGCCCCAAGTTTGATGGTAAAGCTGGAGAGGACCCCCAAGCGCATGTGATGACGTATCATCTTTGGTGTTCGTCTAACTCTTGGGTCGATGATTCAATTCATCTGCACCTCTTCCAGCCCACTTTGACTGGAGCTGCTACTAAGAGGTACATAGAGTTATCCCGTGGCATCTTCCAAGATTTCAATTCCTTAGCCATGGCTTTTCTGACACACTTTCAGTTACCGGTTCGCTATGAAGCCGGGACACACCTCCTAACATCTCTGAAGTAGGATAAAGCCACTCACATTTTCGATCACATTCATGACTGGCGGTGCCATCGTAGACTGATCAAGTTTCATATACCTAATCAGATAATAAATCACTGGTTCACCACCTCCTTCGTGAATAAAATCACCCAAGATATTGTGATGGGAGCGTGTGTGACGGAGGAACAAGCCATTGCGCATGCCCAATATCTGGATCTTGTATATTTTCAGTCCGGCACGCTTTATGATATCTTGCCTGATGCTCCACGGTCTGGAACCTCTAAGGCCCCACCTACCCCTACAGTGGATGGTGTCATTGGTTCTATGTCTCAGAATTCGAAGAAATCTTCGAATGGGAAGCATAAGTCTAATTCTTCCAACCATACTCCTGGTAATCCCGCCCCATATGATTCTGGAAAAACCGTGGAGGTGAATGCCGTTTAGGCCAATCCTACGAAGAAAACATCCAAAGGGAAAAAGAAGGGCAAAGGTAAATCCAAATCCGACGCCCCAAAGCCAGAATCCAAATCTCGCACTGAGGATGGTTCTCAACGTAAACCAAAGTACCCCTGCCTCATTTTTGAAGGAGACCATTATACTAAGGATTGTCCAAGACGATCCAAAGTTAGTCAACTTCTCAAAGGCTCTAAAGGGACTCCGACAGTTCTTAAAGAGCCATTCCCATCTCAGCAGACCTAGATGGTTGAACAGCCGTCACCATCTGCACCATTTGGGTCCCAAGTTTTTATGATGAATGGTGCTGCACCTATCTCTGTCACTATGTGTTCGAAGGATTACAACGAATCGCGGCAGGCACCTGGGAAGGTAGTTGCAGATGGACCACCTCCCCCACCTGTCTCTGGTTCGTTGTAAATTGAGAAGCCTACTCCTGAACCTGTTCTGAAGCCACCTTCTAAAGGTGTTTTACGAAGATCTTCTTATAATCTGAATGCTCATGCCGCTCAACACTACAGTATTGTTGAGGATTTGGCATAGGCGCCTTCTGCTATGTCTGTGCTAGAAGTTCTTCAAAGTTTTCCTTCGCAACGGAAGGCTTTATTGTCCGCAATCGGTGGCATCGATCCCATCGATTTGAGTCTTCTCACCTTCGATTTAGAGAATTTCACTCCCCAACTTCCACATCAGATTGCTCTTGTTATTCAAGTCGGGATTAACGGTCTTAACATCCATAGGGCCGTCATGGATGAAGGTGCCTCTACGTGTGTTATGTCGTCCGCTTGCTGGAAGGCCATTAGCTCTCCGGCCCTTTCGTCCTCTCCCAATGCCCTCGAGGCATTTGATGGTTGGGAATCTAAACCCCTTAGTGTTCTCGAGAGTTTAGCGATCACTTTACAAGGGAAGACTGTCAAATTTAGAAGTAGAAGTAGTTGACGCCAGGCTCAACTACAATATACTTCTCAGCCGCAGCTGGACTCATGCCATGCTATGCGTGCCATCCACCATTTTTCGACTTCTTAAGTTCCCTCACGAGGGAAAAATCGTTACGGTGGATCAGTTGTCCTTCTTCACCTCCACCTCTGAGAACAACGTTCCATACATGGATCAGATTCTGAATCCCCCTGATAGCATAGGACCCAGTCTCTTCAAAGACCCCGTCCTTATGGGTATTTTTCCCGTACCACCACTGAACACCGCTCAAGTTAACATGATTTCCAGGTCTGATGACCCCTGGCTCATCCCTATCCCTGAGAAGGTGTTTGAGTTTGGAGAATCAATGCCCTTGACTCCAGTAGAGATTAGCTACTGTGAAATTGTTGCTGCATCTGATCTTCCACCTCCTCAGCATGCTCCTTTGAGCCTGGCTCTAGACGTCTACTCTCAATCCCCCTGGCTTTGTCAAGCCGATTCACCTGATCCTCTCAAAGAGACTTTTCCTTTCGATGAAGCCATCATTGAAACTATGTATCTTGAGGAGCTACCTTGGAGCGATGGACATCATCGTTCCTCTTTCATGCCTAGCTTGGGGGCAATGTCAGATTGTCTAGAGCGTTATGCATCTCAGGTTCCTACTACTCCTCTCTAAACGAAAATCTTGATGAATGAGGTTTTTACAGAAGGAAACCTGAGTAATATCACTCAAACCATCCCGATCAACATCTCCGTTAAACCAGGGATCGTTGAGAATATACACGTGGGAGTGACTTGTTCTCCAAATGAGATTCAAGTCTATACTGATCTTTTTAAATAATTCAGAGATGTGTTCGCTTGGTCCTACGAGGAAATGCTGGGGATTGATCCCAGTATCGTAGTGCATGAGATTCCAACCTATCCTGGTGCGAAGCCCGTGCGCCAACGCTTATGCCCCATGCATCCTCGGAAAGCTGCTGCAATTAAGGCAGAAGTTGAAAAAATTCTGAATGCAGGATTTATTTATCCCATCCCCCTCACAGAATGGGTTTCCAACATTGTCCCTGTTGATAAAAAGCAGGGTACTATTAGGGTCTGTGTTGATTACCGAGATATTAATCGCGCCTGTTCGAAAGATAACTATCCCACTCCGTTCATAGACCAGATTATCGATGAATGTGCCGAAAGTGAGATTTATTCCTTGATGGACAGTTTCTCAGGGTATAATCAGATCAATATTGCACCTGAGGATCAACACAAGACTACATTCATCTGTCCGTGGGGTACTTTCGCGTATAAAAAGCTCCTGTTCGTCTTGAAGAACAGTGGAGCCACTTTTCAGTGTGCGATGTCTTACGCTTTCCATGACATTCGCCATATCGTTCAGCCTTATCTGGACGACTTGCTAGCTCACTCAGCTAGGCGAGAGGATCACCCTGAACACCTCCGCCAGATCTTCCTTTGCTATAGGCGCTACAATATTAGGCTTAATCCTCATAAATGCGTCTTCTGCGTGGATTCTGGATGTCTTTTGGGATTCATAGTCTCCAAAGACAGAATTCACCTTGACCCTCTAAAGGTCGAGGCTATCATCAACCTCCCATCACCCTCATCGTTATATCAGTTGCAGAGTCTGCAGGGAAAAGCGAACTTCCTTCGATGCTTTATCCCGAACTACGCTGAGGTGGCCAAAGGATTCACGCACCTATTAAAGCAGATTGTTCCCTTCCATTGGGATGAAATTGCTCGACAATCCTTTGAGAAGCTGAAGACGTTACTCATTAATGCTCCGTTGCTTCGTCCTCCAGACTATCGTCGTGATTTCACTTTGTATCTCGCCGCCTCGTTTAGCACCATAGCTATGGTTCTGGTGCAGGATGATGATGATGGTAATGAACATGTTGTTTATTATCTATCATGAAACATTCTCGATACAAAAATGCGTTATGCTCACGTCGAGAAGTTGGTGTTAGCCGGAGTACACGCAGTGCATCGTTTTCGCCATTACATCATGTTGCGTACGATAACAGTGGTTCGGATTGCAACCCCATGACATATATTCTCTCTAGAAAATTACTGGGGGGAAAATACTCCAAATGGATTGTTATCCTATAGGATTTTGACGTAGACTTCACCACTGCTAAGTCAACCAAATCACCTGTTTTCGCGGATCTTATATGCTCACTCCCGACAGACTCCACTCTTTCACACTCCGAGGATCATATCTCGGGCGAAACTCTTTTCCTCATCAGTACTCGCGACCCTTGGTATGGCGACATAATTGTGTATCTTTAGACCTCCATATTTCGGTCTGAGTTGACTAAAGATGTCCGACGTCGAATTCGGCATCAGTCTCGACCCTACTGCATCGTAGGTGATACCTTATACCGCGTTGGAGTAGATTTGGTGCTCCGTCGGTGCCTAACCTTGGAAGAGGCTGAAAGGGTCCTAAATGAATGCCACAGTGGTGCCTGTGGTGGACATATGTCTGGATATGCTACTACTAGCCGTCAATATTCAAAGACTACTTCTGGCCATCAATATTCAAAGATTGTATCGTTGCAGTCCGTAAATGACACGTGTACCAGGTGTTTCAGTGCAAGATGCGTGTGCTGCCTCTCCCTTTGCATCCTGTTATTACCGTCGGCCCTTTTGTGAAATGGGGCATGGATTTTATGACGTGTAACCCTCACTCGGCCGGGGGGCATGTGTATATAATTGTCACTGTCGACTACTTCACCAAGTGGGTCGAAGCGATGCCTACACTAGCTGCCGACGGTAAGACAGCTGACCAATTCATCTTCAACCACATCATTTCATGTTTTGGGGTCCCACAAGCCATCATTACTGACCACGGTACTCATTTCCGAGATTATATGATGGCCGAGCTGACTTCAAAATTGGGCTTACACCACGATAGCTCAACGCCATATTACCCTCAGGCAAATGGCCAGGTTGAAGCAGAAAACAAGGTTTTGGTCACTATGCTTCAAAGAATAGTTGGTATCCACAAATCCAACTGGCACCTCCAACTATTCTCAGCTCTATGGGCATATCGGACGTCTGCGAAGAGTGCAACTGGATTCACACCATTTCAATTGGTGTATGGTCTAGAAGCAACTCCTCCGGTTGAATGCGAGATTTCTGCGTTGAAATTAGCTGTGGAACTTCTACCTGACACTTCTGCTAAAGAAGAGTGTCTTTTGTATCTGGAACGGTTAGATGAAAACCGTCGCTTGGCTACTTTATTTATTGAAGCACAAAAGAAGCGGGTCAAAGCTCACTTTGATCAATCGGTTTCTCCTCGTTCCTTTGTCGAAGCGGACCTTGTCCTGCTGTGCGATCAAGAACATGACAAGCTTGGGGCTGGAAATTTCCAACCTATGTGGCATGGGCCCTACATAGTAAAATGTGTTTTGAAGAATGGGGCTTATGAGCTTATAGATTATGAAGGAGTTCCGCTGGTGCAGCCCAGGAATGGGCTGTACTTGAAAAAATACTACGCTTAAAGTCATTTTTGGTGTGGTGTGTGTACATAGGTGTGTGTTTCTCATTTGTGTGCATGTGTGGTGTGGTGTGTGATGTAAACATCCTTTTGCTGATCGGGTCTTCCTGATTGTGCAGATGTCCATTCGTCCGTTTGTTGGTTTCGCGGATGGTGCCTCCCACAGTACCAGGAACCTGTCTTCGGCAGCCTGGGTAATCTATGATCCTGTTGGTGAGTTGGTCAACCTGCAAGGTGTGTGTCTGGGACGTACTACAAATAACATCACAGAATATAGTGTTGCATTAGAATTATTAACTGAGGCTATAAACCTTGGTATCCGTGAATTTCTTGTGTATCTAGACTCACAACTTGTATTATTACAACTGAACGGTCATTATTCGGTCAGAAACCCATCCATTTTATGTCTGTATTTGTGTATTCGTTTACTGGAAAGAAATTTTGACTATATTACATATCAGCATATACCTAGGCATATGAATACATTAACAGATGCAGTAGCTAATTTGGTTTTAGATAGACATTTGCGCAATTTGTAAATGATCATCACATGTAAAAGAAAGATCCATCCAGAAATAGATATGTATATATATAGATATCGAAATGTTTACATAGTGTGTGTCACATAGAATAAAAAATATATATGTTCATCTTAATACATCTGGAGATGACATGTCTCTCAAAAAATATGCATGATAAAAGCCCTAGGAGTCTAATCCGCATGGTGCTCATGATAACAAGTGACTGCACGCACTAAGCATCTCAGAAGTTGGTGGAGGCGACTAGGCACTCCCACCGTATGTCTATGGTATGCCATCGGTACATCCGCCAGTCGGGCATAGTCTGGGATCCCTCGGGCAATGCCTTCGAGATTCTGGATTAACTCCCCCCCCTCTACACCCTCTGCCTGAGGATCAGGTGCGGGAAGAGTCCTCCGTGCGATAGGAGACATACCGGCTGGTCTCTCTGGGCCCATGTCTACATACATATAAAATGTGTCAGGATGGACATGTATTAACAAAAAAATCATAAAACATAAAAATCAAAAAGAAAAGAGGTCATACCCAACTCCTCGTCCCAATCGTCTCCCTCCGGCAATGGGAGATCTGGGTCTCTATTTAAATCGGTTCCTGCATATGGCCAATCTTCCACTATGATCAACTGACGCCGCAACCACCCAAAAAACTCTGGCCTCCAGGACATATGTTGGCCTCCTCCAGCTCTGGGCATCAGTGCTGCCCAGCGAGCCATTCTTGGCTCTCATGGAATCGGCTCAGCTACTATGGCCCCTTGGCCCTAGAAGATTGGTAATCCTTCCAGAATGAACAATACCAGGATGGAACCGTAGCCGAACTGTTTCAGTTTGGCCTGCTTGCATTTCATGAGTTGTCTCTTCATGTTTATCTTCACTGTTGTGGCCCAGTCAAATAATAGGGGAGTCATACACTCTGAGGCTAGCAAAAGTTGGGCCTTTGTGGCCTCGTGTGGTCCCTGCGACCCCGTAGCCCGCGTGATGTTATGCAGCACCACTCTCAGTGCCAGATCAGGAATGGTGTGGATGTCCACCTTTCCACTTCCTGATCCCATTTGTACCCCTCGGCACACCCGTGCCATCACTTGTTCCATCTTCTCACCAGACGGTCTGCTCCCTGTCAATATGGGCACCGGACCTCTGCGCGATAATCCAGTTATGAAGTACACATCAGCAACCTCTAGTTCTAACACTTGATCCCGCAACTTGAATACTTGTTCATCTGCGTCCCACATATTGATCAAGTACTGTAGAAGCTTAGGTTGAGCTCATAAACAAGGTGTCAGGAAGAAATTTTTTAGCCCACAGTTCTTGAGGGCATTCATGCAAGTTTCATTTTCCATGGCTTGTTCATCCTCTTCACCGTGCTCTCTCTCTTTCCACTCAATCACCATTTTTCTCAGTTTCCTGCAACAACATGGTCACAAACCCTTAATTAGATCTCTGATGAGCTTCAAAATTAATCCAAATTGATTAAAATCTCGATTTTTTAGGCGGAAATTTGGGTTCCGCCGCTGGCGCAGCTGTTTCATGAACAGTCATGCCAGTTGGCACGAGCCCTTTGCATATAAAATCCCATTGGCGCGGGTCCGTGCCCGATACCCGCGCCAATGAGCGGAGCCCTAAAAATTTAAAAAGTTGCCACATAAGTCTAATGCATGATGGAAAACTATTAAAAGATAGATTGAAATGGAGTACAAAGAAGCGCCTCTTACCTGGAACTGATGGGAATCTGAATGGTAGGCCGGATCGGTCGCAATCGCTGTCAGAAGTTCGCACACAAAATGGACCACTGTTGCTCTTCAGTGAGGTAAAAAGTAAAAATTAATTTTATTTTTACCATTTGACATATTTATAACTTTTTGAATTTAAAATAGGTCTTGAAAGTTATTTTTCTGAATATTTTAATATATTTTGTCGAAAATGGGTTTTACACTTGCCTTTTTGTGCAGCACCAGGTCTTTCACGCAACTTAGATGACGAAACGAGTTGTATTTTATACTTTTTCGGACTTGGTAAATACACGAAAAAGTTACTCTGGAGTCATCTTTCAGCTCTTTTCTGACTCTCTAAACATGAAAAGATTTCCGAGGCCCTTGTTTTTTTGATCTCGTTAAAGTGGACACGAATCGACATCTACCCAGTATACGTTTACCCCTTTTTTCGGGCTGGGATGGATTATTTACGAAAAAGGAATACCCTAGCCTATCGCAACTAGGAGGTTTTATCGGATATTGTTTTCTACCTTTTCGGGTCCAAGGAACTATCTACGAAAAGGGACCGCTGGAGTTTACTTTTCTGCTGTCTTTTCAAACTCTCTAAATATGAAAAGATGCCGAGTTCTTCCTTTGTCAGACTCGTTAAACCCTAATGACATTGGATTCAGTCGAAATGACGTTCTCCGAGTTTCTCCTTCTTAGGGCTCGATAAATGTACTAGGATGGATTCGCCCGAAGGGCGGACTTATATTACAAGAATATGCTATCCCTTTCAAGCTTTTTATCAAAAATAATTGGGGTACTCACCAGAAATGGTGGGGAGAGGATAAGACAGGCACTCATTGTTTCTTAAACAGTCTGTGTAAGCCTCTTGAACATGGCACTTATGCTAATTTTGTGCCATCGGAGTTGAGGGCTGAGGACCTCTCATCTCATTATCTATACCTAAATGGGTTTGGATTAATATTGACCTGTATCACAATTGACTGTGTGACCTCTGATAAACAGTCAAATCACATGGAGTCCCCTTTGTCATCTTGTTTCTAAAATTCAAGAAGTTGACCTCTGCAAAGTATCAACCTCCCTCTGATTCTCATTTGATCCTAATTCACAACAACACATCATGTTCCTCTGTCTCGTGTCAATGATGTGGGAAACATTATGGCCCACCTTCGATCAAGGTCACTTCCTGTCGACTTCAGTTCATTATGCAGGAAGCTGATCTAGAGACCCCCTTATGGTACCTTGGAGCCTGCATGCCTCAATGGCAGGTTCGTCGCATTCGACGGCTGGGCTTTTTCATCATCCGCTCCCGATAGGTAGTTCTCTGATTGTTGAACCACAAGCTCATTGATTGCACTCTAGTAGATTGTACCCTGTATTGTTGTGAGCAAGTGTTATTGAGTGGTTCCAAGCCTTCTTCTGGCTGTGTTGGGCGGGTAATCCCGCGATGTTCTTGCATGTTCGACTTCAGCTCACATATTCCATGCCTTGTACTTTGTTGGGTGAGATGGAGCTGAGCCATGATTTGTCGTCTTGTTGTAATATCCAGGCTGATATTGTGGATTATTGTAGATTATTTGCTGCTCTTGGTTGGATGAGATCACGACCATACTGGTCTATTTATCGATCCTCCTTGGATGGCTGCGTCCATGCCTAGGATATGGTGTGTACACTCTCGTTACATGGATGGTTAAGCTATACCTCTCTCATCATCATGAATATCGATTGTACCATGCCACTCATAAAGTTTTGATGGAAGTGTTTTCAGTCGGCATGTTCTCGTAAATCATTTCACCCCTCTCTCTCTCTTGGGCCTCATGCTTTAGGGGGCATATGCTACACAACAATTTGTCACCGTCCCTGCCAATCCCCATCCCGCACATTGGAGGGCTCATTCCGTAACCTGTGAGCAGAGACAAGACTTGAAAATACTTTCATTGCATCCCTCTGAAGATGAGCTTTCATTGCCCTGAAGACATCTCCCTGCAAAAAACCCTAAAAATAACTCTTTTTCCATTGGCGCGGTTCCATAGTTCAGGCCTCGCGCCAAGGGGGCAAATCCTCCAAAGAGGGCGCACCAATTGGCGCTCTTTCATAGAGCCGTACCCGCGCTAACCATATTAAGAGGTGTTTTTTAAAAATAAAAGGCGGAAGTTTCATCCTAACAAATTCTTGGATTGATATCTATCTTGAGTTGGGAGTTTTGGCTACGGATTTCCACAGAGAGGAAGTGGTTTTTCACCTCTCATGGAAGCTTCCTTGATGATAGGGCCAATCCCGTAATTATAGGGATCCCGAATTCCCTTCCTCCTTCTATAAAAGCTTGCTCATCTCCATGGCAAGCTAATCTCTGAGTTCCCAAGAGCTTTCATATCCTTATGCTGCAAGAGCCTTCTTGATTCCCTAAGGCCAAATCCAAGCAAGGAGACTATTGCCAAGTATCCAGAGAGAGAGGCTTGTCCCATCCTTGATAGGCTTTATCGAGACATGTTCTGCTGACAACCCGCCAAAGGAGAATTCGGCATCGAAGCTTTGGTTGTATTCTTCTTTTGACTCATTAATGTTAAGCGACTATCGATTATAGTTCCACTCTTGTTCTTGATCATGTTCATGATTTATGTCCTCTTCGACTGACATATAGTTGTATATAATGGATTTTATGCTTGCGTTTGTGTTGTTTCTTGCACGTGCAGGTGTCCGATCACGGAGATCGTGAGGATTGTGATCTGCCAGGGCAAAGGAACGGGAGCACCACCTCTTCTACAAACGACAGAGTTGGATTGCAGGTAAGCCTTCCTCACAAGTCAGTTTATTTATGATTAGGAACCTGCACTGTAGCATGTTTGATTGTTACTAGACCCGATCTGGGCTAGTAGGGATCGCCTCTATCCGCAGAGGGGATTTACCTCCTCAACAGGTATCAAAAAATTGAAAACACTATAAAAAAAAGTCTGAGTGTGATGGCAATGAAAAATTAAAATGGAATTTGGTTGACTTAGGTGGTAACACAATCTCTAAAGAGAGATAGTGTGTTGCAAAGCACCCCTGAGTGGGAAATAGTTCTATGCAAAGCACTGTGTCTTGACCAACAGTGTGTTGGGTGCAGTAAAGAACAAAATTCAAGCTACTAAACAAACTTCTAATACAATTCTTTGTTTAAAAATTCTAATAATTGACAGTAGATGCTACTGGGTCACTAACCAGACGCAAACACAACAAGGATGAAGGAAAAATCCCCAGTGGAGTTGCCAGTTCGTTATGCAGAATTATGAATTACGGATGAAACACATTCCCTATATGTGGTGTTATGTATTTAGAACAACATATCAAAGAATTTCCAGACACTTCTCCTGAGAGTAAGTAGAAACACAAAAATATGGAGAAACTTACTTGTGAATGCTTCCTATTCTCCTTCTATCACTCTTGTTGTAGCTTCCAATCCAACTTTGATCACCAGACTAGTTCCTGCAAGTATAAACGCTAAACAGAAAATATATTGAAATATACATATGCCTATTTTTCTTAATCATTTAAATCAATGAAACATGAAACATATATATCAGCTAATAATCCATGATATGAAGTATAGAAACATAAACAGATACATATGTGGGAAAATGAGCAGCAATATTTATCAATGGATAGAAAGGGGAGGTTACAACCAGCAATCAACTTCATGTCATTAGCTCCAAAATTCATCCCCGCCTCATCAAAATGAAAATCTCACCAGTAGCATATCACTCTAATCACACACTCAATTGAGAATCTGACATCATTTCTTTACCAAATTTATCCCCTCTCATGCACTAGCATATGTGCTCAATTTATAGAGCAGCTGAGGGTAGTTTCTCATTCAATTACTTTCTAATAATAGGAAATATATGTTCCCATGATCATAGGTATTATATGGACACATGGATTCGAAGTTGGACACATATGGTCTCTTCTAGAAGGCACTAGCCATGTGGAGATTCCGGAACAATAAGAATTTCGCTCCCATTTGACCAATACACTCTTGAATGTCCGGAAGTGCTTTGCAGAGCACCCTTGAATGGAGCTAACTGCATATGAAAACAAGTTAGTCCCTTGAGAGGCTACATTGGTGAGCTCATAAGTGATATAACATGTACTTAAAATATTTGAAACCTTGCAATGGAAGTCATGGATGATTTTTTCTTGTTCTTGTCTTAGGGCATCTAGCAACTGGAATGATAGGGGAAGATAGACCCTATTTCATTAGTTCTGGGGATGATATCAAGTTTAGCCAGGTCGTTGGGAATGATGCCCAAATTGACCTGTAACACAACCAATCATACAACATAAATTTCAAATAAATGCATGCTATTTTTTATTTGGATTCGAAATAGGAAAATTGATAAGCAATGTTTTTATTTGTGATTGAAAAATATGAAACAAAAAAAAAGAGAAAATGAGATAAAGGACCAAACTCTATCTTGTAAGGTTATCAATGTTTCTTTTGCAAGTGAAGTTTCAAAAAATTTTAAAGTTTCAATTCTATGAAATTTTATTTTAAGGGACCTAGGGGATTAAATCATCGAAAAACACCGCCATTTAATATCCAAGATAGATTCAATCTATATTCAAAAATACAAAATACTTGAATGTTCAAAATACAAAATATAACACGTACCAAAGACAAGTATCAATCCATAATTTTTTGACGGATAGCTACATATTAACTTTCATAAAATTTAAAAGGGTTTCATGAATGAGAAATTAATTTGAATGATACTCCATGTGCACTTATTAATTTTTCACTGGAGTGCACATGTACTTGAAAACACTTTCAATTGATAAACGACCTTGCAGGCTCAAATAAAAAATTGAAAAAGGAGTATCAATGCACGCTCCTAACTACCTGACCTCACATTCTTGAACATTTCCTATTGCTAATTACACCACATACAAAATAAATGTACCAACATTGGCAAGTTTGGATTGAAGTCTACAACTTTCTTTATTACATCTATAATTTTTATACACCACTAATCTCCAATTTTGTAAATGACCTTGAGACCTTGTAGTAAGATTTAAAACTTCATCACTTAAAGGATGTTCCATGAGTACTTCTTCATTTTACATTGAGAGGCACATGTACTTGGAAACATTTTCAACTTAGGGAGTATCTTGCCGCTCAAATTACAAGTGAAAGGAAAATCAGAGCACATTACTCAATGTAGTTCGCCTCTCATCTACCCATACTTCCCAACACAGTCCTTGTTTTTCCCTAATTACTTTGGAAATAATTATAATGGCTGGTTTTCCTTGTGAGAAGATTATAAAATAAAATGTCCCCTCACAAGAAAGTATTCCCAGAGTTATCCCACATTTTATTGGAAAATTTTACCATCAGCCATTAATTTCTTCTAACTGTCTTTCTGTTATTGCCTAAATCTGCCTCAGGATGAAGGAAGGCAGATTTTAGGATAACACAAAACCATGCTCAGTCCGGTAGCTAGCCCTACCAGAACAGGAAAGGGCTCACTCCGGGTCACACTCAGTAAAAATAATCAATAGGGTCTGAGATGACTTGAAATGAATACTGATTTGAGGCTAGGTATTTAAATAGGAGGGTTTGTTTTAATTTTTAGGGGTTTTTTGTTGGAAAAAGGGAAAGTCAGTTTTGGGCTTGGGGATGAGGCCAAATTCTTGCAGAGTTCAAGTTGGGGCAAGGAAAGCAATGGATTTGATGTCTTAGATTCAATGAATGGATAGAAAAGACTGCTGAGGAGCTGAAGAGGACAAGAGGGTGCAAGTATCCTCTTCAAACAGACGAAAACATATAAAACTAAACAAAATTTTAAGGCAGAGCACCAGCAAACTAATGAATTCTACCTTAGTTACTCATTTGTTTAATTTCGGAAGAAAAGAGAATGGAAATGGCATACATAAAACATTAAGGGAACTTACAATAACATGGAGAAAAACACCATCAAAACTCAGAGCCACAAGGATCCCAACAAGTGCTGCAAAAACCTGGTCTTTCCTTTGCCAAAAATGCTGAAATGAATATACAATGAGGTGCCAAACTATTCCCAAGAGTCCAACCCCTGAAAATGACTGAGAAAATACAAGATATAGAACAGAATAACCCCTCCACGTGCCTCAAGGGGTCGAGCTCATCCTTCTAGGAGCTGTTTCAACCAATTCTAAACTAGGAACTGAAATCTAGGCAATCAAACAACTTGCCTCTATATGGTAGGAAACTGATTCATTCATTTAATTTTCACTTTTTAGTGAATGAATCCTCTAGAGAAAGTAAAAATGTGCCAAATTTACACCATAGTCATGAAATTACATCAAGGTGGATCAATAGTTACATCAAAAGTGAAACTAGACAAAACTAGGCGAAATTCTGAGCTGAAGAGTGAAAAATAGGCCAAAATCCTCTATGTGCCACGCCCAAAATCTCTATGCGTAGCACAGATTTGGAGCTGATTTTGAGGCACTTTCGAAAGTCAAAATTTATCTCATGATAGCTCGTTGGAAAGACCTTCTTGTCTACTTTCCAAACCAAGTGGAATTTATTGATTTGGATATCATTTTCCCCTCCAAAGATTCAATCTCCCAAGACTGGTTCCTGTGTGTGAAAAAAGTGGCAAAAAGGCCATTTTCAAGGTGTTTTTGACCCTTTAGGCCACCCATAACTTGATGAAACTCTTAGGAAATTCCTGAGCATGCATAATTTTTCATAAAAAATCCAAAAATGTAAATTTTTCCTCCAGAAGGTCTCTAAAACGTAAGCACGCGCAAGGTGGCACTACGCATTGGCACGAAAACCTGTTTTGTGACCAAAAATTCTAAAATGAAAAAAATTTCTCCAAATTTGCTGAAATTTGCAGTGAAGGTCCCCCATCAATTTTCATGCTCAGCCAAAGAAGCTTCGGCCAAGGTTTGAAGTGGATCAGGCCTTTTCCGACGTTTCAGTGCCCTCCTTAGCCTCGCCTTCAGGATCCTAATCCTCGCTTTGCAAACATGTGTGCAGGCCCAATAGTGGTTCTTAATATGTCTGAGCATGTCCTTGTCCTTGTTTGCCTTCACCAATAGTTTCTCAAGATGAATGTTGACTCTCGTAAGCCAAATCTCCCGCTCAAAGGGTGTCATGTCACTTGGCCTTTTTCGGGCCAATTCCTGGTCTTCACAGATTTTCTGTAACTCCATGAGTGTCTGCTGATCCTCCAATTGTTTATTCAGCTTCTCCAAGTAATTTATAACCCACTGAGCTCTCTGCAATTTCTCGGTCAATGTGTCGATCTCAACTTTCTGCTCTTGGATGGTTTCTTTCAGCTTTGAGCTAGGAGAGCTCAAATCAACATCAATGAGTGTAAAATCAGTGTCTTGGCCTCCTGAAGGGCCCTCATCCTGCATAGGCCTCTTGCCTCTGTCCTGTACCTGTGCTGATGTCGAAGGCGAGACCCCTTCCACCCCAAGTGGAGATAGTACTCGCACTGCTGATGAAGGTAACGAGACCCCTTCCACCCCGGGTGGAGATAGTACTCGTCGTGCTACTGCAAATAAGGCTTTGGTGCCTCTATGATAGGTAACACATACTGGAACACTGATAGGCTCTATCTTAGGACCCTCAAACTGATGTGAATGCTCACCCACGTCATGAAAAATCTCTAGAGGAGGCTGAGGGGCTGTAAAGAAGTCACGGGAAATGAACTCCTCCCATGCAATGCCCTGCAATCCAAGTTGATGTACAACAATGATCTTGATGAGCGCATAATGATAAATGCTGTTATGCTGATGCTCGGGAGTCTTCTTCTGCACAAGAGTAGTCATCCGCTCTATGTTTCGACACATGAAATATGGAATGCTCATCATCCTCACTCCCGTGAAATGCATCAATAATCGAATATGGTAAGCATAAAGGCACGAGAACCAGCCCTCACAGCTGAAGTACCTGATGATGAGTTTCATCAATGGCACATAGGACTCCTTCAAGAATCTGAAAGGGAACACCCTGCTGAGCTGCCTCATATAGCCAAGCCTGATGTACGGCTCATAATACACTTTTTCTAGCTGCTGTCTCTTGTTCCACTACTCACCTACATTCGGTATTCCTGTTGCCTGAAAAATGGTTTTTGGTGTCAAGGTGAAATTTACTCCAGCGAGGGTAACCTGACCGTCATGCAAATGTAAGACAAATAAGCGAACCAACTCCTGATGATGCTAAGTCTGAGCAATCATCTCACAATACCAAAAACATGACTATTGCTGAAAACAAGCCATTGCAAGTGGGCAGGCCTGCAATTAAGTCAATGAAGTGGGCTCTTCTTTGACGTGTCTACCCCGTTTTCGAGGCCTCCTTGGTACATTAAGCTCTGTAGTAGAGTCACTGTCCTGCTCATATGATGAATATGTGTCCGTCATGGTGTTTGCAATGTGTATGACAAGTATATACTGATATATATGTGGTGAAAATAAGAGTTTGGTGTATTTTCCTCCAATTTCCAAATGTGAGTCAAAATATGAAGGGACTGTGGTAAACAAAGATAGTGGGAAAAGTGGACTGTCAAAGGGAATTAGAATGCCATAACAGTCACTTGACTGTATTTTAGGAAGGTGGGGTTTGGGAATTTTAGGAATTTTAACAAATGATATAAGGGAAGGCTGGTGACGGGGAAATGTAATTTTAGAGATAGGGATAAATGAGAAAAAGTTATAAGTGAAGAAAATATATTTGAGTCAAGTGAAATTAAGGATGTGAAGACAGTCACTTGACTATTTTTGGAATTGGGATTTTATAAGTGATATGAAGGAGGGAAAGTGGTAGGAAATGGTAGGGTTTAGTGATGGGATATAAGGAAATAGCAGAGGGACCTTATGATAATATGACAATGAGTATTCAGAATGAAAATGATTTTTTAAACACCATTTGAAACCCTAAGGAGCAGATTTTGATATGAGTATAGGGTTTATATTTTCACCATTTAAACTCTCATGTCTTGCCTCCAAAAAACACCAAACACGATCTAATAGCAGTGGAAAACGCATCACACACTTACTTGGAGCGAAAGAGTTGAAGTTGTTTTGAAAATTTGGGAAGCAGTGATATAAAATTGGCCCGTCGGCTCTGTGTGTCGGGCACAAACCCAGTGTGCCACGCCTCTTGGATGTGCCGCGCACATTCAAATTACCATAGAGAAAACTGGCGCAATGCGCCGCACGGTCTATGTGCGCCGCGCCTTCCTCCCGATGCGTCGCGCAACACTCCAACACACAGTCGGCCTTCAAACTCACAATTTCGTTTTTTCACAACTGAAATCGACTTTCTCTAATGGTTTTTGAATAAAAATGGATTGATAAACATGTAAATATATTTTTAAACTCATGAATTTGATTTTTTCTTTGTAAAGACCCACTTTTGTAATGTTTTGAAATTGGCACTTTTCACATTTTTAATGTAAACTCTGATTTTCATGTTTCCTCTTGGTTTTTTGCTGAAATAATGAAACTCTTGGAAATTTTTTGCAGGGATGATTGGCATTAGATTTTGGCAAAGGATAACCAGGGCTGCGCCTAAAATACTTCATGACTGAAAACTTTAAAAATTACAAAGAATGAAATTACATTTATTACAAAAAAGATAAATTTGACGATTTCTTCTTCAAAACAAAGTTTTGAAGAAAAATCATTCTCAACACTATTTCTGATGAAAAATTTGGAATGAAAACTTATTAGAAACATTCTCATGTGTCTGCTGGCATTATTGGACACTTTGAAGACGAAATTTGTGAAACCCTAGACCTAATGACTGAAAAGACTCTTTGCTGACCAAAAGACTATCCATGACTATGAATGAATGTAAAATTGACTTTGATGAATTTTGATGAAATTTAATGATCAGACACAAACCAGCAGATACATGACATGAGGGAAAATGAAAGACAAGACCCTTCCGTCAGATAATCTATGATTCTAGTGGAATGAAACTGATTGGATGAATGAGACACCTAAAATGAAATGTAACAAAGAGTTTTTGATCTCTGACGGAGGAATAACCAGACCTAATATAACACTTTCAAAACATGTATAATATCCATAAGCCATCATATCCTCCCAATATATCACCAAATTTCCCATATTTCAAATAGATTACGATTTCCAATATGGAAAAAATAGTTCCCTTATAGAGTGGGTGTTAAGTCCCTATATTAATAGTGTAGTCCTTTATTATGTTAGTGTAGCGCCCCTTATTGTTATTATTGTACCGTTGTAACCCCCATATTGTTATTATTGTGCCCCTAAATTATTATTGTTAGGTCGGCTAGGATTACATTGTGGCCCCACTAGGGTTACATTATGGCCCTATGGACTCCTATATATAGAAAGAAGGTTTTGTAATTTGTATCATCCAAGAATTGTTCATTCATGTAACGTGTTGGAGGTTGAACCCTTGAAGTGGCTTATTTGTAAGGCATTGATATCTCTTTTCTTCTATTTTTGGAGATGGTTTCACAACATTTGGTATTAGAGCTTTAGATTCTAGGGTTTTGCTGCTCCAAACAGGTCATCGTGCCATTTTTGCTATAACTGTTTTTCTACAAAGGTTAAGAAGCTGAAATTTTTAGTGGTACGAAGCTTAAATACTGATGAATATCATTGCAAAATTTCAAAGCTTTGTTCGAAATATTTTTGGAGATATGATCTGTGGAATGTAGGGCTTTTTGTAGGCTCCTGAATTTCACTTAAATATGTCATCGCGGAATTTTCTCTATAAATTGTTTTCTACAAAGGTTCAGAAGCTGACATTTTTAGAATGCGAAGCCAAGATCCTAAGGAACATCATCACAAAATTTTAGAGCTTGGTTCACAATATTTTAGGAGATATGATCTCTAGAAGTTAGGTATTTTTCAGGCACCCTAATTTCATCTCAAAGAGGTGATCGTGGGAAAATATTCATAACTCTCTCTATGAGAATCAAATTTGAATTCTATAAAAAGTGACAGGAAGTGAACGAAATTTAATTTCCTGTCTATAAATTTCAGAGCCAAAGGAGAAAACAGTGACACGTGGCAAGTCGTACAAGTTCGCTCTACTGAACTAGTTGATAATTAGGTCATCATAGGAGATTGGACATAACTTTGTCTTCAAGAATCCAAATTAGGTCAGACCTGTGGAATTCGAAAGAGAATTCAAAGGGATACCTCAGTGCCAAATTTTAGTTATTGAGGATCTTAAATCACACAGATAATTTAGTTTCAATATCGAGCTTCTCAAAAACAAGAAAAAGGTGTGTATTTGGTTTTTAAAATTGCATAACGTTTGTTTGAAAAAGTCGTTTGAAGTGATTCCAAGGGCATATTTAAGAATTTTTATCAGTATTCGGTTATATAATGCCTACAAAAAATAATTCCATACCCATTAAGCCCTCAAAAATCTATACTATGACGCATGAAGAGGAATAATTGCAGTATGAGATATCAAAATTATGGTACCAAGTGCAACAAGTTTCAATCTTACGAAGAGCAACCAAAGATGACATATATGGTTTAAGAGCAGAAATGGAGGCTAAATTTGATGGTTTGAAGGATCAAATAATAGCTAATATGGATGATAAATTAGTGGAATATCACATCGAGCATCAACAACAAGTTCTCGAACTCTCGAAGGATAACCTAACTTTGGTGCAGAATCTAATGAAACAACAAGAAGATCAACATCACATAGAAATAAGTTTTGAAGTATTCACATAAACAAGAACTTGAACAGTGCGATCAATTTCAGAGTATCTCAACAAGTGGAAGAACTTTCCTGTTGAAGATTCCACATGGGAGGATGAGAATTTTATACAGAAGCATCAAGAAATAATCAAGCGTTAAGGACAACACTTGTTTGAAGGAGAGGGGCATGTTCAGTCCCTATATTAATAGTGTAGTCCCTTATTATGTTAGTGTAGTGCCCCATATTGTTATTATTTTACCCTTGTAATCCCCATATTGTTATTATTGTGCCCTTAAATTATTATTTTTAGGTCGGTTAGGATTACATTATGGCCCCACTAGGATTACATTGTGGCCCTATGGACTCCTATATATAGAAAGGAGGTTTTGTAATTTGTATCATCCAATAATTGTTCATTCATGTAATGTATTGAAGCTTTCCCCCTCGAAGTGGCTTATTTCTAAGACGTTGATATCTCTTTTCTTCTATTTTTGGAGTTGGTTTCACAACAGTGGGGTAGGTAGATCTTCTTCCAAATAGTCCATTCAGTTTTATAGGTTCTTTATTTTCATAAACAGTCACTTGATCGACATGAGTAGCATGCTTTTTCTTTTAATGGAATTCTAATAATACTTCAAGACTATGATAAATTGTTTTTTTTTTAATGTCAATGTATCCTCATTCAAACCTTTCGTTTCTGTTAGGGTCCTATAGTAATAGGTTTCATAATTTTTGAATTGACTCTGATAGTCTTGTAAATATGTACATACCTTGCTTTCTGTAATTTTTTTTCCCATATTTGAAAATAATAAAAAAAATTAAAAGAGGGTAAAAGTCCTAAAAGAAAGATAAAAGGACTTAGAAAATAATAGACCCCAAAAGAAAAAAGAGATAAAAATAAGACATGAAAGTGAGCAAGTCAAAATGCTACTACTATTTACTTTTACTGCAAAAATAATGATTATGTGCAGATTGTCCAAAATTCCATAATCGATGATCAGTTAAATAGTTTAATCTTAACTTTTCATTCTTTTAATTTCATGTTTCAGATAGAGAATATAGATATGTCAAACAGTTTAAACTTGACAAATCAGTAGATAGTTAGAGAATAAATGAGGAGCTCAACAATTTAGTCTGAGCCCTCGGATGAACTAAGGTTAGACTTAGATAGTTTTATGCTTTGAAAGAAAAAATGGATTTATGGTTGCAAGCTTAAAAGAACCCATTAAAATGAAGTAAAAAATGTAAGAATAATGATGGGTAGGTAGAAAGTAGTTGTGCAAGACATGTAATAAAGTATCATTGGGAAAAAATTACTAATCCCCCCCCCCCACAATGATCTAGTATCCAAAACCTTCAGTTAAAGAGGCTCAGAGAATTTTTGTGACTTCTGTTGGGACCGGACCCAAGGCTTGATAACTAATTGGTTAAAAATATTGGATTCCCTACATAAAACCCATTTCATCACCATATTCACCCTTTTCCAAAAATATAAACCCTTTTCCTAAGTAAAATACATCTTTGCTTAGAAAAGTAAAATCCCCCTTAATTAATTTCATTTTCATTTAAAAAACACTCAAAAACCCACAAAATACATATTATCCGAAGTTTATCTATAAAAAATCAAAATGGGACAAATTATGCTAAATTTCCTATTTACAGTGTACGTAGTTTAAATTCCATGTATTTTAATTCATTTCATTCATTATATTTCCATTTCATATTAATTTCTAACCTAAAGTATTAAATCCCTTATAAAACAACCTTTCACGTATATTATTAATTTATATATATAAATATCCCCAAAACCCATTTATTTATGTTAAACCTATGGCTTATTTATCCCACATGCTAAATAAAAAATCCCCACTCTTTTCCCATAGGTTTAAACCTATCTTATCATTTAATTCCACCGCCAATGATTTTAAAACACTCATAAAAGTTTTATTTTTACCATATACTATAATCTCGCACTATTGGTTATTGAAACATTTTTTCATATTTTATGTGTCACATTATGACACCACCCTGATAATGAAATAGTACAATGTTTTACGTTATAAATATATATTTATAACATTAAAATTATCCTGACATACCAATAAAACAAAACATTCATTTTTGCAGTTTAAAATATGTTTTAAATACATTTCATTAAACCCTGCCGCATAATTAAAAAACTTGGACCCCACCTCCTAACACCGAGCAACTCCAAAACACAATTGTAGTTGTTTTCATCAAAGCCCTCGAATCCGACGATCAAAAGGCAATATCACAATTTAAATTGCAAGAATAAAAAATATTTCAAACTACATGAAATAGGTTGTTTTTCTCATTTCTCCCTCCTCCACACAGCCAAATTTTATTGGATCGCAATTGATCCAACCAAAACCATATACCACCCATTTCCCGTGCGATAACCACCTATGGTTTTTGCCTTTGAAAACCAAAACTGTCTTTTGTCTTCGATATCAATGCCATTAAATGAAGACTCTATTAAACCTAAAATGTCAAATGAACCTCCATATTGCGCCATTAAACCATTTTCTTGTGTTATTTACTTGTATTCATCCTGTTGACTTAGAAGACGAAGACCTGCGCATTGTTTTATACCCAGAAAAGCAGAAAAAGCCTCGTGTTTTTTGTAAAGACTACAAAAAGCTTCTAGATTGTTGCCAAAGACCTTCAAAGATACCAAGAACTTGTTCTGACAACTAAGAACCAGTTTAAAAGACCAATACCTGCAAAAAATAGGTATTTTTTGATAAAACAAGCCTGTTATCTTTTAAAAAGAATTTTCTGAAGGAATTAAGCCCAGAAAAAAGATTATTTTCCCAAATAAAACTTGTAGTTTCCCAAAAAAAAAGTGAATTCCCTGTCAAAATTTGATAAAACCCCTGTTTTAATACTGCATATAGTTTTAAAGGAAAAATTGAATTTATTTATCACTTGTGAACCCTATAAAACTCTTAATTTTCCCAGAAATACTTTGCAGGTATCTCCAACCCTTATGCACCTAATTTGAATAAATTTTATCCTAATATTCACTAAAAGAAGTATGAGAAACCCTTTTTTCTTATTTCATAAACCTGTGAGATTCTGAAGAATAGTTGAAAGCCAAAATTGAAGGTTGAAAACCAATTTGTGCCTAATTTTATCTAAATAACCTCTGTAAAAGTCAAGAAACACTTATGTAAACCATTTAATCTTATAGAAGAATCCAAAAAGCCCAAAAAACAGAGTTTCAATTATTTAGAAAGCCAAAAAAATTTCAAAATCCAATCCAGCTATGTCTTCCAAGACTACAATCATTGTAAATCCTCTACAACCTCTTGTTGTAGACAATGACTATAAAATAGCAGATCCAGTTGTTGAATTTAATTTGTTATACCTCCACTGATGGAGTTATGAAAATTCCTTAGATGAAGTTGAAGAAGTCCAAATTTGGGAATCAAGCCTACCCAAATATGTTGTTCCAATCACTCATCAATGCCCAGAGATTATTAGGTTGTGTCAGACCCATTATTCTCCTGAACATAGAGCAATTCTGAATGCAAGCAAAGAGGTACTGTTTACAATTAATACCGAGTCCATCAACCAGATGTTACAACTCAAAACTAATCCTAAAGAAGATTCTTTGTCAATAGAAGCACTTACAAAGTTGTACATTGGTCGTGATTTTAGAAAAAGGTTTCAGATTTTTGAAGTGTTCATGCCTTTACATGTTGAAATTCCACAAATAAACCCTCCATATTCTACTTCAAAATTTCCAGAAGGGTCTAGGCATGTCATTTCCATGTTGTCATTTATCCCAGGATACTTTACAGATGAACATACTGATGAATTAATCCTAGGTTTCCTATCTACATTTACACCGGGACAACCTCCCTCTGTAATTTTTAAATATGCTAAGTATATAGCGGCAATGTCCATGATCAGCTTGTTAAATTTCCAACTGAAGGAGTATTTAGATATACATCCTTTCTCTTCCATATGTTCTTGTATTTTCAAGCAGACAAGTTTCCAATAAATGTCCAGAAGCTTGATATAGAAGAAAAACCACTTTCAGTCATGTTTTGGACATCTTTGATCAGAAAAGAGTCGACAGAGTTCAATTATGCAGAGTTTACAGATAGCTTTGTCCACCCATTGATAAATAAGTTGACCAATACAGAACAACCAAGAATCAATGATGAAATGAAGAAATTTCTACAACTATCAGAGCACACTAGAACTGGAGATTGGTACTTATATAAAAAAGCATACAGAAATCAAATTTCCGGGTCTATTACCCTATAAACTTCCTAAGTATGTGCTAATTGAAATTTTTTCCTTCGAGTATATCAGGAAAATCTTAAATTCTGATTCTATCAACTTCCTAGAAGCCAAAAAGAATACCCAATTTAAGTTGAAGAATCAGGTGGGACCATTTATTTGTAATCACAAAGATGCAGAACAAGAAGCAACAAAACAATTTCTTGAGTACAGGTTTGAAGAGAGCTTCTCATGGAACTATGATCCATAAGGAATATTAAGCAAAATGAGGGTTAAGTGAAAGTTAACACCTTATATACATGATAAAATACCAGAAATTGAACAGTATGTAAATCAAACTGGGTGGATAGAAAATACCTTAGCAGTTGTAGTTAAACATGTGATACTAGTCACACCTTGCAAATTGCAAATCAAGGAGAGAAAGCTACTAAAAGACTCAGAGAAGAAGGAACATATATTGTTGAGACAATAACTAAGAGAAGGTTTAAACTTAGATACAATAAAAAGCCTAAATCCAATTCAGTTGATAAAGGGAAAATGACAATAGAAGTAGAAGACACAGATGTTCCAGTGACAAATAAGGATGCTGCTACAATCAATACAAATGAGCCGGCAACAGAGATTTTAAATGAAGGAAATCATGATAGTTCAAACACTCAGGTCATAGAGATACAACAGAGTATGGGGGCGTCTTCCTCACAGATAGAAGAAGAAAAATATCTTGATATCAGGGAAAAATACGAGAGAATTAAGACAAAGAATGAAGAAATAAAGAATGAGATATATTCTCAGTAGTTGAAGAAAACACCAGACATTCAGAACATACATTTATCAGCTTTTGACTATCCAAATAAAATTTTGATTATGTCAGTACTTCAACCAACAGTTAAGACTCCCAAGAGTTGCAGACTACAATAAAGTTGATCTTGAAGTGCCCACATAAAGTATTCATGCACTAGATAAGATTGAGTTTCATAGGCAAAGTTCAGAGATGTTATATTCTACCATAACTACAAAGGCTATGAATATCCACAAGCTTTAGAATACAATCATAAACATGAGGTATCAAATGGAGTTTGACGAAGCTTCCTCATATGCTAAAGATCTTAGGATTAAGTATTTAGAATATTTGGTTATCTATATAGGATATGATCCTACAAATGTCAAAGCTGCAGAAGAGTTAATGAAGGAAAATAATGCTAACATTGCAGAATTAAGGAAACAACTCAAGCTTCCACCAAATGAACATCCACAGGCCATAGAAATAGTACAAGAGAAAAATCAGAAAGATGACATGATGAACTTGATTTTTCAATTAACACGACAGATAAAAGAGATGGAAATCGAAATGGAAAAGCTTGTCCATGAAAGAGAAAATACAAAAAAATAGGAAACTCCTACATTAATTCCCATGGTTACTACTATTGTGCCTTCAACTCTGGTAGAAGAGTTGGCACCAAAAGAGCCATTGCCTACTGTAGTGCCAGTGACATCATCCACAAATTAAACCACATAATCCTCTACTACAATAGCTCAACATTCTGATCAGGCTAGTAAAATAGTAAAAGGCATGGAAGAAATGTCACTTCAAAAAAATGAGATCAACAGATTGAAGAAATTAATTTACAATCTTAAAGACACTAAGAAGCTAGCCCAAATCAATGCTAAAACTCATGAACAAAGGGTTGATAGGTTAAATAATGAGTTGAAGAATCTACAAAAAGATTTGACCTTGAAAGAGGCAATTTCTTATGTAAAGAATCAGTTATGGAGTAAAATCATTGAAGCCATCAATGATGTTTAGCCATCGATTCAAGTAATATATGAGCATAAGGATTTACTGGAGGCAACATAAGTAGAGATTTAGAAAACAAAAGATGAGCTAGGTGATAGACCTCAGCAAGCCATATAATTGGTCAAGTTTCTCAATAGTAAAAACAAGCAGGCATTGGAAAAGATAGAAATCATCGATAGGACAGAGACAATCCTTGAAATAAGGAAAGTGATTTCAAAGAAGAATATGATGAAACAACTTCAAGAGAAATGTGAAAATATGAACATAGGCATAACCAAGTTTATGGTTAAATTTAAAAATTTGAGGAAAAGAGGTTTGACTAATATTCTGGTCATTAATGATAAAATCATGCCATAGGAGGACTACAATAAGAAAATAAGAGATTATGCAAAAGAGTAGGTGGACAAGACAAAAGGACAAGGTATTCCTACAGGGAAGGTCTTACACAAAAGTTTTGAAGACTTGTTTTATCTGCAGCATGAGGTAATACATTTATTTTTCATAAAACCAACATTTGCTAGATATATCGAGATAGATGAGAAATTCAGGAAGCTGAAAAATATACAATTTCCTAATGATGAAGCTTGGAAATCACTCATTGACTTACTGTAAAAGTCAAACTGCAGATAAAAGGATAAGACAGTTCGTTGATTTTTTCACAGTCAAAACAGAGTTAATTACAACAGTAAGGCATTTTTTACAGACGTTAAAGAGTATCAGAGTTAAAGAGTATCAGAGAGAAAGAGTATAAGATAAAGAATATAATATTTCAAAACAGATTTGAAATATATGTGCTAGCAAAGAGGACACCAAGGCAACCAGCTGCACCTAATCCACAAACAATTTTCTATTTTATTTGGATAAATAGGACAACTTGCTGATTAGTTAAGCAACTGTCACTATTTTATTGTAAAAGATATTTATTTTGCCTTAGATAATTCATAGAAGCATTCTAGGATATTTTGTAAACATTTTTATAAATACTTCACTCTTTGAAGTATTATTGTGGAATAAATTGTTGAAGATTTTGATATTCATTTTTGTTGTAATTGAAGGCTTTTTGTTGCAAGTTCGAGTAGCATACTGGATCAAATCATCTAGCATCATATTTCAGGATTCGTGTGATGAGCCATTGAAGTGAAGTACTTTCTACTTGTCATTCTTTATCTTCTCATGTTTTCATGCATCCATTATGTATTCTAAATTTGAATGATAAAACAAGACTATTATTTTAGGATTTGCTAAAAGCACCTTGTTTTTAATGTTTATCATTTTAATGTTTTTTTTTTATTTCCATAGTAGGGAACCCTTAATTTCTCCCTCTTTCCAATGACCTATGTCTACTCCTTCCTTATCCAGATCAAATATTCCTTCATTTCTCTTTATCCCGATCAAACCACTTCACCAAATCAGCCTTCTAAGATCTTCAAAGACTTATCTATCTTTCCCTAAAAACATTTGACTTTTTGACCTTGATCCTAGTTCTGTCTGCTTGAATTTTGACATCTTAACACAATGGAAAAACATATTTCCCACTATCCATCTCCTTAAGTGATTTTTCCCACCAAACCAAACCAAATCAAACCAATTTGCACAATCATAACTAGCCCAATATCTTATAATCAAAACAAAGTTAAATCTTAAAGAGAGAATTGTCTCTAAAACTTAGGAAGGCTAGATCCTAGAGTTTAAAAGTTGTTATGTGGTTACCTCTAAGGTTCTTAGACTTTAAATCAAAATCTCACAACTTAAGAATGATTAGAGTGATAACATACTGGCGACCATACTAGGGAATTAACCAATCCTCAATCTTAAAGTAGGTCTTAAGGAAATACTTTTCATTATTTTTTTTCCTTTAAGACTGTTTTATAAGTTGTGAGTATCATTTTTAAAAAAACTGTAATTCTAGCTTCTAGAAAAATTTACCATACTAGGTCTAACACGGATCCTAAACCTGTTGTTGTAGTAGACAATTGAGACAGAATTGGAAAAAATAACAAACCAGGAGAAGATTTAGGTGCAAAATCTTCCTTATATAGAGCCAATTCATTACCAAAAGAGTTAGTGAGTTTACAAGACATAGAGTTTGACCTGAACTTCGAACATTCTTTGTTTAGAAGAAAATCATAATTTGACTTAAAAAGTGTTGTTATAGATGTTGTTTTTATTTCATTTCTTGAAACAAAACAGAAAAATATTTCAGTAGGTTCTGAATCAAATATATTTAAAGTTCATGATAGAATTGAAGAGATAAATGCTACTATTCTTAAGGAAATAAATGAAGCCATTGAATTAGCTGAATTATTAGCTTACACATCTAAGCCTTCTATTTCTCACTTAGATATCACTACATCATCTATAATTTCCAGTACATTCCAACCTATAAATCCATTTATCCCTAGACAACCCTTACAACCTAGAATACTATTTCCATATTCTCCCATATCAACTTCATCCATTAGTTTATCTTCTCCAAATTTAAACTCATCATTCTCATTTCCAAGTAGTTCTTCATATATTCCAGTTTCATTTTCTAGCACCCCAACTTTATCTTTTAATTCATCTACCACTTTTTCTAGTTCACCATCTTATATTCTAGTTTCATCAGTCATTTCATTAACTGCATCAGCTAGTACTTCCAGTTCAGCCCCAGGCACTTCCAATTTACCTCCTATCCAAGCTAAAATTCAAGCTATGGCTGCTAGGTATGCTCCCTTAGTTCTTCCAGGAAAGTTACATGACATGCATCAGGATTACCAAAGTAAGATACCCCAATTTGATGCCACTACTCAATACACTGCCCAACAACACATTAATAAAATGATAGATTACTTTGAGCTTCATGAAATAGATGATTCTGATGTACAAATGAGACTCTTTGCACAAACATTAACAGAGGAAGTTAAGAAATGGTTTAAAAATATTAATACTAGTAGTACAAATAATTTAACAGTATTTCATAGAGTATTTTTGAATAAATGGGAAAAGAAGAAAAATATAATCCAAATATTATCTAGATTTAATGCCATGAGAAGAGCTCCCAATGAATCAGTCCAAGACTACTACACTAGATACAACAATGTTTATAACTCAATCCCAACCAATCTCAAACCCACTCCTGATTCTGTCCTACTCAAATTCCCTGATGGATTTGACATAGACATGGATTATCAGCTAAGGGAGAGAAATGCTGAAACGTTATAAAGAATGAAAACAGCTATTGCTAGTGTAGAAGTAAACATTTTAGCTAATAAGGCTAGATTAAAGAATGAGACGAGAGTAACCATAAAAGAAGAAACATCTAGTTCGGATAGAAAAATAGATCAGTTAGATAAGAATTTAGAGATAATGATGGATAGATTAGACAAAAAGAAATGAGACCTCAATGGGATAATAAACAGTAAATCAAGAATCCCAACTTCAGGAAAAATACAAATTCAGGAAAATCAAAAGAATCAGCTCTAGATTAGACAATAAGACCCCCATTTCTGGAGAACTATGCTGAAAGTTCTCAAAACAATGTTGATGATGAAGACACCATAAATCTAATGGGCATATATGACGATAACGCTATCTTTCTCACTCATGGAGACCAAGATTTATTTGAAATGCAACAACTTCAATTAGATTCAAGTGAATCATTTGACTACAAACAAGGTTATGATTTTGCTATAAACGAAGTACATAAGCAATATAACCTTAGAAGTCAGAAAAACACTGAACCTTCTACTAAGAAATTTGCACAAACTGAAAGTAAGAAAACAATGGAAGCCCAGTTAACAAAAGTTCTACAAATTATCCCTAGGGAAAATAAGCAAAACTCTAATTCATCCAAAAAAGTTTCCAATCCCAAAATTTTGTTGACATAACAGATGAAGTTTATCAAACAACAAAACATTCACAAAAATATGCTACTATTAAAACAATTAATTCTATTAAAACAACAAACTTAGAATAAAAAACATCCACTGTTGATCCAAAATCAACAGATCCAAAAGCTGCCACTACAAAAACAGCTTCTGACAATTTAAAATATGAAAAAACATCTACTGCTTCTCAAACTATTCATCAAAATAAAACTAGGAGCAGTAAGACACAAGAAACTTAAACAGAAAATGAAAGCATAATTGTAGAAAAACAAGATAAACTCAATCAAAATACAATTACTAAGGAAGAGTTAATTAAAATAAGTAAATCACAACCTTCATTCAATATACAAACTAAAATTGCAAAGTTAAAAATACCAATTCCTTTAACAGAATTGGTAAAACATGATTTGTATAAAACAACAATCAGTGAAACATTAAACGTGAATGATGGATAAGACTCGGTAAACTTCAATGATGACCAACCAGAGTTGATTTTTGGCCCTGATGTGAATGGAAAGCATCAAGCCGAAGAAGTTCCTCCATTTTACATCAGTTTAACTATTCATGACCAAATTTTACACAATGCAATGTTAGATTCAGGAGCTTCAAACAATCTAATGCCCAAATCAATAATGGAAACCCTGAATTTAGAAATTACAAGGCCTTACAAAGATTTATTTTCATTTTATTCAAGCAAAGTAAAATTCCTAGGTTTAATTAAATATTTGTATGTTACATTAGTTCAATATCCTGGTAACAGTATACTAATGAACATTGTAGTAGCTGATATCCCTCCCAAATATGGAATGTTACTATCTCGCTCATGGGGAGAAGAAATACAGGGATCTCTACAATTAGAGATGTCATATGCTACTATATCATTTTTTGGTCAACTAAATAAAATCTATAGGGAAACATTGATGAAATATATGGTAAGTAGTGCAACAAGATCTATAAATTACCCAAATTATGCTACACCTACTGACCTAGATTCATTCATCTTACGTAACTATGAAACTGATAATGAAATCAAAATTAAACTAAAGGACAAAAATAAACACAAAACAATGATAATATCTTTCATGAGTCTTTATGGCATTTACATTTTGATGGCTTAATAAACAAACTAGGACCAGGAGCAGGAGTTTGGATAACTAATATTGAAAAGACTCATGCAAAAGGCCATGCTTTCAGACTGAATTTTAAATGTACCAACAATATGGCTGAGTATGAATCCCTCATTTTAGCACTCCATATTATCACAAACTTAGGAGGAAAAAGAATAGAAATAATGGGAGACTCAGCGTTGATTGTAAAACAAATTAATGGTGAATATTCTTTTTACAATCCTAGACTAGGCCGCTATAGAGAGACTGTATTAGATTTTATGGATGATTTGTTGGAATGTAATTTCTCTGCAATACCAAGAAAGAAAAATTTACAAGCACATTCTTTAGCGATTTTTGTTAGTACTTGTAATTTACCCTTTCAGCCCAATCATAAATATACTACGGAAATAAAACACAGACCAATATCTAGATAACCTCAAATATTGGTATATTTTCCCACAACACCAATAGATTTACCATTTTATGAATAATGAAGGTGATTTTCAGAACTGAAAAATAGATACTGATTGTACATTAGATCAAGATTTAGATAGTGAAATTGATTTGAATAATATAGATGTAAATAAATTAAATTTTGCTAGACAAACTAAGTTTAGTCAATCAGATATAGATAACTTAGAGAGAGTGGAAATTTATAAGATAATTGATGATGAATATGATATATTAAATCTCAAAGATAATTTCTTACCAAAATTTTTAACTCTAGAAGATTTATTTGACTCAAATGATGTTGCTAGAAAACCCAAAATGGAGCCACTTAGATCTGACATTGAGGAATGTAACATAGGCACAAAGTTAAAACCCAAGATGATCAAAATTTCCAAAGCCTTACCTCAACAAGAAAAATAAAAATATATTGCTCTTTTTAAGGAATTTAAAGATTTTTTTGCTTGGAATTATGAGGACCTAAAATCCTATGACACCAAAATAATTCAGCATAAAATCCCTATAAAAGAAGATCAAAATCCTTTTAAACAAAAGTTAAGGAAGATCAACCCTATTTTTATGCCTTTGATTGAAAAGAAGGTAAAAAGAATGTACGATGCACAAATAATTGCACCAATCAGATATTCTGATTGGGTTTCTAATTTAATTCGAACCAGAAAAAAGACAGGAGGGATTAGATTATGTGTTGATTTTAGGAATCTAAATAAAGTATCCTTAAAAGATAATTATCCTTTACCAAAAATGGATCACATTTTACAAAGGGTAGTCGATTCTTCTAGGATTTCACTTTTAGATGGATTTTCAGGATACAACCAAATTTTAGTCCAACCTGAGGATCAAGCCAAAACAACATTTACTACTCCTTGGGGCATTTTTATGTATGTAAAAATGCCTTTTGGTTTAATGAATGTAGGGGCTACCTTTCAAAGAGATATGGATATAGCCTTTGCAAAGGAAATTCATGAATTCCTAGTGATTTACTTAGATGAAATAACTATATTTTCTAATACTAATTATGAACACTTGGATCATCTTAGAAAATTCTTTATTAAATGTAGAAAGTTCGGCATCTCTTTAAACCCTAAGAAAACATTATTTGGATGATAAGAAGGAAGGTTACTAGGATGCATAATATCTAAGCAATGAATTAGAATAGACCCTGCCAGAATAGAAGCAATTCTTAACATTAGTCCTCCAGGAAACATAAAAGAGTTACAAGCTTTTCTAGGAAAAAATATTTTTTTAAGAAGATTCGTTTCCAATTTAGCTAAAATAATTAGAGAATTAAATAATATGCTGAAAAAAGTTTCAGTTCTTAAATGGAATATTGAGGACAAACAATCATTTGAATCCATCAAACAGGCCTTAACCAAAATCCCAGTGCTTATAAGTCCTGACTTTAAAAAGGATTTCATCATTTTTTCATTTTCTTCAGAGCACACCATTGCTGCAGATTTATTGCAGAAAAATTACTAGGGTTATGAGTAGCCCATATATTTATTTAGAAACGCACTTAGAGATGCCACTTTGAAATACAATGTCATGGAGAAATAGGCCCTAGCTTTGCTAAAGGCCATTAAAGATTTCAGAGTATACATTCTCTATTCTCACATTATTTCCTATGTCCCAAATGCAGTAGTAAAAGATGTTCTAACTCATGATGGTCCTGATGGTAGAAGAGGTAAGGGGATTGCCACAATTTTAGAATATGACATAGAGATAAAACCCAACAAACTAATAAAAGGTCAAGGTTTAGCTAAAATTATGGTTGAATCAAGTTGTCATGCCTTAGACATAAATTTTATTTCCCAAGTAGATGATCAGGAAGAGATGGTGACTCCAGAGATCAGTGAAGCCTTTTAAGACTCACCATGGTATGCAGATATCATATTTGTATTACTAAACTTACAAGCTCCTCCTGGATTATCAAGAACAAAAACTAGATTCTTAAAGCCAAAGGGAGTAAGATTTTGTATTTTAGACAATGTACTTTTTTGGAAAGATCATAGTGGGATTTTGTTAAAACAAGAAGATGAAAAAATATTACAGGAATTTCATGTAGGTGACTGTGGAGGACATCTCTACTAGAAGACTACCGTGGACAAAATCCTAAGAGCTGGTTTTTACTGGCCTACTTTGTTTGCAGATGTTAAAAGGTATGTGACCTCCTGTCACAAGAGTCAAATATTTGAGGGTAATAAAAAGATATTACCCCTACACTTAAAGCCCATTTCAACTGAAATTCCATTTAAAAAAGGGGGTCTTGACTTCATTGGAGAAATTCACCCCCATCATTAGCCCAGCATAAGTGGATTTTGATAGCCACTCACTATTTTACCAAGTGGATTGAATCCATACCCTCTAGGCAAGCCAGATACATTGTCATTATCTCATTTTTAGAAAGCAACATACTTTCAAGATTTGGATGTCCTCAAAAGATAATTACTAGCAATGCAACTACATTCAAATCTAAAAATATGATTGAATTTTTCCATAAATATCACATTACCGTAGGCCATTCTACTTCATATTACACTCAAGGTAATGGCCTTGTTGAATCTTCAAATAAGAGCCTTGTAAACATCATCAAAAATTCACTAGAAGATAACAAAAATACTTGGAACAAAAATTTAGTCAGTGCCTTATAGGCAGATAGATTTACAACCAAAAAATTTATTGGTACATCCCCTTACCAGCTTGTCTATGGAATGGATGTTATTTTTCCATCTTCCTTAGGAGTACAAGTAAGAACGAGTATCCAAGAATTACAAGTTGAGCCAAATGATATTCAAAGAAGGATAAATCAAACCATTCACTTGCAACAAACAAGAGAAGAGGTTTACATTAAGTCTCAAGTTATTCAGGATAAGATAAAGAAATTTTTTGACAAAAGGAGTAAAGAATATGATTTCTACATTGGAGAAAAAGTGTTAAAATGCGATTCAAGAAGATAAGAGAAAGGTAAACATGAAAAATTTGATTTTCTATGGAAAGGACCTTATTTTATTTATGGTTACAGAGGTAAAAATGCTTTTTATCTAAAAGAAATGGATGGATCAAATATGCTAGATGGACTAGTAAATGGAAGAATGCTAAAGATCTACTACTCCTTAGAGATCACAAATAGTTATTTTTATTTACTTTGGCCATTGTACATATACATTGAAGAATTTATATTGGATTGGATGTTTTCCTAACAGAGTTGAAGCCCAAAGAGAAGGCCCTAAGCTTTGAGAGGTAAAATATCATAAGTATGAATAATTGCAGAGATCAGTAGACACTTACAAGGTCATCACAGTCAAAATTCAAAGGCTACTAGTCTTAAAGTTATTGACATTTCACCAGGAAATTCCATCCCCATGTGTAGCCACTGTTAGGGTCCTATAATAATACGGTTCGTAATTTTTGAATTGACTATGATAGTCTTGTAAATATGTACATCCATTACTTTCTACAAGTTGTTTTCCCATATTTGAAAATAATAAAAAAATGGAAAGAGGGTAAAAGTCCTAAAAGAAAGATCAAAGGAATTAGAAAAGAATAGACCCCAAAAGAAAAAAAAGATAAAAATAAGACATGAAAGTGAGCAAGTCAAAATGCCACTACTATTGACTTTTAGTGAAAAAATAATGATTATGTGCAGACTGTCCAAAATTCCATAATCCATGATCAATTAAATAGTTTAATCCTAACTTTTCATGCTTTGAATTTCATGTTTTAGATAGAGAATAAATATATGTCAAATATTTTAAAATTGACAAATCAGTAGATAGTTAGAGAATAAATGATGAGCTCAACAGTTTAATCTGAGCCCTTGGATGAAATAAGGTTAGACTTAGATAGATTTATGCTTTGAAATAAAAAATCGGTTTAGGGTTGCAAGCTTAAATGCACCCATGAAAATGAAGTAAAAAATGTTAGAATAATGATGGGTAGGTAGAAAGCAGTTGTACAAGACATGTAATAAAGCATCATCGGGAAAAAATTACTAATCCCCCCCCCCCCCCCCCCCAAAAAAAAAATGATCTAGTATTCTAAACCTTCACTTAAAGAGGCTCAGAGCATTTCTCTAACTTCTGTTGCGACCAGAACTAAGGCTTAGTAACTTATTGGTTAAAAATATTGGATTCCCTACATAAAACCCATTTCATCAGCCTATTCACCCTTTTCCAAAAATATTAACCCTTTTCCTAAGTAAAATACATATTTTATTAGAAAAGTAAAATCCCCCTTAATTAATTTCATTTTCATTCAAAAAACACCCAAAAACCCACAAAATACATCTTATCCGAAGTTTATGTGTAAAAAAAAAAAATGGGACAAATTATGCTAAATTTCCTATTTACACTTTACTTAGTTTAAATTCCATGTATTTTAATTCATTTCATTCATTATATTTCCATTTCATATTAATTTCTAACCTAAAGTATTAAATCCCTTATAAAACAACCTTTCATATATATTATTAACTTCTATATATAAATATCCCCAAAACCCACTTATTTACGTTGAACCTGTGGTTTATCTATCCCACATGCTAAATAAAAAACCCCCGCTCTTTTCCCATAGTTTTAAACATATCTTATGATTTAATTCCACCACCAATGGTTTTAAAACACACATAAAAGTTTTATTTCTACCATATAATATAATTCCGCACTATTGGTTATTGAAAAATTTGTTAATGTTTTATGTGCCACGTTATAACACCACCCCGATAATCAAATAATACAATGTTTTACGTTATAAATATATATTTATAATGTTAAAATTATCCTGTCATACCAATAAAAAAAAACATTAGTTTTTGCGGTTTAAAATATGTTTTAAATACATTTCATTAAACCCCACTACATAATAAAAAGCCTTGGACCCCACCTCCTACCACTGAGAAACTGCAAAAAACTCGCATTCATTTGCATCAAAGCCCTCCAATCTGAGGATCAAAATGCAATATCACAATTTAAACTGCGTGAATAAAACATATTTCAAACTACGCGAAATTGGTTTTCTTTTTCCTTTCTCCCTCCTCCATGCGGAAAAATTTATTGGATTGCATTCGATCCAACCAAAACCATATACTGTCCATTTACCGTGTGATAGCCACCTATGGTTTTCGCCTTTGAAAACAAAAAATTACTTGTATCTTCAACGTGACCACCATTAAATGCAGGCTCTTTTAAACTGAAAATGTCAAATGAACCTCCGTATTGCGCCATTAAACCATTTTCTTGCGTTATTTTCCTATATTCATCCTCCTGACTGAGAAGACGAAGACCTGTTCATTTTTTTATACCTAGAAAATCAGAAAAAACCTCGTATTTCCTGTAAAGACTATAGAAAGATTCTGAATTGTTGCAAAGAACTTCAAAGATACCAGAAACCTATTCCAACACCTAAGAACCAGTTTAAAAGACCAATACCTTCACAAAACAAGTATTTTCCGATAAAACAATTCTGTTATCATTTGAAAAGTATTTTCTGAAGGAATTAAGCCCATAAAAAGCCTATTTACCCAAATAAAACTTGTAGTTGCCCAAGAAAAAAAGGGAATTCCCTGTCAAAATTTGATAAAACCTCTGTTTTAATACTGCATATAGTTTTAAAGGAAAAATTGAATTTATTTATCACTTGCAGACCTTGTAAAACTCCTAATTTGCCCAGAAATCCTTTGCGGGTAACCCCAACCCTTATGTGCCCAATTTAAATTAGTTTAAGCTAATATTCATTAAAAGAAGTATAAGAAACCCTTGTTTCTTATTTCATAAACTTGTGAGAGTCTGAAGAATAGTTGAAAGCCAAAATTGAAGGTTGAAAACCAAGTTGTGCCTACTTTTATCCAAAGAACCTCTGTAAAAGTCAAGAAACACTTCTGTAAACCATCTAATCTTATAGAATAATCCAGAAAGCCCAAAAAATAGAGTTTCAATTACCTAGAAAGCCTAAAAAATGCCAAAATCCAATCCAGCTATGTCTTCCAAGACTGCAATAATTGTAAATCTATTTTCGACATTGAACACACACCTTTAGCAGATGTGGACTATAAAATAACAGATCCAGTTGTTGAATTTAATTTGTTATACCTCCACTACTGGAGTTATGAAAAGTCCTTAGATCATGTTTAAGAAGTCCAAATGTGGAAATCAAACCTACCCAAATATGTTGCTCCAATCACTCATCAATGCCCAGAGTTTATAAGGTTATTTCAGGCCCATTATTCTCCTGAACATAGAGAAATTGTGAATGAAAACAAAGAGGTACTATTTACAATTACTGTTGAGTCCATAAACCAGATGTTACAACTCAAACCTAATCTCAAAGAAGTTCCTTTGTCAATAGAAGCACTTACAAAGTTGTACATTGGTCTTGATTTTCCTAAAAGGTTTCAAATTTTTCAAGTGTTCATTCCTTCATATGTTGAAATTTCAGAAATAAACCCTCCATATTATACTTCAAAAATTTCACAACGGTCTAGGTATGCCATTTCCATGTTGTCATTTATCCTAGGATACTTTACAGATGCGCATACTGATGAATCAATCCTAGGTTTCCTATATACTTTTACACCAGGACAACCTCCCTCTGTATTTTTCAATTATGCTAAGTATATAGCTAACAATATCCATGATCAACTTGTCAAATTTCCAACTGAAGGAGTGTTTAAATATATATCCTTTCTCTTCCATATGTTCTTGTATTTTCGAGCAGACAAGTTTCCAATAACTATCCAGAAGCTTGATATAGAAGAAAAACCACTTTCAGTCATCTTTTGGACATCTTTGATCAGAAAAGAGTCTACAGAGTTCACTTATGCAGATTTTACAGATAACATTGTCCACCCATTGGTAAATATGTTTACTAATACAGAACAACCAAGAATCAATGATTAAATGAAGAAAGTTCTATAGCTATCAGAGCACTATAGAACTGGAGATTGGTACTTATATCAAAAATATATAGAAATTAGAGTTTTTGGGTCAATATGTTACCCTATAAACTTCGTATGTGTCAATGAGAATGTTTTCCTTCGAGTATATCATGAAAATCTTAAATTCTGATTCTATCAACTTCCTAGCAGCCAAAAAGAAGACCCAATTTAAGTTGAAGAATCAGGTGGGACTATTTATTTGTAATCACAGAGATGCAGAACAAGAAGCAACAAAACAATTGCTTAAGTACAAATTTGAAGCGATATTCTCATGGAACTATGATCCACAAGGAATATTAAGCAAAATGCGGGTTAAATGCAAATTAAAACCTTATATATATGAGAAAAAATTAGAGATTGAACAGTATGCCAATCAAACTGAGTGGATAGAAAATACCTTAGTAGATGCAGTTAAACAGGGTGGTACTGGTCACACCTTGTAAACTACAAATCAAGGAGATAAAGCTACTAAAAGACTCAAAGAAAAAGGAACATATATTGCTGAGATAACAATTGAGAAAAGGTTTAAACTTAGATACAATAAAAAGCCTAAAGTCAATTCATTTGATAAAGGAACATTGACCATAGAAGTAGAAGACACAGATGTTCCAGTGACAAATAAAGATGTTGCTACATTCAATGCAAATGAGCCAGCAATAGAGATTTTAAATGATGGAAATCTTGATAGTTCAAACACTCAGGTCATAGAGCAACAACAGAGTATGGAGTCATCTTCCTCATAGATAGCAGAATAAAAATATCTTGATATCAGGGAAAAATACAATCAAATTGAGACAAAGAATGAATAAATCAAGAATGAGATATATTTTTAGTATTTGAAGCAAACACCAGGCATTCATAATAGAATTTTATCAACTTTTGACTATCCAAATATAGGGTTGATTATGTCAGTACTTCAACCAACAGTTAAGACTCCCAAGACTGTTGCAGACTACAAGAAAGTTGATCTTGAAGTACCCACAGAAAGTATTCATGCACTAGATAAGATTGAGTTTCATAGGTAAAGTTCAAATATGTTATATTCTACCATAAATACCAAGGCTATGAATATCCAAAAGCTTCGGAATACAATCATAAACATGAGGGATCAAATTAAGGTTGAAAAATCTTCCTGATATGCTAAAGATCTTAGGGTTAAGTCTTTAGAAAAGTTGGTTATCTAAGTAGGATATGATCCTACAAATGTCAAAGATGAAGAAGAGTTAGTGAAGAAAAAGAATGTGGACATTGCATCATTAAGGAAACAAATCAAGCTTCCACCAACAGAACATCCATAGGCCAGAGAAATAGTACAAAGAGAAAAATCAGAAACATGACATGATGAACTTGATTTTTCAATTAGCAGGATCGATAAAAGAGATGGAAATCCAAATGGACAAGCTTTTCCATGAAAGAGAAACTATAAAAACATAGGAAACTCCTACAGTAATTCCCATGGTTACTACTGTTGTGTCTTCAAATCTCACAGAAGAGTTGGCACCAAAAGAACCATTAGCTACTGCAGTGCCAGTCACATCATCATCAAATTCAGCCATAACATCCTCTACTATAGGAGCTCAACATTCTGATGAGGTTAGTAATCTAGTAAAAGTAATGGAAGAAATGTCACTTCAAACTAATGAGATGAATAGATTGAAGAAAGTAATTGAAAATCTTGAAGACACCAAGAAGCTAGCCCAAATCAATTGTAAGACTCATGAACAAACGGCTAACAAGTTAAATACTGAGTTGAAGAATCTACAAAAATATTTGACCTTGAAAGAGGCAATTTCTTATGTAAAGAATCAGTTATGGAGTAAAATCATTGAAGCCATAAATGATCTCTGGCCATAAATTGAGGTGATTAATGAGAAGAGGGATTTACTGAAGGCGGTACAAGCAAAGATTCAGAAAACAAAAGATGAGCTAGGTGGCATACCTTAGCAAGCCATAGAATTAATCAAGTTTCTCAACAGCAAAAAGACGTAGGATTTGGAAGAAATAGAAATCACTGATAGGACAGAGACAATCCTTGAAATAAGGAAATTCATTTAAAAGAAGAATATGATGAAACAACTTGAAGAGAAATGTGAAAATCTGAACATATCCATAACCAAGTTTATGGTTAAATTTGAAAATTTGACGCAAAGAGGTTTTCCTAATATTCTGGTCTTTAATGATAAACTCATGCCACAGGAGGACTACAATAAGAAAATAAAAGATTATGAAAAAGAGCAGGTGGACATGACAGAAGGACAAGGTATTCCTATAGGGAAGGTCTTACACAAAAGTTTTGACGACTTGTTTTATATTCAGCATGAGATAAGACATTTATTTGTCATAAAAACAACATTTGCTAGATATATTGAGGAAAATGAAAACTTCAAGAAGCTGAAAAAGATAAAAATTCCTAATGATGAAGCTTGGAAATCACTCACTGACTTATTTTAAAAGTAAAATTGTAGATAAAAGGATAAAACAGTTGGTTGATTTTTTCACAGTCAAAACAGAATTCATTAGAGCAGTAAGGCAATTTTTACACAAGTTAAAGAGTACCAGAGTTAAACAGTATCAGAGTGAAAGTGTATAAGATAAAGAAGATAAGATTTCAAAACAAATTTGAAATATTTGTGCCAGAAAAGAGGACACCAAGGCAACCTGTTGCACCTAATCCACAAACAATTTTCTATTTTATTTCGATAAATAGGACAACTTGCTGATTTATTAAGCAACTGTCACTATTTTATTGTAAAAGATATTTATTTTTCCTTACATAATTCCTAGAAGAATTCTAGGATATTTTGTAAACATTTTTATAAATACTTCACTCTTTGAAGTATTATTGTGCAATAAATTGCTAAAGATTTTGATAGTTATTTTTGTTGTAATTGCAAGCTTTTCTTGCATGTTCAAGTAGCAGACTGGATCAAATCATTTAGCATCATATTTCAGGATTCATGTGATGAGCTATTGAAGTGAAATACTTTCTACTTGTCATTGTTTATCTTCTCATGTTTTTGTGCATCCATTATGTATTTTAAATTTGAATCATAAAACAGGAGTATTATTTCAGGATTTGTTAAAAGCACCCTGTCTTTATTGTTTATAATTTTTATGTTTTCTGTTGATTTCTAGAGTAGGGAACCGTTATTTTCTCCCTCTTTAGAATTACCTCTTTCTACTTCCTTATCTGGATCAAAGAATCCTTCATTTCTCTTTATCCCAATCAAACCACTTCACCAAATTAGCCTTCCAAGATCTTCAAAGACTTATCTATCTTGCCCTGAAAACATTTGAATTTTTGACCTTGATCTTAGTTCTATATTCTTGAATTTTGACTCCTTAGCCCAATGGACAAACATATTTCCCAGTATCCCTCTCATTAAGCAATTTTTCCCACCAAACCAAACCAAATCAAAACCAATTTGCACAATCATAACTAGCCCAATATCTTATAATAATAAAAAAGGTAAATATTAAAGAGAGAGCCCTCTCTGAACCCTAGGAAGGCTAGATCCTAGAGTTTAAAAGTTGGTATGTGGTTACCTATAAGGTTCTTAGACATTAAATCAAAATCTCATAGCTTAAGAATTATTAGAGTGATAATACTTTCACCACATCCTAATATATTTCCCTGAAACACAAAGTATCTTTGTCAAAATCCTCAAGTTACACCTCTAAACAATTCACGCCAATGCGTAAATAATAATATTGTTATCCATATTTCTCCAAAGATTTTTAACCATAAAATTCTCTAAAATTTTCCAACAACCCCTCAAAATAGACTACAATTTTAAAATTTTCAACAATAATCTTATTTGTTTAATTTGAGAGAAAAACTATGTAATGCTTATCACACTCACTTTTTGAGAAATATTTTCTTCCCAATACCCCTAATAGAAACCTTAAAAACATAAGCAAGTAGCCAACGTAGCATATAAGTAACCAACACCAGAAAATATTGTATGTATACCAAGAAACCTCACATTTTACAAGAATTTTTGGTAAAGCTTGCATTTCCCTAGACTTGGCATCCAAATATGAAAATTCGAAAGACAAAATAGCAACCAATATAAAATTTTATAAGGTAAGAGAGAAATTTATATATATGGATATGAGATTCTAACTGGCTCACACAAAAACATTATATGGTCACAATTTGTTTTTCCAATTGCTCAATTTGGCCACTCACCAAATATGTACAAAAGAATTCATGCTTTTTCCATATAAATGCAAATGAATTCTTTTTGGAATAAAATGAACTTGATGTTTATGGGTGAATATCCTAATCATGTACATCATTATTTATTCTAGTTTCCCAAAAACTAGGAGCTAATCATCATGTTTCACCAATGTATTATGATTCTGCTCTTTGGTTCATATGGGTTAACGGATTTCATAGGCATAATAGTTACTAAGGTTGTACTTCCTTTCCTTTTTTCTCTTGTTATCCACACTTTTCCTTTCTTCATCTAGGAAGGATGGTGTATAGAGATCTTCTTTTGTCGAAAACATAATGGATTTAGGGCAATATTTTTTTACTGTTTATTGTGATTTTCTATAGATGTGTAGAACCCATTGAATATGCCAATTACAAGGGCCCATGTTAGCCAATCATTGCTTGTCTGGAGGACTTTATGGATCAGATCACTTGCAAGACAAGATGAGACAAATGAGACATATTAAAAGAATAGTTTCCAACGCAGAAGTTATGAAAATTAATACATTGGGAGTGTACTGAGTGAAGGGGGTATCACTCCTGCACCCAAGGCATCTCCGACCACATGGATGAACATGGTGGATGAGCTCCATAAGGGTGCCATCTTGACTCATATTTATATCCCTATGATATGTCGCATTGATGTTGTCCATGGCCATAATAATGTCTATGGGGTTACTGTAATGCCCCACTTGTTCCCATAAGGAAATTTTTTATTAGTGTTTAATTAATCTGTAAATTATACTTTTGAGAAATTATTGGATATCGCTACTCTAGGTCGAAGCCTCCCCTATGGAATCCTAGGATTTCTGCAACCCTGCAACAAGAGCCATTAGGGCTCTCCTCTTCTCTCATAGTGGCACCACATGACCCTTGCATCTCGCCCTGACTATCTGACTTTTCTCTCCCTTAATGGTAGCCCTAGTGGGAGGGGCAACTACTGCTCCCCCTCCTAAAAAATCCCCTTCTGACACTGCCAATATGGATTTGAATGCACAGATTTCATCCTCTAACTCTACAAGGACGTAAGTAGATCCAAACTCTAAGCATAATGACAAACCATAGAGTCACAATGCCTCTACGAAGCAGAAGAAATCCTCCTCTACCACATGCATTCCAATAGCAGTTGACCGCCCGAAAAAATGACCTTCCAAGTCATTGCATCAATGCAACAATCCAGTACATGAAATAACAGGCCCTTATTAGCAAATTTATAGGCTTCTAGCCTACAGAGAAGGCTCTCTAGGGATGGATCACTTCGAAATGGAAACCAAAGGGACATATCACTCTTCAGTTGGGACCAAAGGGATTTTTCAATGCCATATTAAACTGTATCAAGGAAAAAAATCGCATCTTGGATGGTGGTCCTTATTTTTTCAACTCATCAGGCCTGTATCTGAGAGATTAGGTTAAAAGGTTCAACCCAGACAAGGAGGGCTTCAACTGGGCACCAGTCTGGATCAGAATGTATTCACTACTGCTGGAATACTGGGATGAGTAATCCCTAAAATACATTGGAAATGGACTGGGATAGTTCATCAAGATAGCTGAAGAAACAAAACTTAGAAGATACTTGCCTTACACAAGGATCTATGTATACATCCATCTGGCTAAAGCCCTAACAAATTCGGTAAGTCTCTTTCATGATGATTTTGAATGGGTTCAAACCATATATTATGATCATGTCCCTTTTTGATGTCGAAAATGCCATGAACATGGCCATCTATTCATGGATTTTCCCTTAAACTAGCCTCCTAAACGTACTCCAGGCCCTGAAAATACTGATGTTGAGGGCTTCACCAAAGTCCCCAACCACAGAAAGCACACAAAGAAAAATAATGCTATCCCAAAGTATCCCCCACCCCTCCCACCAGTAACAACATTGATATCCTGGATAATCAACCTATACTAGAAGGAGAATCCTCGCACCCTTCATATGATATGCCCAAATCATCCATTTGGAACCCCTCCCTCACTCCTCTAATCATCCCCATCCCCCCTCTCTCCCACTCTTACCCACAGGGATCCACACCTCAGCCCAGTAAAGACTAAGCCCTAGTCCTCTGTAATCCCAATCAAATAGAGATCGATGGAAACTCTCAGATGCATCCTCAGAAATAAGAATCTACGACAAAAATGAATCAGCCTTCATATGGACAAAGAACCAGAGAGTATTGATCTAGGATATTTGGACATCTTAGGTTTGGAGATGGCATGAAAACACAAGGAATATGAAAATATACCCACTCGACAGAGTGAAAGCCTAGAAGTAGTACTCTTTCAGGCACAACAATGCCAATCCTTGGGTATTCAAGAAAGGAGCCCTTGGGATGGAAAAAAGCTAATCAAAGAGTCAAATAAAAGAGGGCGAAGAATAGATCTGCAAAGATCGATCATTGTAGGAGAAATTCTTGTCGAATCTAGGTGATATCCCAAGATGACCAAGTTCTTCCAGCCGATCTCCCAAAGTTCTCAATGAATCTCACGTCATGGAACATTCAAGGGCTCAACGGTCCCACCAAGCACCGAATGATCAAGAACGTGATACAACAAGAGAAACCATCTGTGTTATTTGTACAGGAAACTAAATGTACCAGTACTACTCTTGACTCCATCATCACCAAGGTGTGGTATGGATGCAGTACCATATATTTTTATGCCTTTGGCACCTCAGGAGGCTTAGCCATAGCTTGGGATCCTCGGATCATATTCCTCTCTGACATTCACGCATCTCATAATTTCATTCAAGCTTCCTTCAACTTGATAGGCTCCAGCATCCATGGTCACCTCACTAATGTGTACTTCCATAAAGACCCTCTACAGAAAGTAGCCCTACTCAACACCTTGGACATCCTTAACTCTTCCAGACGCCATCCACTTTGGATCATTGGCGGTGACTTCAACATGATCACTAATCTTAAGGAAAAAAAAGGAGGCAGATCCAAGCTTGAGATGGATAGTCTTAGCTTCAAATATTTCATTCAAAGAAATTGACTGATTGATCTTCCCTTCTCAAATGGGATGCACACTTGGAATAACAAAAGATCTAGCTCACAATAGATAGCCTCAATATTAGACAGCTTCTTCATCTTAGACAACGCAATTCATTTGGGAGGCGACATCCACTGCTCAATACTTCCTTTGCCTAGATCAGATCACTGGCCCATCCTCTTTCAATGGCCGCACTCAAGAGAAAGTAACAATCGGTCATTCCAGTTTGAACCTTTTTGGTTTTATCACCCGGACTTCAAATATTTGGTTACCACTTGTTGGAGAAGTTTTACACCACCTGATGGCTCCAAAATATTTCAATTTCAGCAAAAACTCAAAAATCCCAAATATTCGCTTAAGAAATTTTATCACTCCACCTTTGGGAACATATTCCAGCATTAGAAGGAACTGGAGCAGCAAATGTTTGAGCTACAGTTGTGCATCATCAAAGAAGTTAGATCATATTCATTAGCATCTCAGGAAAAAATCCTCCTTACTAAACTGTATGAGAGACAAATGCAAGAGGAAATTTTATGGAAATAGAAGTCAAGGATCCGTTGGCTCAAAGAAGGAGAGTAGAATACCAAATTTTTCCAGCGCTCCACCATCCAATGACTAATGCATAACCGAATTTCCATTCTCAACAACAGATAAGGGGATCGACTAGAGGAACATGAGGATATAGAAAAGAAAATTCTCTGTCATTTCAAGCATATCGTTCAGGACCCTCTGGGATGTAGGAAACATGCAATCTAAAATATTACTCAGCACATCCCCAATCTCATAATGGAGGAACATAATCAGATGTTACTCAAACCTGTCTCCCTCCAAGAAGTGGAACAAGTAATGGCTCAGCTCAAAGATGTAAAGGCTCCTGGCCCTGATGGATTCACCTACAGTTTTTTCCATTTATTCTGGGAACACATGAAAATGGAGGTCTGGGACTTGGTAGAGGAATCTAGAAGTATGCATTGGATTCTCCCATCTTTCAATGCAACCTTTCTAGCTCTCATCCCCAAATAAGAGCACTCTATCAGTCCAGGAAAGTACAAACTAATCACATTATGCAATGTCATCTACAAGATAATCTCCAAAGTAATCGCCAATGGACAACAACCTCTTCTCCCTATGCTCATATCCCCAGAACAGACATGATATGTGGAAGGTTGACAAATCCTCGACAGGATCATTCTCACACATGAAATCATTCACTCTCTGAAGCATCTAAGGAAATAAGGTATGATCTTAAAAATAGATCTTTCGAAATATTTTTATTAACTAAGTTGGGAATACATCAACCATATGCTCTTAGCCTTTGGATTCTACCCAACCTAGACTTGATAAATCATGAACCTTATCTCATCCCCTTTCTATTCCATTCTTATCAATGGGGCTCCCTCCCCCACTTTCAACCCCTCTCGAGGTATTCATCAAGGGTACCCTCTCTCGTCCTTACTCTTTGTTATTATGGTAGAAGGATTAGGATGACTCATCCAGCATGCAACCTCTCTCGACTCCCTTCGGGGTATCTCTATCCATGAAAATTATCCGACCACCCATCAACAGTTTGTAGATGATAACATGTTTTTTGGTCATCCCTTAGTTCAAGAAGACAACACCTTCAAGACTCTGCTGGACATATTTTCTAAAGCCTTAGGCACCACCATGGCAAGGCTCCTGGACTGGATGGATTCACCTCCAATTTTTTCGATTACTTATGGGAACACATCAAAAAGGAGGTCTGGGACTTGGTAGCGGACTCTAGAAGTATACATTGGATTCTCCCATATATCAATGCAAATTTTCTAGCCCTCATCCCCAAAGAAGAGCACTCTGTCACTCTAGACAAGTACAAACCAATCACATTATGGAATGTCATCTACAAGCTAATCTCCAAAGTCATCGCCAGTAGACTCAAACCTCTTATCCCTATGCTCATCTCCACAGAACAGATAGGGTATGTGGAATGAGGAAAAATCCTGGACAGGATCATTCTCATGCATGAAGTCATTCACTCTCTAAAGCATCTAAGGAAAGCATGTATGCTCTTAGAAATAGATCTTTCCAAAGCTTTTGATAAACTAAGTTGGGAATACATCAACGAGATTCTCTTTGCCTTTGGACTCTGCCCAACCTAGACTCACTGGATCATGAACCTTATCTCATCCCCTTTCTATTCCATTCTTACCAATGGGGCTCCCTCCCCCCCTTTCACCCTATCCCAAGGTATTCATCAAGGGCACCCTCTCTCTCCCTTCCTCTTTGTCTGTATGGCAGAAGGATTAGGACGTCTCATCCAACATGCAACCTCTACACACTCGCTTTGGGGTATCTCTATCCATGACAATTTTCCCACCACCCATCAATAGTTTGTAGATGATAACATGTTGTTCATTCATCCCTCAGTTCAATAATCCAACACCATCAAGACACTGTTGGACATATTTTCTGAAGCCTCAGGAACCATCACCTTTGACTACAGATACATCTTAACTTTCATAAAATTTAAAAGGGTTTCATCAATGAGCGATTTATTTCAAGGATACTCCATGTGCACTTGTTAATTTTTCACTGGAGTACACACGTACTTGCAAACATTTTCAATTGATAAACGATCTTGCAAGCTCAGATAAGAAATTGGAAAATGAGTATCAATGCAGGCTCATGACTGCCTAACCTCACATTCTTGAACATTCCCTATTTCTAATTACACCACATACAAAATAAATGTACCAACATTGGAAAGCTTTGACTAAAGTCTACAACTTTCTTTAGTACATCTATAATTTTGATACACCACTAATCTCCAATTTTTTAAATGACCTTGAGACCTTGTAGTAAGATTTAAAACGTCATCACTTAAAGGATGTTCCATGAGTACTTGTTCATTTTTCATTGAGAGGCACATGTACTTACAAAAATTTTCAATTGAGGGAGTATCTTGCAGCTCAAATTAGAAGTGAAAGTAGAATCAGAGCACATTACTCAATGTAGTTCACCTCTCACCGACCCACAATTCCCAACACAGTCCTTGTTTTACCCTAATTAATTTGGAAAGAACTATAATGGTTGGTTTTCCTCGTGAGAATATTATAAAATAAAATATCCCCTCACAAGAAAGTATTCCCAAAGTTATCCCACATTTTATGGGAAACTCTTTCCATCAACCATTACTTTCTTCTAACTATCTTTCCAAATGTGTATAATATCCACATGCCATCATAGCCTCCAAATAAATCTCCAAATTTATAGTATTTCAAATAGATTATGATTTCCAATATGGAAAAAATTGTTCCCTTGTAGAGTGGGTTAGGTAGATCTTCTACCAAATAGTCCATTCAATTTTATAGGTTTATGATTTTCGTAAACAGTCACTCGATCGACATGAATAGCATGTTTTTTTTTTAATGGAATTCTAATAATGCTTCAAGACTACAATATTGTTTTTTTTCTTTTTTTTCGTGAATGTCAATGTATCCTCATTCAAACATTTATTTTCACCACATCCTAATATATTTCCTTGAAACACAAAATATCTTTTTCAAAATCCTCAAGTTACACCTCCAAACAATTCACGCCAATGCATAAATAATAACATTCTTATCCACATTACTCCCAAGATTTTTAACCATAAAATTGTCGTAAAGTTTCCAACAATCCCTCAAAATAGACTACAATTTTAAAATTTTCAATGCTAAGATTATTTGTTTAATTTGAGAGAAAAATTATGTGATGCTTATCACACTCACTTTTTGAGAAATATTTTCTTCCCACTACCCCGAATATAAATCTTAAAAACATAAGCAAGTAACCAACATACCATATCAACAACCAACAACAAAAACTATTGTATACATACCAAGCAACCTCATAGTTTACAAGAATTTTTCCTATAGCTTGCATATCCGTTAACTTATCATCCAACTATGAAAATTCGAAAGACAGAATAGGCACCAATATAAAATTTTAGAAGCTATGAGAAAAAATTATATATATGGATATGAGATTCTAGCTGGCTCAGACAAAAACATTATATGGTCGTATTTGTTTTTCCAATTGCTGAATTTGGCCACTCACCAAATACGTACAAAATAATTCACGCTTTTACAATATAAATTCAAATGAATTTTTTTTGGAATAAAATGAAATTGGTGTGTGTGGGTGAATATCCTAATCATGTACATCATTATTTATTCTAGTTTCCCAAAAACCAGGAGCCAGTCATCATGTTTCACCAGTGTATTACGATTCTAGTCTTTGGTTCATCTAGGTTAACGAATTTCATAGGCATAATAGTTACTAAGGTTATACTTCCTTTCCTTTTTTCTCTTGTTATCCCCAATTTTACTTTGTTCATGTAGGAAGGCTAGTGTATAGAGATCTTATTTTGTGGAAAAAATAATGGATTCAGGAAAGTATTTTTTATTGTTTGTTGTGGTTTTCTACATATGTGCAGAAGCCATTGAATATGAAAATTACAAGGAACCATGTCAGCCAATCATCGCTCGTCTGGAGGACTTTATGAATCATATCACTTGAAAGAAAAGATGAGATGGATGGAATAGATTGAAAGAACAGTTTCCAACACAGAAGTTGTGAAAATTAATACATTGGGAGTGTACTGAGTGAAGTGGGTAGCACTCCTGCACCCAAGGCATCTCCGACCACATGGATGAACATGGTGGATGAGCTCCAGAAGGGTGCCATCTTGACTCATCTTCATATCCCTATGGTATATTGCATTGATGTTCTCCATGGCCACAATAATTTATATGGGGTTATTGTAATACCCCACTTGATCCCATAATGAAAAATTTTATTAGTGTTTAATTAATCTCTAAATGATGACTTATAATTTTTTAGTAATATCTACACTTGTGAATTTGTAATTTTATTCTATTCTTACTGGTATGAATTTTATTATTTATTTTCATTTCTAATTTGTATTTTCAAATAAAAGCCTACATAAGGTATGGTCTTCCCTCATTTATCTCTAAATCAAATATCTAGATTTTGTGCACCCAATATGTCTTCTCAATTCAACTTGTAAATAAGGTATGGCCTTCTCTCATTTATTTCTAAATCAAACATCTAGAATTTATACACCCAATATGTCTTCTCAATTAAACTTGTAGATAAGGTATGTCCTTCTCTCATTTATTTCAAAATCAAACATCTAGATTTTGTACAACCAATATGTCTTTTCAATTCAACTTGTAGATAAGGTATCGCCTTCTCTCATTTATTTCTAAATCAAACATCTAGATTTTGTACACCCAATATGTCTTCTCAAATCTACATTTTGGTGTTCTCCTATTTATTTTTGAATAAAATACCTATATTAATATCTACTTTTGGTAAGATATGGTAAGAAAGTCAAAGTTAATAAACTAGAAGGATGAGGTGGTAGTCATGGAATTAATGGTAAGTAGTTGAGGTGGATGAGAGGAAGAGATATAAAAGGTAAGGAGGATGAGAGGAGAATGGGGGAGATCCTTGGTATTGTTTGGCATTGGAAAGGATCCTTGGCCTTTGCTTGGTATTGAATGGTGTTGTTTCCAAATAGGACACACTACAGCTGGTTGGACTTGGGCTCGGAGGGATACAGAGCTTGCGAAGGTTCCCCGGGCTAGGAAACCAATCCTCATTGTCTGGGAGGTAAATACACTCGGGAAACACAATAGGAGAATCTCAACATAAATCAAAGGGCATCTCAACCAAGCTACTGATACATGTATTCTTCAATTATTGATTACTAATATAAATTATTGAAAATGAAATTACTTAATTAAATATGTTGCAAGTGGATTTTAATTGTATGTTATAATCAAATAAATCTTGACCTATAAATATGCTATTTTCCTTATTATTGTGAATAATTTAAATGAATATAGTTCTAGTTGTAGGACCTTAGGTTAGGTCTTCACATATGGTATTAGAGCCCAGATTCAAAATTTGGACCTTCAAAGCGCCTACTAGCATCACCTTAATCTATATATATATATATATATATATATATATATATATATATATATATATAAAGATTCTCTTTCATTTACAAAGATAAGTTTCCAATTGTCCATAATCATATACTAGAAACTTTTATCCTTTGAAAATTAAGATGCATTATTATTGAATTTCTAACATCATTTAAACATAATACCAATGAATGATAATAAACCATTAATTTATGAGTCTTATGATATCTAGCCCATACTCTTCGCTCAATTCCCATACATTTTCAAATCAAAATAGGAAGCTTGGATTTGGGGAATTTAAATCCACATAATTAGAGAGAATGAAGTTTCTAGTAGAGGTAGGAGCACTTGATGGCGAGATTTGACAAAAAGAAATAGTATTTGGATCTCCTTAGGGTATCAGGACAACTGTCAAAATATCCATCCACTATACTTTCTAGGTATGCATCATCAAGAGCCTTTACCAACTCTCGTTGACATAATGCACTCATTTGCACAATTTTCCTATGTTCTTTAGTCACGTCGCTACTTTCCATAAATTTTGGAGTGAATATGGTTCCATATAGTGGATTTATTTTCTCCTATCGAATGTATGCTAATTCCTTAATTCTATCCATAGCTGCCTAATTTATCCATAGTTATTAGCGCAATATTGGATGCATCTTACAAAGTCATCACCTCAAGGATTTCGAGAGAGGAAAAAAATATTTCATTTCTCCTTCAGGGAAATCTCAGTTAATTTCTCCCCAAAGCCATAAATACCTCAAAATTAGTGTCATTCATCTAATCAAAATTTTCAGATTCCTCACTATAGATTGTATCACTATGTTTGTCTTGTCTTTATATGTTGTTGTAAGAGGCATTTGATTCATGACTTGGTTCACTCCAACTTTTATCCTTTTGTTTCAATCATCCTTGAACTGTGCAGAATTTTTTAGAAGCTCCAACTAAAGAGAGGAACAATTCTCCCTCAATTATTCGAAGCCCTCTGACTTCATGACTTCTTCCAAGTTTTTGGCAGCAAATTTAAGGCATGCAGATTTGAGTTGAGAAGCCTGATATCATTGGGACAGTTCAAGTATTTTAGCAACATTGTTCACACTTATTCCCTGTGATATTATCGAATCACAAAACCACCTTAACTGATGTGAACCATATCGATTTGTTGTTGTAAGAAAACGTCTGATCATTATCTCAGGTGTCAATAAGAAATGGGATGAATCAGAAAGCTCTTCTAAATACGCATGCTCCTCTAAATCTGGAAGGGTATGTTTGTAAATAAAGTGTTACATAGACTTAAACACCTTAGGCCTTGTGTCTTCAATGCTAATTTGGGTTGACCCAAGAAAAAACATGGATTTAAATACAGGTGAACGTGCTGCCAAAACCATTATGTGAGCATGAAATTTTTCCCCTAATACATCAAATGCGACATCTGCATTTTCCACATCTTCAAGAAGTGCCCTAAATTGTTCACCCAATTTTGATTAAGGAATATGAATATAGTTCAATGTATGGCTATGAATAATAGAAACCATAACCCCCACTGTGCAATATATTTACAGAGTATCATCCTTTAAGAAATCTTATGACTCCAACTAAGCTCGCATATAGAAACTTTTATAACCCACTTGCGTCCATGGTATTTCTAAGTGTAAGGCCCACGTTAATAGCTATGTTAGAAATGGTTTTGAACTGTATGCCTCCCCTTGCCACTCTAGTCAATTAGCCTCAATTCAAACATCTCCCTCACACCAGTTCCCTCACCGACCAAAGCCACGAAAACTAAAACATACAGAAAGAGAGAAAAAAAAAAAACTCAGGTTTTTTTTTTGTTTTTTTCATCGGGGTAAAAGTAAATGGCCCAGTCATATCCTCTTACACTAAAATTCTTGCTTTTAGGGAAATTTGGGACACCCTTCCCCAAAAGCCAAATCTTTTGAGTTTGATTTCGATATTTTGTTCTTCTTCTTCTTGCAAAGCCAAGTAGAGCATATTTTTCATGGTTTCAACCAAGTCATGCTGAACAAGATCAATTAGAGGCCTCCCTAGAATTTCATTAGCCAAAAATCCTGTGAATTCAGCTTCTTTAGTATTCCATCCATTTACGAGTCCATTAGAATCAATTACTAAAATTGGCACAATTGCAGTTTCAATTAACCATACTATCTCATTTGTCACTACACTTAGGTCATCTATTCCTTGAAGCCTTGAGTCATTTATCCATGAATGTATCATGGTTTTTTGTCATTAGCATCAATATATTGAAAGGAATCCCTAAAAATCATCTAAAACGAATGGATGGCATCCATCTCGACATCCTCCTAAGGAATACTTCGGCTTTTGACAACTTCCATGAATAGTTTGAATGATTACCAAGGGTGCATTCTCTTGAAATCATATTTTTTATTGGGATCATGTTTAGCAACAAAAAATCCTCATAATTAACCCAAAAAAACATCAAATAGGCCACACCAGTGATCTCATAAATTTTTATTCATGCATTGCCCTAAATAATAACCCACAAAACCATTAAAAAAAAATATGGATACTCTGATCACCTCAAGATAGGTCAAAGAAGTGACTCACTAATGATTTTCAAGGTTGATACTGAATGGAATTTCTTAATGTTTTTCCTTTTTGTTACTATGTATTACTTGTCAAAATCCACCCACCAGAATGTCAAACAAAAAAAATAAGTGGCCTGGTGACTTTATGACTTAGTTATGAGCCTCACTATCATGATCCAAAGGTTTATGACTTAGTTCTCAGCCTCACTATCATGATCCAAAGGTTTACAAATTATTTCTGATCCTCACTATCATGATCCAAAGGTGTCCCAATGGAAGGGATAACATTACAGTGAACCAACCAAACCAACCACCCCCACAGGGGATGTTATTACCATTAAAAAGGAAAATGTGGATAAAATAACCTTAATATGAGCTATTCTCATCAAAATCCTATCATAGACATAAAAATAATAATAACGGGAGTCTATGCATTGCCTATCAAAATTCACAGAAAAAAATTAGAAAAAAAAAATCCAATCATTGTTACAGAGTGATCACCTCAAGAAAATTTCCTCCCGTGAATGGTAACCATCTTGGATCATATTTTATTTCAGTGGTATTCTTCTCGTATTCGTACCTGCCCCTCAAAAGAAATATATTGAAGCCCAGTTGAAGAAGATGGGTGTAGAATCTATGACTTGCAGGAAATGCAAGGTCCTGCGCCAGATCCGCCCACTTTATAAAATATTCTTCATTCATCTTTGTTCCTATGCAAACCAGACACCAAAAACACATTAGGAGAAGGAAATAGAGAGGGAAGTTGTTTATTTGTTAATAATTTTTTTAGGGTGCCATTCAAAATCAAATTTATAAGCATTTTATTACGGCAGGTAAACAACTATCGGAAGGAGCATGTTTTGTGATTAGGCTAATTAATTTTTTTGATCTGATGGTCAGGATTGGAAGATGCCAGTATATTCTGGTCGTCGCCACTAAATCGATGGATGAAATCTACCCCACTAACTTCCTTGCATATCTAAATCACGTGTTTAAACCGTACTTAAATTAATTTTTTACAAATTTGGATTAAAAAATTACTGTGCCATTTGCTGACCGCCACCTATCAAATTAAGAAATCCTCCCATCCTATAACCACCACGTTGATGGGCGGCACGTTGCTCATTACAAGACTGCTTGTCTCTTCGTAGACATGTGGCGATGGAAACGGATATGTGGCGCCGTGGTGGTTTCAAAGCGGTTAATGGTGGAGTGGAACAACTGCACATGTGGTGAGTTGTTGGCAACGTGGAGAAAATTGTGAAACTGAAACATTAACCCGCGTGTGGAACGGTTATGCAAGGTGTGTGATATGCGGTGAAACCAATGTCGATTTGCATTCTTTGTTTCTGTTGCTTGGCTTCTTTGGGAACTGATCAACGTTGGTCGATATTAATGCTCTATTGGTTGCTCCTGACTGAGATTGAGAATTTCCATTGCTGATAATGGAGGTGATAGCATTTAAGTTTTATTTTTCAACTCCATTATTCGACAGCCACAGGAGAACTAGATTTCACGGTTTCTTAAAACAATTTTAGAATCGGATCTGAAGATTTCTGTGTCCAGATCGGTGATCGAAAATAGAGAATTGGGTTGGTCTGAATCTGTTAAATTTATTTGAATTATGTTGGATGGTTTAATTTTTCTGAAGAATTTGTGATGGAGAAAAGCCCTGGACCCAAAATGGAGATGCACGATTTGGCAGACGATGCCGATTACGCGGCCTCACAACAGGAGGTGAATAGGTCGCCTGGATTCTCCCTACGAAAGGTAGACGTTATTGGTTTTTGAATTTTTATGCTTTTTTTGTTTTAATTGGAGAAATTGTTCTTTAACAGTGAGCTTCAGGGTTGGCATCGGTTTGGGATTTCATTTGCGTAGCCTTGTGGAGTTTGAAATGCATGAATTGTTCATAAGGATTAATGCACAATTCACCGGGGTTTTGGGAATAATCAAAATATGGAGATATTTTGTGCATTTGTAACTGCAGGAGGGTTTTATTTTTTAATTTGTAAATTAATTTGTTTGTTGATTGAAATTCTTTCAAACTGAGCTGTTCATCCCTACCCAATATGGGCATACGGTAAGTTCATATGCCAACTTCAATTCATGCCTGATGTTGGAGAATGGCCAGATTTCTATGAGTGAAATTGTATGTCGATGGACTGCAATGATCACAAATTTCTAAGTAGCCCCTGCAGACCTCCCAAGCTACAGTGACGATGGAGTTATGGTCGATCTCGGAGGCTCACCTTATCAAAATCAAAATATTATTAAGTAGATGACATTAGTTGTAACTAGGACATCTCCTATTCTTGCTTTCTGTTCTGGAGCATTCACTGATACTGTATCGTCCAAGGCATGTAGTTCCAGCATTAGCATCTATATTATCCCGCTCGTGCTGCATGCATGGGTACTATCTCTAATTAGGTGGGTATTTCACATACCAGAAACAAAGAATGGGAAATGAAACAGGAAATGACAATGGAAGGATAAACAGGGACCAGAGGATTTTGGGATAAGAAACAGCCCCCTTTCACTATGCATATTATACATATAAGAGATAATTTAGTGAATCTAAATTCCTTCAAGACTTCAAAGTATTTTACTATATGCAGAAAAAAGGTTATTTTGATGTCCAAGAGGCCAAAGTATGTATTATTGTTTTAAATCAAATTACATTCAATTCATAATCTTTAGGTGTTCATTATTTTGTTTTGTTTTTCTTGAAAAAAATATAATTTTATTTTTTCGAATGTTGCTCTGGGCAGAAAAACACCCAAAAAATAATTTCTGTTTCTTGGCATTTTCCCGGAGAAATGTATGCTGCCGTGCTGTTTTTGGTAACTATGCTTTACTGGCCATCTGATTTGCAGCCAGTGTGGGCTGGAAATGCTGTATTATTCCAGTCATTTGGGCCAAGCGATAAATAAATATCTACTTCAATAAAAATAATTATGGCCATGCTAGCTCCAAGAAGGTAAAAAGCCTTCAGAAACTTTTCTTAATCCCTAGCTTTGGAACATCCTTGAAACATATCGTGACGGTTTTTGAGTCAAAGTTGGCTCAATGCGTAGTTGCATGGGTACATTCCTTTCCCCATAAGCCATAACTATACTCATCAAACCCACATCCCGATGACCTCCTTTACGAAGGAAAAATGATGTACCTGCCCTCCGTACGCGTAATGCAAATGCTTTCAACCTTAGTGTAGACATACCTGTACACTACCCGGATGTACTCATGCAGCATGTAATGGGCCCAAATTTTTTTGGCTGATGACGTGCAAAAGGGGAAAATGATATCTCCTTGCTTTTGTTTTCATTGTCAAAAAGATGCTGGTTAGGCCGATTAATAAGCCGTAGTTTATCTGTTAGATGTTTTTGGAGGTTTTTCCAGTCTATTTTCTGGTCTAATTTGCCCAGGATTTGGCAAGGATTTGTTGGCATTACAAGTTTTAGTTGTGAACTCTCCACAATCCAAGTGTCCCAGGGGTTTTACAGGATGCTGAATTTATATATACAGTCAAAAAACCATTGTAAATAGCACAAGGCAAGGTTTGACCAATTTTTTTTTGCTGGTTTCTGGCCCAAAACTCCAAAATGTCTGATAGTTAGACAACACTGATGAATATTAGATAATATGGATTAATATTAACAACCTAATTATAATTTGGTAACGGTCACCCTAAACATTTCAATCGTTAGTGTTGTGAGTAAACGCTATTCGCCTTAATTTTGAAGTTATTAACTTCATAAACGGGAAAACTTTGTAGTGCGTAATTTCTTCTAATTATTGTTTTAAATCTGTTTTACACTCCTGTGAATCTGAGTTATATGTATTCTTAAAAAATCTGTTTTACACTTTGAATCTGAGTTATATGTATTCTTTAAAGATTTGGAGATTTAAGAGAGTTACAATTAAAATGAATATAAAAAGGTTTTTATTTCTACCGAGCGCAGGGGTTAAATTTGACTAGCTCCCCTACTTATTAGTGAAATTTTTTATAACTTTTATTTTTAAATTATCCATAGTATGAAATTTAATATTTATTTTTATTAGTTTTATTTAATTTTTTAAAATTATATTCATTTCTTATTGTATGAATTTTAATAATTATTTTTATGAGTTTTATTTAACTTTTTCAAATTATATTCATAAGCTTTCCTTAATGAATTTAAGAGTTAAGATGGATCTAGAATTCTAAGAGAAACTTCCAATCTTGTTAAATATATTCAAACCTTAAACTATTAACTTATTTAAAATAACTAATTTTAATCAAATTAAAACAGTTAAATCCTATTTCAAAACCATAATATAATTTTATACAATTATCTAAAATTTTAGATATTCAATAGAAGTACCGATAATTGTAAAAACTATATGCTCACTACTAATCCAACATAAATAAGTAAATCAAGTAAATCTCACTATGACATGCATCTTTTTCTCTCACACAAATCTTTCCCACCATCAACAGGGAAACCTGAATTGAGCCTTAATATTAATATTAATATTAATTAATTTGAATAAGAATACAAATGTTATTTTTAATATTATTAATATTAATAATAATAAATCATATTACCAACATTTAGTATTAACAATAATGTTAACCAATTTTAATTTACAATATTATTTATTATTATTATTTTAATTTATTAATATTATTATTATTATTTATATGAAATAATAATATTAAATATTAATATTTTTAATATTAAATAATAATATCAATTTTAATTTTAATACTAATATTAATCATTCATGTTAATATTGTTAATACAAATAATAATATTAATATTACTTTTAATATTATTAATTTTTATAAATATTAATTTTAATAACATTAAAGAATATTATTATGATAAATAATCATGATCACATTGTGGAAATAATAAAAATGACATTAATAACATTAACATTTTAATATACACTAAAAATAATATTAATAATTAGTATTTAAATAATGATGATTATGATTTGTACTAAAAACTAAATTAATAATGAAAATAAAATTTTAATTATTATTAAAAACAATATTATTAGTAACATTATTATTAATAATAACAATATTATTAAAAATATCATTAATACAATATTCACGATGTCTATTTAAAATTAATGTTTATAATTGTATTAATAACAATAAGTTTCAAACATGATTAAGGTTTATTAAAATTATTAATAACATTTAAATTATAACAATAATATTAATAACATTTTATTAATAATATTAATATGATTAAATTACATTAATATTGTTAATATAAATCCTATTAATATTAATATTGATAAATAATATTAATAATGTTTATGATGATTAATATTATGAATGATATTACTATTGATACCAAAATTAAAGCTATTAATAAAAATAGTATTAACATCATTAGTGATAAATAGTGTTTTTAAAATATTGATTCCTAAAATTTGTTAATCTCTTTATTAATTATGTGAGCTTCTCATTCATTTGTATTTAAAATATTTATTCCTAGTCTTTACTATTTTTTTTTTGTTTTTTATAGGTATCTCTTGGCCTTGTTGATCTCTTATGTTCTTAATATTTTTCCCTTAGGTTCCCCAAATATTGGGGTTTAAATATTAGTCCTAGATTTTAATACTAATGCATGGTCCAATTTCGCATTATGAAAAACACTGACACAATATGAAAATCAACCATGGGAAACCATTCTTAATTAGCATTAGCCATAGTCGATCAATGTCATTCATGATCAAATGTTACATTCTGAAAAATATTGTCCCAATATGAAAAGTACCCATGGCCAACCATGGTCATAGTTGGTCCAACGTCGGCTAATAATATTAACAATCAGTAAGGTTGATTGATCACTTGCGGTTTATAATTTGTTGGGTAATGGTTTTCCCTTGGGTTCACCAATTCCTTTGGTTTATAATATTAAAACCTTGGGTTTATTATTTCTTTTGGTTTATAATATGAATAATCGACCAATGTCATCCATGATCAAATGTCACATTCTGACAAATATTGTCTCAATATGAAAATCACTCATGGCCAACCATGGTCATAGTTGGTCGAACGTCGCATTGTGACAACAATTGTCTCAATGTTTAAATCAATTCCCTTGGGTTCACCAATTCCTTTGGTTTATAATATTAAACCCTGGGGTTTATTAGTTGGCCCAACGTCGCATTGCGACAACAATTGTCTCAATGTTTAAATCAATTCCCTTGGGTTCACCAATTCCTTTGGTTTATAATATTAAACCCTTGTATTTATTAGTTCTTTATGGGTTCACACACTTGGACAAGGGTTAATGCGACGTTCACAAGGTTTTTGGGTTCACACACTTGGACAAGGGTTAATGCGAACGCCACATTGTGACAACAATTGTCTCAATGTTTAAATCAATTCCCTTGGGTTCACTAATTCCTTTGGTTTATAATATTAAACCATTTGGTTTATTAGTTGGCCCAACGTCGCATTGCGACAACAATTTTCTCAATGTTTAAATCAATTCCCTTGGGTTCACCAATTCCTTTGGTTTATAATATTAAACCCTTGGGTTTATTAGTTCTTTTGGTTTATAATATGAATAATCGATTAATGTCATCCATCATCAAATTGTCTGAATATGAAATCAGCCATGGCCAACCATGGTCATACTTTTTCCAACGTCGCATTGTGACAACAATTGTCTCAATGTTTAAATGAATTCCCTTGGGTTCACCGATTCCTTTGGTTTATAATTTGTTGGGTAATGGTTTTCCCTTGGGTTCACCAACTCCTTTGGTTTATAATATTAAACCCTTGGGTTTATTAGTTCTTTTGGTTTATAATATAAATAATCGATCAATGTCATCCATGATCAAATGTCACATTCTGACAAACATTGTCTCAATATGAAAATCACCCATGGCCAACCATGGTCATAGTTGGTTGAACATTGCATTGTGACAACAATTGTCTCAATGTTTAAATCAATTCCCTTGGGTTCACCAATTCCTTTGTTTTATAATTTGTTGGGTAATGGTTTTCCCTTGGGTTAACCAATTCCTTTGGTTTAAATCAATCCCCTTGGGTTCACCAATTCCATTGGTTTATAATATTAAATGCTGGGGTTTATTAGTTCTTTTGGTTTATAATATGAATAATCGATCAATGTCATCCATGATCAAATGTCTCATTATGAGAACAATTGTCTTAATGTTTAAATCAATCCCCTTGGGTTCACCAATTCCTTTGGTTTATAATATTAAACCCTTGGGTTTATTAGTTCTTTTGGTTTATAATATGAATAATCGGTCAATGTCATCCATCATCAAATGTCACATTGTGAGAACAATTGTCTCAATGTTTAAATCAATCCCCTTGGGTTCACCAATTCCTTTGGTTTATAATATTAAACCCTTGGGTTTATTAGTTCTTTTGGTTTATAATATGAATAATCGATCAATGTCATCCATGATCAAATGTCTCATTCCCGACAACATTATCTAGTACTGAAAATCACTCATGGCCAACCATGGTCATAGTTATCGAACGTCGCATTGTGACAACAATTGTCTCAATGTTTAAATCAATTCCCTTGAGTTCACCAATTCCTTTGGTTTATAATATTAAACCCTTGGGTTTATTAGTTGGCCCAACGTCGCATTGCGACAACAATTGTCTCAATGTTTAAATCAATTCCCTTGGGTTCACCAATTCCTTTGGTTTATAATATTAAACCCTTGTGTTAATTTGTTCTTTATGGGTTCACACACTTGCACAAGGGTTAATGCGAACGTCGCATTGTGACAACAATTGTCTCAATGTTTAAATCAATTCCCTTGGGTTCACCAATTCCTTTGGTTTATAATATTAAACCCTTTGGTTTATTAGTTGGCCATAATATTAAACCATTTGGTTTATTAGTTGGCCCAACGTCGCATTGCGACAACAATTGTCTCAATGTTTAAATCAATTCCCTTGGGTTCACCAATTCCTTTGGTTTATAATACTAAACCCTTGGGTTTATTAGTTCTTTTGGTTTATAATATGAATAATCGATTAATGTCATCCATCATCAAATTGTCTGAATATGAAATCAGCCATGGCCAACCATGGTCATACTTGGTCCAACGTCGCATTGTGACAACAATTGTCTCAATGTTTAAATGAATTCCCTTGGGTTCACCAATTCCTTTGGTTTATAATTTGTTGGGTAATGGTTTTTCCTTGGGTTCACCAATTCCTTTGGTTTATAATATTAAACCCTTGGGTTTATTAGTTCTTTTGGTTTATAATATAAATAATCGATCAATGTCATCCATGATCAAATGTCACATTCTGACAAACATTGTCTCAATATGAAAATCACCCATGGCCAACCATGGTCATAGTTGGTTGAACATTGCATTGTGACAACAATTGTCTTAATGTTTAAATCAATTCCCTTGGGTTCACCAATTCCTTTGTTTTATAATTTGTTGGGTAATGGTTTTCCCTTGGGTTAACCAATTCCTTTGGTTTAAATCAATCCCCTTGGGTTCACCAATTCCATTGGTTTATAATATTAAATGCTTGGGTTTATTAGTTCTTTTGGTTTATAATATGAATAATCGATCAATGCCATCCATGATCAAATGTCGCATTATGAGAACAATTGTCTTAATGTTTAAATCAATCCCCTTGGGTTCACCAATTCCTTTGGTTTATAATATTAAACCCTTGGGTTTATTAGTTCTTTTGGTTTATAATATGAATAATCGGTCAATGTCATCCATCATCAAATGTCACATTGTGAGAACAATTGTCTCAATGTTTAAATCAATCCCCCTGGGTTCACCAATTCCTTTGGTTTATAATATTAAACCCTTGGGTTTATTAGTTCTTTTGGTTTATAATATGAATAATCGATCAATGTCCTTGTGATCCAAATGTCACATTAGAGCAAATATTTATTCTAATGTAAGCAATCACTCATGGCCATTCGCCAGATAGTTGTCGACGTCGCATTGTGGTATTAATTGTTAATGTTTAAATCAATTCCTGAGTTCTAGACTTTATACGGTTATAATATCTTCAACCACCAGTTTATTAGTTGGCTAACGTCGTAGCTAGGTTGTAATTGTCTCGATGTTTAAATCAATTCCTTAGGTTCACCAATCCTTTGGTTTATAATATTAAACCCTTGTCATTTGTTGTTCTTTATGGGTTCACACACTTGCACAAGGGTTAATGCGACGTCGCGTGTGACATGATTGTCTCCAATGTTTAAATCAATTCCTTGATTTCACCAATTTCTTACAGTTTTATAATATTAAACCTTTGGTTTATTCATAGTTGGCTACTTGTCGCGTGCGACAACAATTGTTTCAATGTTTAAATCAATTCCCTTGGGTTCACCAATTCCTTTGGTTTATAATATTAAACCCTTGGGTTTATTAGTTCTTTTGATTTATAATATGAATAATCGATCAATGTCATCCATGATCAAATGTCACATTCTGACAAATATTGTCTCAATATGAAAATCACCCATGGCCAACCATGGTCATAGTTGGTCCAACGTCGCATTGTGAAAACAATTGTCTCAATGTTTAAATCAATTCCCTTGGGTTCACCAATTCCTTTGGTTTATAATTTGTTGGGTAATGGTTTTCCCTTGGGTTCACCAATTCCTTTGGTTTATAATATAAATAATCGATCAATGTCATCCATGATCAAATGTCACATTCTGACAAACATTGTCTCAATATGAAAATCACCCATGGCCAACCATGGTCATAGTTGGTCGAACGTCGCATTGTGATAACAATTGTCTCAATGTTTAAATCAATTCCCTTGGGTTCACCAATTCCTTTGGTTTATAATTTGTTGGGTAATGGTTTTCCCTTGGGTTCACCAATTCCTTTGGTTTATAATATTAAACCCTTGTGTTTATTTGTTCTTTTGGTTTATAATATAAATAATTGATCAATGTCATCCATGTTTAAATCAATTCTGTTGGGTTCACCAATTCATTTGGTTTATAATTTGTTGGGTAATGGTTTTCCCTTGGGTTCACCAATTCTTTTGGTTTATAATATTAAACCCTTGGGTTTATTAGTTCTTTTGGTTTATTAATCTCTTGTGTTTTTATTTTTGATCCCTTATGTTTATAATATTTATCCCTTGGGTTCACCAATTCTTATGGTTTATAATATTTAAACCTTTGGTTTATGATGACATTGGGTTTGTATTATTAATTATCCCTTGGGTTTATTAATATCTTCACTTTAAAATATTAATTGTTAGGGTTTATTAATCTCTTAGGTTTTTTGTTTTTAAATTTTGTTTCATATGGTTTATTACTCTCTTGAGTTTAATAATTATTATTAGTAATATTATAATATTATAATAATATTATTAATATATAATAAATATTATTATAATATTATTAATATATTATTAGTTTTTCTGGTTTATTAATAAAATAACCATCTATGATATTAATATATAAATAAATATTAAAATATTAAATATTATTTTTATTATTTTTATATTAATAAATATTATTAATAAATATTATATATATTTCAAGATAATTTATAGTATGTATATAGTTAATATTAATAATATATTAATAAATATTTTTAATATATATTATTAATACTTATTATAATATAAAAAATATGTATAATATATTTTTGTATATATTAATAATATTATAAAATTACTAATATTCATTATAAATAAATATTCAAATATTTATTAATAAGGATTATTTCTAATATTATAATATTATTAATATATATTATTAATAATAAATATTAATAGTATTATAATATTTTAATATTTATTTAGTAATATTAATAATATTATAATACTACTAATTATAATTATAAATAAATATTGAAATATTTATTAATAATGATTATTAGTAATATTATAATATTATTAATATTATATATTATAAATAAATATTCAAATATTTATTAATAATGATTATTAGTTATATTATAATATTATTAATATTCATTATTAATAATAAATATTCATAATATTATAATATTTTAATATTTATTTAGTAATATAAATAATATTATAATATTACTAATAATTATTATTAAGAAATATTAGATTATAATGTGACTAATAATCATTATAAATAAATATTCTAATATTTATTAATAATGATTATTAGTAATATTATAATATTATTAATATATATTATTAATAATATAACCAACTATGATATAATATATATTATTAACATATTATTAGTTCTTTTGTTTTATTAAAAATATAGCCATGTATGATATATTAAATTATTATATATTATTAATATTTTTTTATATTAATATATATTATATATATTTCAAGTTAATTTATAGTATGTATATAGTTAATATTTTTAATATATTAATAAATATTTTTAATACATATTATTAATATTTTTATAATATTATTAATATATATATAATATTTTTTTGTGATTTTAATCATAATTTATATATTTAATATATTATTATTTTTATTAATATATAATATATATTTTTCAAGTTAATATAATAAATTTATTATATATAATATTTATTTATTGATATATAAATTAATGTGATGGGTAGTGGATATAGGCCTATGGGCGTATATCAACCACATTGGTAAATGTGGTTGTAAATCTATTTTATATACGCCTATCGGCGTATATCAACCACATTAGTTTTTACTAATGTGGTTGTGCTAGTCAAATAGCTAAAATAATTTAAAACATAACTTAGTTAAAAAAATTTGTACCATTTAATCAAATATTTTCAAAAATAAAGTAAAAAATAATTAGTTAAAGATAGCAGAAAAAATTAGTACCATTTCATCAATTTCTACGTTCCTTAGATAGGGAAGTTATAGCCATATGATTTTTTATTACAACTTTGGCATTACAATATTATATCAATCAACGGAGAATTGCAGCCAAAAGAAAATAACCGTCACTTTGAAGGGAGGCAGCTCACTTTATAAGAGGAAATTGCTTTGAAAACTATGGAGATGTGGCTCATTTGTGAGGCATAAATAATGGTGTGGCTTGGGAAAAGGCCAACCCCACCTTCCCTTTTTCCCAAGTTGGCCTATATTTCTTTTGTCCAACGCTGTTCTTTGTGCACAATTCAGTCTCTTTCGATTTCGAAAATGGGTCTTTATGGATAAAAAAATATTTAATTTTAAAGTGAAAACTTAAATAATATAGCTATTTATTTAACAAGTAATTTTGATAGAAGAGGTGCCATGAATTTTTTAATCAGCTATGGTAGTTCCAGATTTGGTGCAATAGTGTTATCATTGACACGTCTTCCGTGCTTGGAAACTCCTTATTTGACTGGATACCAGCTGAAATTCTCTTTCAACCCACAGTTTCCATTTACGAATAATCAATTAAATACAGGTTTATCATAAAATTCATCATCAAAGTTCATTTTAAAATGATACAAATGATTAACTTTCAATGTAAAATTACCCTTCATTCAATTTAAAATAAGTAGGATCAAGAAATTTTGAAAGAAAAATTACTCATGAGATAATTTTAAGTATTGCTTACACAAAGCCAAAGCAGACAATAAATGATATCTTTGGATTTGTAATGTTTACCAAAATTCTAAACCAAACAAAAAATATTAAACCATGAGTTCAAAGTAAGCCAAAGGTTAAGCAAGCACCTCAATGGTGCCCTGATTGAAGTTCCCCACAACGATGTAATAATCTGCATCTTCATTTATCCTGTATTCTGTCTCTGCCTCTCCAGAACCTGCAAACCCCCAATAACGTTTTCTAACTAGTTACCCATTTTTCATCCTTAAGGAATGAATTCTGGGCTTGTCATTCATTCACTAAGGAGAGGTTGCAAATCTTCTCCTTTAATATTTTTATCATCAGGAAAGACTCTTAGACTGCAATTCTGAATGTGGTATACTGCTACAACCATGAAATAATAGTTGTTAAAGGTGAATCAAATTTATATCGAGGAAAATATAAAGATACTGCTTATCTTTTGGTTGGGAGATTATACATGTTGAAATTTCTGAAAAATTCCGAACATATAGAGAATTTTTTTTTTTCCTCAACAAAACACAGAGATTCAATAAAACAATATTGGAAGGAGATGCCTTAAAAACACTATTTCATTAAGCATAAAATCTATTACAAAGTTGCCTCAGAACTACTGTTCTAGCTTTTAAAAAAATTACACAAGCTGCTACAAACACAACGTTTTATTTCTCGCTCTCTGTCTTCAAAGACACACACTGTCTTCAAAGATAGAAGTTCTTTTACACAGTCAATATATTTTTAAATGCTCTGTTGCTGTGTTATATTTATATAGCAAATTATTGCTTTTTATATATTATAAACTTTACAAGTTTATAATATATATATATATATATCCTAGAGTCTTAACAAAAATACTTTGCCACGATGTTTTATAACAAACATTAAAAACATAAAACATTTAATCCTAAGGTTTGAAACCTTATATAACGCATTTCACAGATTTTAAGAGACATTTTGCAAAATGGTTTTATCGCTTATCGCATCCATTTGGCGGATGGTTGACTAGACACTCGAACCGTGCGATAGCGTTGTGATTGGTCGGCGCTTGACACGGTGGCGAACTTCAACATTTTATCAAAAATGTTCTAATGGTTTATCACATCCATTTTGGTAGAGGTTGACGTCAGCTCCCTTTCGTGCGATATACATGCTATTGGACGAGCGCTTCGTGACTTGGCAAGGTGGGTCCAAAGCTTTCGTGCGGGTTGTGGACCATGGTGACGAGGCATCAAACAATGCGATCGGCGCGGGATTGGTCGGCTAGATCATGGCGTGGTTGAGTGGGCTCCATTTGATTGACGTGGCCCCAATTCAAATCAAAAGAAAACGCAATAAGGACGATGGTTGGTTGGCGGAGTTTTGTGTGGTATGGCGAGGTTTAAAGCGGCTTGGTGCAGAGGATAAATGACAGGGGCGGCGTGGTCAAACCACGGTTCTTCAATGCATTTACAGGCTATGGCCATGAACCAAAAAAAATGATTTTGCAGGCTTTAAATCAGGTTTTTAATGCCCGATGGAGTGCTCACAAAGATAAAGACTTTATGCTGCTGTCCTTTGCATAATTCACATCAAAAATTGAATTCTTCCTCCTGCACAGTTGCAATTGGAATTAGTATTTCCAACAAGTAGGTGGCTCAATGTCAAATAGATACTAATAATGCCATGACATTAAATTTGTAAGTAGTAAATAATTTTACAACATTTTACGGGGTTAGTAGATCATTCTTTCATTTAACAATGAAAACTTTCAATTTGGATTGAAAAAAAATACCAAATCTAATTAGAAAAATATTTTCACTAATGGAACTACTTTAAGAATTAAGACTTTGAAAAAAAAAACATGACTAATGATAACATCAAATAGGGAACTAATCCAAATTTGAGAATATGTGATTGGAGAAGTGAGTACCTTTCAGGATAACTACTAAAACATCCAGAAATCCGTTATTTTTAACCTCACACTGCAACATAACTTTAGAGTTGTGGTTCAACCAAACTAAAATTTGCATCAAAGTAATTAATCATAATTATATAGATAAGGAAATAAGGATAATGGAGAAATATTAAGTGATAAAAAATAGACCTATTTTATATGTAGAACTAGAAGTGTCTCACCCATCATCTTAATATTTTAATTGTGTGTTACCAACTTAATCAACTTAAATTTAATATAATAGTTATTATTTCAAATCAAAGTACAACTTTTCAATTCAACAATTCCAATTTATTAAACAATTCTATCGATCTCTTTACACATTTTAAAACAATTACTAATTTATTTCATAAACCTAAACATACCCGTAGTGCCGACTCTACTCCCTCACCATCATATGGAAATATTTGTTATTTACTCTCCAACCTTTTTTTCTTGCTACACATAAATGTTATATATAAAATTGTAACTATTTATTATGTTTTAACTTTGTTGTTAGTTTTAATGGTAGATTAAACAACCAGATTGAGGTTGGTCGCTCAATCAAACTGTGAACTCCAAAAATCTACACATACATGTAATTAGGCCGATAGGCCTTTCTTTTGAATAAAGTCACCTTCAAATTTTGTCAACATTTTTCATTTCAGCTTGATATCTGTGACCAAAACTGTAGCTGACATCTGTAACTACTTAACATTTATTGCTTAACAGAAACAATATTCGCTATGGCACTCGGATGAGTGGCGGTGATCATCTGATACACACCTTTTAGGCCTACTTTTTCTCTGCATTTCACATCTAGCTGCTCTATCTTCAAAAGGAACAGTGATAAGCCCTCCATAATATGAAGCTTTTATGGGTGCACGACTAACAAATATTTGCTTCCATGATGCTGGTTAAATATATTTGCTGCAATGTCACTGGTTAAATATTTTTCCTATAGTGTCGATCAGCTTGGGCCTGCAAATAAGCAACAACAGATTATGGGCTGCAATATTTTAATGAAAACCGGTGACAGTGTCTCCCATGGACAAGATTCACAGGCTTACTACAGAGAACGTCGTGCTGGTATACAACATGACTTCTTGCTGCATGGGCCATGTCGTTAAACGACTTCTGTGCAACCTCGACGTGCATCCTTCCATTTGTGAATTGGAGGAGGAAGGAGGAGTGTCGTTTTTGAATTGGAGGAGGAAGGAGGAACTTCAAATCCGATTCAAATCCTCTTCTCCATGGGCGATGTTGTCGTGGAACAACGACTTGGCGTGTCCTTCACCGTGGACATTAATGTCTCCTCTGCACTCCCACAATATTATGCCCTTGCTGCACGACATATCCCATTGATGCATCATTAACTTGGTGAGACATGACGACGACGTAAATGCACTAGCAGTGTCTAGTGATGGGTTGATTTACACCGCCTCAGAGAGAAAATATTCGTATATGGAAACATCGCTTTAAAGCTGGGAGCGGACCTCATGTCAAGGCTTTGTTGATCGCTATGGACTACATTTTCAGTGCCCACCATGACCATAAAATCGGTGTGTTGTGCCATCCTCACAGGGATTCTGATGTTTGCAGGCGAGTAGGCACCATTATAATGACCGCGAACAATTGAATGCAGAGTTCAATGGATTCCAAAAACTATTCCCACGTTCAGAGGCGTCACAATACCCTTTGGATCAAGCACGTAGACGCCATTTTTTCGCTGGCCTGTAATGAAGAATGGGGTGTGCTGGGACAAAACCATGAAGGTGTGGAGAATGCGAGATTAGAAACACGTCAAATCATTCGTGGCTCACGATGATGCCGTCAGTTCTATAGTTGTGGTGGTTGATGGATTTATCTTTATTAGCTCGGCCGATCGCACAGTCAAAGTATGGGCACCAAATCTGGGAAAAGAAAACACAAGGCATGTGCTCATTTATATTCTCACCGCCCAACATTCTGCTGCCATGAACGCACTCGCCCTTAGCATGGACAGATCTATTCTCAAGTTGGGACCTGGCGACAGGTCTGTTAATGTTTGGTAAAGAGAATAACCCATCTACATGAATTCAACACTACAACACGCCAGGAGTCTTAGAAGCTGCAAGCGTGCAGTGTTGTGTCTGGTAGTCTCTAAGAATCATGTTTTCACTAGGTCGGCCGATAACACTATACATTGTACAGATATGGAGATGGTATCCTATCAGTGGTTTCAAATCATGGTTGGGGGCATTTCAAGGCCACAGTGGACCCGTAAATTCCATCGTGGCCGTCATTGACGTTTCTTGTATTTCTTGTATACAACGGGAGTATGGACCAGACCGTGAAAGTATGGTGGGTGAAAGTTCAATGAACAAGATTAAGAAATGACCACTACATTTATTCATTGTTACCGCTCATTAGGCTTGATGAGTGAATAACGTAAAATAACGTGGAGAAAAGTAGGTAACCCTCCCTTGTTCTTTGGTTCCTATATATATAAATAAAAACATCATTTCAGTTGATTTTGTTTTTTCTGTGGATGTTACATATCAAAAAGGTTTCAGCGTCATCAAATACTTTGGAGTTGTATAGCCACAATTTTCTATTCGGTTTACGTAGGGAAGTTTTATTTTATCCTTTTGTGGAGGTTGTTTTTATTTTCATAGGCAACAATGAAGTGGAGATGTAGATGGTGACCCCAGGAATTATATGGCCATTATTAGTTATGAGTTTGCTTACGATCCCCTCATATTACGGATCAAGATTCTACTCGGAGTCTTTATAATAGAAAAACATAGAAAAACTTTAAAGACCATCCTAGAAACTCGTTTACTGAACAATGGTTCACAGCGAAAAAGCGTCATTCCTGTAAGAAGTGTATTCCCCAAACATAATTGACGGAGGAAATGTAAGGCTACATTGAACTTGAGAAATTCTCTGCGAAAAATGGGCATTATTATTGCTTAGTTTTTTTTACTGTATGATAGCTTCCTCTTTATTTTGTGATAGCATCTTATGGTATAATTTCTTTGTATTTTTTAACTTTTTGATAGCTTCCTTTTTATTTTGTCATAACATTTGATGATATTATTTTCTTAGTTGTATGATAGCTTTCTCTTTATTATTTCATACTAGCATTTGATGGTATTTTTAATTTATATTCGTTGTCGCTTTATTTGAAAAACTTAATTTTAATGCGCCATATATTATATATTTTTTTTCAGAGAGAAAAAAACGTTGAATATATTAATGATATATACAGTACATATTCAAATAATCTCGAGCTGTGAAGAACACAACGAGAAGTCCACCATCAGTTGCCCCAAAGAAATCTGTTCGGAAAATAAACAGAGCAAAATGAGAGGGCATCCATAAGAGCGAGTCAAGATCCGACCCGGATACAAATATAATCCACCTGTAAAATTCTACTTCCGAATGAGATTACAAAAGGAAAGAGAGAGTCAAGAAGCATCAGAAGTAGATTGACAAATAAGAAGAGGATGCTCCTGATCTAGCAAAAAATGATAATATTGCAGACCAAAATGATATAATTAGGAGACGCATAAGAAAACGGCCAGCTGCGCAATAGATGTATAAATGCAAAAGGGCATTTATGTAGAGAAAATATAACACGCTCGCTTGAGATATCATCACGCTCGCTTGCATTTGATATTCATGTCCGCTTGAGCAGAAAAAAATATATTGTTGCAGACCGAATGATGTAAAATATGAGAAGCATGAGAAACGATCAACTGTACAATAGATGTTAAGATGCATAAAGACAGCTATAAAGATAACATAACACGCTCGCTTGTATTATAATCACGCTCGCTTGACAGGCTCGCTTGCATTGATGTTCTTGATGTGGGTATTGATCCTACTGGAAGCGATTCCATCCCCATATGATGCACAAAAAATGGACATATGATTTGTCTTTTTAATCTTAGCACAAAAAATGAATATCCTTCTACAAAAGGTATTGAAACAGAGACAGAGATAAAAATAAAAGGATTTATGGAAGAGGGATGTATGACACTCCTATCTGAGTACCATTTAAAAAATGGGAGACTATTATAAGGCCGAAATCCTCCATGAGCCCCCTCTTGGATAACTTGTTCGCTCTAGTATTGTTCTCACGAAATATATGGTAGATAGGGGGGCAGTCTAAAAGATTTCAGAACTGCCTGGTCCTTTCGACCCATCCTTGTAGATGCGGAGTTTCCAAACGAGATTCATTTGTAATCCATCCAATCACCAGTTTGGAATCCCCAAAGATGTTAGCCACCAGAATCTGAAGATCAAAGGCAACAAACAATGCCCCCCACAAAGCCATGATTTCAGCTTTATTATTGGAACCTGGACCGCCATTCCAAAAAATATGATATCGTTCATGTCCTGAGATCTTGATCCACGCCCCACAGCCAGTAGTGCCTTCAGCAGCAGCTCCGTCAAAATAAACAGCAGGAAGGAAAATATCATGTGGTCTTATACGCCGGGATCCATCAATAATATCGGGTGCGGCTGAGGGAGTCACGTCCATCCATGATTTGATGGCGAAAAAGATCTTATGAGGTTGGATCAGAATCTGGTCAAATATTTTCCTATTTCTAGCCAACCAGATCTCCCAAATGAAGAAAAATGGGAGCGATCGATACTGACAGTGCAGCTTATCCCACTCCGAAGCCGCAGTCAAGAAATCCACCGGAAGCCATGATGGGTCCATAAGGAAAGAGCTGAATAATTTCCATATATGAATAACAGAGGGGCATGTATAGAAAAAATGAGGGATAGATTCATCCGCTGCTAAACAGAAAACACACCAGCCCGGGCCATGATGACCCCGCTTCCTCAAATTGTCCCATGTGAGGACACGGCCTTTCCATGTAAGCCACCCGAAAATAGTAATTTTGATTGGGATTTTCCTTTTCCAGAAGAAACGAAAAACACTTGGTCCCTGCATCATATGAGCAGAATTATAAAAGTTCTGGTAAACATCTTTCACAATCAGTGATCGATTTCTCATAGGGCCCCTCCATACTAATATATCACCCCCTGTAGCGTAGCATAACCCAGCTTGTCGCAGTGAATCCCGAAAGCCATTCTAGTCATCGACCACAGCTCCCTCCAGGCCAAGCTTAACTGCAGATTTGAAAATGGGAGCTGAATGAGACCAATGGAGAATTATCTGAGAGTAGAAGATAATCCCGCGGATAGAAAGAGCATGAATAAGATTCCGTGAAGGCCCACTATCAGGTGGCAACTGAAGAAGAGTGGTGGCACCAATGGGAATGAGACTACCATCCCTAAAATTCCATCTGAGGTGCGGAGAAATAAGAGGGATGATTTTCCTGAAGCTGCGCCAAATACATGATATGAAACGAGGAAAAGTAAGAGTGTTGCAGCTAATTGAAAGCAGAACATCCCCCTGAAAATACTTGGCTTTAATAATATCATTCCACAAACCCGGGCATGAAATGGCTCTCCAAAAAGATTTTGTTAACAGAGCGCCATTAAAGACCTGTGTGTCGAGAATACCCCAGCCATCCGACCCTTTGGGTTTGCAAATGTCCGCCATGCTACATAGATGATATTTCCGCTGCGATTTGGCACCACTCCAAAGAAAGTGAGAAATGATGCCATTTATTTTGGAAATAATGCCTGCGGGGATGAAAAGAAGATGAGCCCAGAAAATAATCATCTGAGATAGCACCGATTGGATTAGAATATACCTACCCCCCATCGATAACCATCAATGAGTCCATCGTTGAATCCTATTCTGCAACCTGTCAAGGATCCAAAGCCAGTCTCTGTTCTTGTATCCACAAGGTTTAATATAAAAACCCAAATATTTGAACCCATTTGATATATGGCGTTTGCATACACCCATGAAATCGGCAATAAAAATAATCTCCTGAATGTCTCCATATTCATAAAGAAGGAAAGACTTACTGCTATTTAAGCCCAAACCAGTAGCGCTTTTGAAGCACGAGAACATTATATGAATAAAGAACCAATGGTTCCTCCGTAAATAACCGAATAGTAATAAGTCATCCACAAATAAGGAATGAGAAGTTGAGAAAGAGTTTGAAAAAGCGAAACCTTTAATATATCCTCACTGCTCGGCAAAGTGCATAAGCCTGCTAAACTCGTCCATGAAAATAAGGAAGATAAGGGGAGAGAGAGCGCACCCCTGTCGCAATCCCCTACCAGCCTTGAAGAAGCGGGATGGAAGACCATTTACAATAACCGCATATCTAACATTAGAAACACAAGCCATAATCCATCGAATAATCCGTATTAGTAAACCAATCTTGAGCAGCAAAGACCGGATGAAAGACCAATCGACCGAATCATAAGCTTTGAACAAGTCCACCCTCATAATAAGAGCCTCTTGATTTGCAGAGTGCATAGAATGGGCCACCTCCTGAGCGATAGCAATCGCATCATGAATAGACCTGCCATTTAAAAATCCATATTGTTCCTTTGAGATGCATGAAGATAGGACTGATTTGATGCGATTTGCAATAATTTTTGATGATAACTTATACAGCAGATTACACAAGGCTATAGGCCGGAAATCCGCGAATGTCTGCGGCTCTGAAATTTTGGGAATAAGAGCAATAAAGGAGGAGTTCAGATTAGCAGGCATGAATCCTCTGCATCTGAAGAGTTCCAGCATATCAACGATCTCGTCTCCCATAAGATCAAAAAAATGAACAAAGAATTCGGAGGGCCAGCCATCGGGCCCCGGGCATTTGTCATGAGAGAAGGACTTCAGGACCTTAAGAGCTTCATTCCTAGAGATAACCTGATCAAGGACAGAGATGTCATCCGCACCAAAGAACCTGGGGAACTGTTTGAGCACCCATGCTTGATTCGAAACATCCGTAGATGGATCACATGAGTAAAATTTTGAGAAATATGAAAAGGCCTCGTCCTGGATATCATTAGTGGAGTAAACATAGTCGCCATCCTCCTTTCTGATGCGCCATATAGCGTTCTGATTGCGGCGAGCATTGGCAGCTTTATGGAAATAACGAGTGTTGAGGTCGCCCTCCTTTAACCATAACATCCTACTTTTCAGCCACCAGGAAACTTCTTCAATGTGCAATATCTCCCGCTTTCTCAAGCCAAGATCCTGTAAATGTCTCAGTGCATCATCATCTGGTGGCTTAGCAACAAAGGAAGAAAATAAGTCCGCCATTTTTGCAGAAATCTTAGAGAGCTCCAATTTAAGATCCAGCTTTTTCTTGATTTCCCATTCTTTTGTGGCTTTCTTGATACATTGGATCTTATGATAGAAACGGTCCCAGCCCATTAGGCTGTCATCATCAATATGTTGTAGCAAGATCCTGTGAACCAAATTTGAATAATTCGCGTCTTCCAGCCAGACCCTATTGAACTTGAAAGGTCTTCCACGAACCACACCAGCAGATTTCCACGATAGCCGAATGGCCATATGATCAGAAACATTTGAAATAATAATATCTGAGCGGAGCATACTCCATCTGTCCACGAGGCTAATATGGACCATAGCTCTATCCAGCCTTTTGGCAATGAACTAGTCGTTGGACCGCTTGTTTGTCCATGTTGGCAGCATAGGAAGAGGACGAATATCAGTCAAATTAAATCCATATAGCAAATCACATAAATATGGAGAAAGAGGATCAAATCTAGCATTTGGGCCCCATACTTCATCAGGTCTCAATGTGGAATTAAAATCGCCCATCAATATGAGATTGTGCAACGCAAGAAGACCCGAATCAACCATGCGTTTTCAAAAAGACAGTCTGTTGCGATAGGGAGCATATAAGTTGATAATATAGACACAATCCTCATAACCCCTAAGGTGACCGGCCAGCAAAATACCCCCAAAAAACCTGAAGGCCTTAAAAGTGGCCATCGCCAGATTCCAAACCGCAATAAGACCACCCGAATTACCAACAGCATCGACTGCAGCAGCTTTCCATCCATTTTTAAAACTGAGAAATAACTTAATGGCTTTGTCCCCGTCACATAAAGTTTCTTGAGCAAGAAAAATAATAGGATCACCCGACATTAGAATCTCACGGAGGCAATGAGCTTTGGGGGCACCACCCAACCCCCGAATGTTCATGGATATGATGTTATTCATCTAGACTCAGGCTCCGGGTGGCGTGCTCTAAGCGCCCGGGACTCATCCAGAGGACCCTCACTAATGGAAACAGGAATCTCAGTGAGACTATCATCCAAATCAGAAAAAAGAGAAATGGCTTTGAATTTTCCCTTTGAAAGTCTACTAGTCCCTTTTGACGTGCTTCTGGCAGATGTAGAAATATTACCAGACGATAAGGGAGGCCTGTCAAAGACAGTGAGGGCCGCAATATCAACATTAGGGTTCGCCAATATAGCCTCAAGATCAGAATCAAACGTATTCCTGGGGGAATCCGTAGTTGTATCATTCGATACAGGAGGCATATCGACAATAGTATGGGGACTACAGGTCGAGCTGAGAGGAGGATCTGAGGACTCACCCACGTGAAAATTCGAAGAAGGATAGAGAGGAGGATCCTCCATCGACCGGGCACTAAGTGCAGAATTAATAGGCAGGCCTTTAAGAAAATCATCGACGTAGGAGAAAGTAGGAGCTACAGGGCCATCTGCATCCTTATAGTTCGCTGAAGGAAATGGAGCTGAGGCAGAAGGCAAATTTACTTCAGGGTAAGATGGACCATCTAATGGCATAGATTCAGAATGAGAAGTATGATTAGACTCAGGAGGTAAGACACGTCAATCATTGGTTATACCATTGGATTGATCCAAAGCAGTGTAAAAAGCATCATCATCAGAAACATGGGAACAAGAATTACCCTTACAACCGTCGAGAGTGGTTCCGGAACCATTGATCTTCTGCTTGTCGAGTCTTCTGGTTTGAGTAATATCATTCGCGTGGCGCATGCGAAGTCTATAAGGGCAGTTTTCCCTGAGGTGACCAGTGCGATGGCATATAAGACACCGGAAGGGGATGCCCCAGAAGTCAATGCGCTGGCGGTGCTTTCTGTTGCCCCATACTAGATCTATGTCACCAGGAAGACCACTTGTGTACTCTAATTCAACCAGAATCCAAGCAATTTTTTTATCGCTTGCTCCAATGATGCTTGGGTCGATATATTTCGTGGTGCCAATAGAGTTGCCAATCGTCTGGAGCGCCTTCATAGTCCAGAATTCCAGGGGAAGCCTTGGAAGCTTCACCCAAATGATACGATTGCGGGGCGCCTCCAGCACAGGGTTAAAGCCGACATACCAGGGAATAAGCTGCAAAAAGCTACGTCCCCGAACCCAGGTGCTACGGGTAATCTTATGGACATCCTTGACATCCATAAAATGAACACTAAACCAGCCATTAATGAGAATACTAACAATTGGGGTGTATCCTAATATAGATTTCCATTGCTTTTTAATCCAAGAAGCCGTATCAACTTCGCAATTTTCCGGAAACAACCATCTTCTAATGACCTCCCTCTTCTCCAAGCTCGACACCCTCTTGCAAAGATCATCAAAGTCTAACGTTACTTCCTTGATTTCCATGTTGTGTTTGTAGCAAGATTTCCGCCTCTTGCAACGACCACGATGCTTCTGATGAAAACAACCACCTATCGGGCGATGCACATCCAGAGCAGAGCCAAGGAAAGCTTGTTTGATAATATGATCGTCGACGTCATCGCGCAAAGAAGCGTCCTCATACGACTGATGGGAAGGAAAGTTATCAGCTAGGTGAGATCCCGCCATCGAAACCATATCAAAAGAAAGATATCAATAGCCGTCACCGCATGCGAGTGATAGGTGGCACATGCTCAGAAGGACAAGTGCACAGCTGGCCATGCATGGAAATGGAAAGAAAGAACGATCGAAGAAAAGGTAATGTGCATGGAATTAGGAGAGCAAATGAATCTTGTGAAAATAGAAACATGTACAAAAACAGGACCTTTGGAAAGCAGAATGTGCGAAAGAAAGAGCTGGAGAAATGATGGAGATGATGTCAACCTGGCAGTCGCAGAACGGAGACCGCGTGATTTGTCAGTAGGATAGACAGACTTTTAAAGAGAATACGTCAGAGAAGGCCTCGAAGAAGGTGGATCATAGGAATGAAATTAAAACCCGCCTCCAAAAAACATTCTTTTGGCATCCCTAGGATGCTGACCTAATCTTATCATAAAGGGAAATAATGTTCCAAAATAAATCTAGGTCTGAACATATCTGTGAAGGCAGAAAAATTCAGAGATTATCTGCTCGGTTCTAAAAAAGGCAATAAGTATTCTGCAGTAAGGACATAGATTAGGTCGTAATAGATAAGGCAATTAAACATTCGATTCAACGGGTTGAAATTCAAAAATCCCCGGCAAAGGTGATGGCCGGAATCTATGGTAGAAACTATCGGAAAAACCAGAACAATGAAAATGCTTTTATGAATGATCGTAGCAGCAACACCAGCATCCTGGAAAAGGCCACCATTGTTTGCGTAGCCTAATGCTGAAGCTTTTGCATGGTCTGGAGAAAGAGAAGTAAGTGGCCAATTTGTTCCGGAGATGAGACCATGATTGAAAAAACCCGACTGAATATTGAGCTGAATCAGAAGAAAATGATTGGGATGCTGAAGATGAGGAAGAGTTTTCACCGACTGCGTCGACAATCCTAGAAGTGGACATGATAAGTGGATCTAAGAATCATAAGTGCTATCAGAAGCATAAGAGCCGACAGACCAATCTCTATCAAATCTAAAAGGCTTATCCCATCGAGAGAATACATGTTAGCTTCTCTAAAAAACACGAAGACAGAAAGGATCATAAATGCCGGGAGCAAGGGGCTAACAGCAAAAGTGATCCAAATCCCCGGCCAGCATAATAGAAACTATAGGATAATCCATCAACTCAACCGAATGAAATTCCAAACAGAACAGCATAGGAGAAGCCGGATAAATATAAAACCAAAACCAAGTCTCATAAGAAAGAGGAATTCTAAACAGAGAAATGGAAGGTTCCAAATTAGGAAAAATGAGCATAACTTCATAAGCGGAAAAAACACACTTGAAGCGGCATGAAAGAGATATTCAAAACCACTAGAAGGAAGGATTTAACCAGCGCTTACGAAGAAATGAATCATTGCTCATTAATCCTCCATAGATCCACCCAATAATGGCTTCAGCTCTCCCATCAAACTCGGACCAGCGATCAACCTTTCTATGATATATGTTAAGCTGACAACTCCCATCTTTCGAAAATCCTTGGAGCAGTCAAAATCATGAGTGAGATAGTTTCAAGTTGGTGTTCCTGAGAGGACATCGATGCATCTTGTGCCTGTAAGCATCGTCAGAACCTGCAAGCATCGTCCGCTCCGCTACCAATTATCTATTACAGCTGTGTTCATCCAAGAACGTCATTACAGTAGTGGGACTAGAGGAGGAAATGAAACCAGACGAGTCCATGCAAATGCAACCCCTATCCAAGAGCTCACAGAGCTCGCTAAGACGGGATTAGTGTCCAGCTCTCGAAAGATTTATCATGTTATCAGAATGTGAAAATAATTGGAAATAGAATAGAGAGGATAGCATCTCTGAAGGAAAGTTTGGAAAGGATATGAGAAGAGAGTAAGGTATTGTGCAAGGTACTCAATCTCACGCCATATATTATATATATATATATGTGGAAAAATATCAAAAAAGAGAAAACAATTTTTTATGGAATTGTGATGTGAATGAAATGGATGTAACTAGGTTTGACAACATTCGAGAAATATTTTTATTATTTGTAAATTATATAGAAATATTTGTAAATTATATAGCCTTTCTTATTATGAGTCAAATACAATGTATTTTTCATTAATAATTCATAAATAAATACCAAAAACAATCCTAGAAACCTTGAAGATCACAATTTAACCTCGAAAAATAAGTTTCTTTTTCACTAAGGCCCTCAAGGGATAAGTGATAACTAGTTGGGCCTAAGAACTTGGAAGCCGGATACGCTTGTAAGATCGATGGAAATAGTGGCATGAGAAAACCTAAATGCTACTTGTGGTTGTTGCAACATATGTCAATGGAAGACATAGTATGTCAAAGAAAAATGAAGTTTTATTAATTTTTTTTTGTTTTAAATATATGGAAAAAATACCAAGATGGAAGAGAATTATTTCATGGAATTGCGATGATCCATGTGTAAATGAAAAAGGATGTAACTAGTTTTGAAAACATTTGAGAAATATTTTTGTTATTTGTAAAGTTAAAAAAATTGTATGCAATACAAGCTCTGTACAGGACGTGCAATATTTCTATTTGAATTCATTTCCCAGTGGAGCCCTGCGAGGAATCCGCTTCTGTCTTTGGGTACATGATGCATGATTCACTATAGTTTGCGGTAGAGGAGACACATTCTAATATAAAAATAAAGCATTGTCATCTTGAAAAAATAAGGGTGTTTTCTTTGACTCAATTGCGTTCATGTGCTCTTGTTTTTGTCTCTGATGATTGGTTTTGATCTCACAGTTTAGCTTCATTCCTGTAAGCTGAAATGAAATTGAAAAGATGCAAGGTCAATTTCTTCAAGAGAGATGAGGCACTTTACTATGTGCTAGGCATATTGATCATGGAAATTAGCAAAGACTCGTTGAAGCTTGAATTTTTTAAAGACTTGTTGCTTACCTTGCAACCTAGGGAACATAAGTTATAAGTGTCTAGAAGAGCTTTGTGGAATGTATGGCATGAATTTTTAACGCCTTTTCCAGAGCTAGGATGAGACATACCCTTGAGGAAAACCTCCTGTGTACTGCTTGTAATATATGTATGCACCCCTGTAATGTTCAGAACCTTTTGGATCTCTGAAACTAGGATATCACAGCATGGTAGGAAAAAGGAAAAAAGAAAAAAAAATGGTGATGCATTTTGCAATGCTTAATAGTACGATACACTGATTAGTTAATAACTAAAATAAATAAAATCCAGTGATCAAGAAACAATGACGATCTATTTTCTAATATGTATTACGTAATTGATGAAGAAAAAATGAAGATATAACAAAGAGTTGGAGCTCATATCAAATATCTCAACCTTGGCAAGTTATCAAATCCAAATTTCATGGAAATTTTATGTAAACACCAACCCAATAATATTTGGTATGAGAAGGGCATTGAGGGAGTAGAGGGCTAGGTGACTGGGAGCCCTAGTTGCGGTTGCACTCTGGTTTATGTGGCTATAGTTGTTGCTGCCATTACCGCCTCACTCCTCATTAGGGGAATTTTGAGGTCTAAAATGAGCCTCCTAAGAAAAATGTACAACCAAAATAAACTTTATAAGAACCAATAGGATTCGAGATGATGATGTCAACCATGGGGGATGATTCACCATTTTTTTAAGTAAAAAGGTTAAAAATTTAAAAATAATAAAATAATAAAACTACTTTTTCAACTCTTATTTTCAACTCATTTCCCAAAGCTTTTACTCAAATTTTGAGCGAGAGTACTCATGGGATGAAAAATTTAATTCCTCATCCAAGGAGTAACCATGTTGCATACTTTCGATGGACCCTTCTACACGAAAAATGAGAAATACATGAAAAACGTGATTGTTTAAGTGGGAGTACTCGTTGGATGAAAAATTTAATTCCTCATCCAAGGAGTAACCATGTTGCATACTTTCGATGGACCCTTCTACACGAAAAATGAGAAATACATGAAAAAGTTGAGTAAAAACTTTGGGAGATAAGTTGAAAAAGTAGTTTTTCCTTTTTTCCTTCTGAAATTTGATGATGTCATCAAATCTTATTTTATTATTTCCACTATTATTTTATAATTTCCTTAGGAGGTCCATTTTAGACCTCAAAATTCCCCTAATGCTTGTCTCTTCCCTTTCCTTTGTTGGTTATGCTATGTAGTCACCACCATTTCTTGTGGTCTAGGTTTGCAGTTTTTTGTTGTGGGGCTGCTCTCGGTTTTGATGCTTGCGGTATTTTGCCGCCGCCCTGCAGTATTTGTTGCCCTATTCTCGTGCTCCCTTGTGAGTTATGAGTTGGTTTTGTGGACATTTTGTTCTCTGTTCAGGTGGAAGAGAGATTTTGTAGAGCTTATTCAGTTAATAGGCAGTTAGAGGTTTAAATGAAGGAAATGATGGATCCAATGGTCTATAACATTTCAATCATCTAACATTTGATCCAATGGTGCAATCAAGTACACAATGTCACGTGGAGAGTTGTTTTCAAAGAGGAACTTCTCCATATTTGTTCCCTTGAGAAATTGGCATAAATGAGTATAATAATTATTATTTGCTTAGTCATAAAAACCAAAGTATATATTTTTTAATTTAAAAATCCTACCGGCCTTTCATTGCACCTTTTGAGGCAATTGCTAGTATATAAAATTGTAAATATATTTTATTATGTTTTAACTTGATTGTCATTTTTAATGGTAGATTAAACAACGAGATTGAAATTGAGCGTTCAATGAAACCGTGAACTTAGAAAATATCTTTCTCTTTGCTCCTCATTATAAAATTTAAAAAACAAAATTTTACAAAAATTAAAAAATTAAATGGTAATTACATTTTATGATTATCATTTTAGAGCCATTTTGACTTTGGATATACCAAGCACGTTGAGGGGATCAAGTATCTTTTCTCTCTAAAATAGGTTTGCATCTCAAGAAATTTGATCTCTCTATGGGCTTAATAAATTGGGAGTTAAGATGGATTTAAACCAATTTAATTATTAATAATTTATAATTAGAATTATTATTTCATTTTATTTTTATTTTTATGTAATTTGATCCCGTGAAAATATTTTAATTAATAATTTTATATTTATATTTTATTTATTTTTTGATTCTATTTTATTTTTATTTATATAGTTATGTAATTTGACCAGATCAAAATATTTACATCACGTAACATAACATAGCTTTATAACATCTCTTTCGTGAGCAATTATCAAAAAGTTTACTCTAGTATCTAGATTTATAATATACCTCTCACAACTAGATTTAAAACAAATAGTACTCACAAAACAAGATTCTAGATTTAAAACAAATAATACTCACAAAACAAGATTCTAGGCAATATGTAGGGAAATTTTGAACCAAAAAACCTCGTTCTACATGAAAGTCGTATTTTCTTTAATGAAAATATTTTGAATGTCCCATCGCAAATTGAAGAAAAGAATTGCTTCAATAGCATGTGACACAATTCAAAATGTATACCCAACATCATGTGTTCAGCCTAAATCCATAGAGACATCCTTCTATTTACGCGTTCTAACTTACAATGCTGAGTTATTTTATCAATATTATTTGACACTACGAACAAGAGAAGCCAAAAAAAAATGTGTAGCAAATTCGTCAACCTTTACTAGCCTAGGCTACTTGGAACATTACCTTCCGCCCTGCAACAATAAATGTGTAATTTTTTAATGTCAAATGCAACCTCAACAGTCTCTTGAAAACCAAACATTAATAAAGTGGAAGCATTGAGATCCCTCTTGAAATCTAATATTGAGATGATTGTTACCTAATTCAACCATAACCTTCAAGTAGATGTGCAGACTGGATCGCTGAAAACCAGGGTTTCTCCCTAGACCCTATAACGTCCATTAAACCCTAATACACAAATTACCTAAGGTTTTTTTCAAATCCTATATTTTTTTTAAGTCTCCACCGCCCTCTTCTTGCTTCCATCAATGATGTCATCATAGGGTTGATCTCCATGATTTTTATTCAACCTATCTCTGAAACCATGCTAATTTTACTTAAGGCTATATTGTTCTTTGCTTTGATAATTGCATTTCTTCAATAACACATTAAATTCACCCCATAACATCATAACATTATTCATATTTACATCATTATTCTACAACATATGCAAATATGTAGAAAGAACAATATCATCATTATCAATGCAATGAAACATAAAGAAACAATAGAGGAAAAGCGTTCATACGTAGAGACACGAGGATTGGTAGAAGGTCAGGGCAAAGCCCACTATGGGGAAAACCATTTCAAATTATTATTATTATTATATTACCAACAAATGATTTAGAAAAGAAGAGTACAAATACACATATCTTCATCTATGCAAATATCCAACAAAATAACTACAACATCCATGAAATTAACCCAAAAATTCTTATGCTCAAAACCCTGATCCTTAAGCCAGTAATGAATTGTCCATGTCTGCGGTCAACTTCTGAACTTTGCGATCATTGAGCGAAATATTCGAAAGACTGAGATTTCATATTTTAGTTCTGAGTTGCACCAAGGAGGAGTCATTTGAGCGACTATAGCAACCAAGTCGCACCCTTAAGCATGATATGCGAGCGACTGGGGTCAAATTTGGACTAAGATGACCGTACAACTGAGATTCTGCAACCCTAACTCCCAGTTGCATGCAAAGAGAGTTGTTCATGTGACTAGAAGGCTCCATTCGCATGCATGATCCTTTGTGAGAGTGAATATGATAAAAATTCTTCTTTGTTGTGCCTGAAACTATTTCCCAAAACCCTAGATCTGAAATGTGAGCTTCAAACCCTGCAATTTCACCTCAGAGCGAACCTATTCCTCCGCGGACAAGCCTCAGACCTGTGTAGCCAAAAAAAAAGATATAAGAGTGACTCATTGACTAGTTAACCGAGAAATCATTGAGTTAACAACAATATTAACTACTAAACTGACCTTAAATTGACTCAATTAATGAATAGAGCTCATTTAACTGGGTTCAACTAAAAATAACTAAACTAGATTGCTAAGTTTTAGCAATTAATACATGCATAACTCTACTCCAAGCCTACAAACTTGAATTTTTTGATCTAACTAGGTGACAAGGTCATATCACTCAAGCTAATTGCAAGCCAAGTCATCTTGCTGATGTGGAAATCACATTTCTCCATTTGAATAAGGCACAAGTCAAATGGAGCCCTTTCTTTCTGCATTTATAACAATCCCTCGTGGCAAGAAAAGGGTTCTACACCACCCCTATCCTGCACCTGAGGAACTCGAATTTGCCTCTTGAAAATTCCTTTATCAAAATATATTCATCCTGCCCCTTAATGGGAATGTACTGCAAGATTGGGATTCTCCTTTGTATACAATCTCTCATGTGATGGTACTTGATAGCAATGTGCTTGGATATGTCATGAAATACTAGATACTCAGAGAGATTGATACAACTCTGATTATCACAATAAATCACTGTTAGATCCATCTCCTGACTGAAAAGATGAACAATAATTTTCATCATCCAGATGGGCTTGCATGTTTCTTGATTTGCAGCCATGTTCTCAATCTCTGCTGAGTTGAGTTCCAAAGGCCTTTATTTCCTTCTATACCAAGAAATATATGGATTCCCAACATTGAAGATAGCTCTTGAAGTACTCTTCATGTCTGATGGACTCCCTACCCAATATGCATCAGTGAAGCCTTGGAGCTTCACACCATCTGTCCTCCTATACCATAACCCATAATCTATTGAGCATTTGAGGTATCTCAGTACATGCTTTGCTTCTTTCCAATGAAGCTTGATAGGATTCACCATAAATATACTATGTTGATTAATTATAAAGCATATGTCGAGCCTTGTGTTCACCAAATACATTAAGGACCCCACAATATGTCTATAGATGGTAGCATCTATTGCCTCTCCTAAAGAAGCATACTCCTTCATCCATTTTGTATCTAGAGGAGTGCCCATAGGCTTTCATATTTGAATTTTTGCATATGAAAGAATTTTAGAGGAGTAATTCCCTTGACTCAAAAACAACTCTCCATATCCCTGCCATACCTCCAACCCAAGGAAGTAATGCATTAATCCCATGTCCTCCATCTCGAATTATCTTTCAAGGTCCTCCTTGGAAGAGTGGGTCAACTTCTCATTCCTTATAGGTATCAATTATTCATTAACATACAATACCAAGATAAGAAACTTGCCATATACCACAATGTGATAAATATTGGCATCTTCTTCACTTTTGGTGAAGCCCAATCCATTAAGATATGTGTCAATCTGAGTGTACCATAATTTTGGTGAATCTCATCCTCTGGTGGGATACCCAGCTCTCGCTCTAGAGATCATCTCATAGCCTTATCCTCATCACATCTGACATCTCTCCTCACCACTATCATCCTAAATCAGGGAAAATACACCTAGTAATTATATGGTGTATCTATGTATTTTACAAAGACTCCCATCTCAGTTGTAAGATCTAATTTCTTCCCGCTATCCTTGGAGACATGAAAGTACACATTAGCTCCAAAAATTTGAAAACACGATACATGTGGCTTTGTCCCATAGAAAGCTTCTTCAGCTGTGATCATGCTAAGTATTATGTGACAATTACTGTTCTGCAAATAAAATACAACGTTGCATGATTTAGCCCATATATGTAGCGAAAACCCTTGATCATGCAACATGTCTCTTGCTTATCCCACTATGATTTTGTTTTTCCTTTCAGCCACCCCATTTTTCTATGGGTTATGAGGTGCTATCAATTCTCTTCTAATAACCTCTTCTAGCATAAGAAGTCACTCCTTGACTACTTAAGAAGTAATCCTTACACATCATAGTTCATTTCAAATTTTAAAGGGGTTGTTTGAGTGGTAGGATGGTTTTCTCAAATATTTTGAAATAATTTTATGTTCTTTAAGACATTCATACATTTGAAAAGTTGTGGCAAGTATAAATTGTGTGGGTAAAAGGTAGTATAGGGAGTAGAGTACACAAGTGGAAGAAAATGAATAGCTAGTACCTATTTCAGGAAATATTCCTATCCTAAATAAGTCACACAGTTATATTGATGACCTTTAACACAAAATCTGTTTATGTTAAGAAAACAACCCTTAGAAAATAGATTTCATGTATAAATCATTCAAAAAATCCTTTATGAAATATTCACTGACATGTTCTATTACACACATATAACTTGTAGAAAACTGAAAGTAGATAATTTATTGTTAAATCCTTTAACAACTTCTCACTCACACTTCACTAGTTGCTGCAATTTATATTTTAGAAGAAATTAGAAAAGAAAAGAAACACACAACACATTAGATGTTCCTTGGGTCACAAGATCCTCCAGCATGAAGCAAAAAGGTTTTTTTATTATATTCAGTCTTAAGGTAGACTAACATCCAACCTGAAAATATTTTTTACAAGTGCTATATATAGTAAGAGAGGAACCAACTCCATCTCTTCTAAAAATAAGGAAACATTAATTCTAACAGAACATATGTGTTAAAAGACATTACATCCTTATGTCCTCGAAATCTAACAGACTGGACAGATGGAGAAAGAAGAAGAGAAAAATTCTGGGCTGGAATGCTGAGTGTACTTTCATGCTGCCCCTTTTTCTATTGAATTTTATCCTTGTGTCTTGGGTTTTTAATAACCATGTAGTTTCATTTAATAATACCTACAACAACCTCATAACCACCTCTCACCATCACTTGTATTATCCATTTGGTTATGGGTTCTTATCCATCCTTAACTGACTTAGAAAAACTTGCTGACAGGTGTCAAAATTTAGTTAAAACAGGTGCTTTCAGAAATTCCAGTAAAAACTTGTAACTGTGCAAAATATGGAATGCTATCGGAAATTTGGGTAGCACCCTATTTCTTTTTAAAAATACAGAGAAAAATGTTGAAAATTCTGTGCTGACTTGTATTCCATGACACCTAGGTTGTTGTTCAAAATTTACAACTAATTAGCAAAAAGGGATTAGTACCAAAAACCTTTTTACCTTTCCTTTAAGTGTGCTACAACTTCAACCAGCTTAACTAAATCGGTTTTTATGTCAGCAATTGATGTTTTGGATTTGGTTTCTCTTGTAGTTACTTCCTTGATAGGGTCTTTGTCCTCCTTAGCACCCTTCTGTTTTTTTCTTATTTTTGAGGGCTCTGAGTGCTTTTATGAAGGGGTTGGGTTCTTTATTTTCTTTAGGGATTTTTATATTTTCTCTGTCTTTGAACCTTCAGGTTTCCCTTCAACATCAATGAATTCTGTCAATAGGCTTGGCTTTATGAGAGCCTTGGATTTAAGTCTAAACTTATTGCTCTCTCTTGTGTGCCTCTTTCTAGTGCTAGCAATAGGTTTAGCTTCCTCACTCTGCTTCTTGCTACTGATTTCATATCCAACATCCTTAAGGAGTTCTTCATCTGATTGTGTAGGATGATAATCCTTTTGCAACTTTTTTTGAATATGTGCTTATGGAAATTCTGGTAGCACTTGCACTTTTGACTTATATGCTATTGCAGACCTTCCTCTTCTGGCCCCAGTGTAAACATTTTGAAATGGAGGAAGAGGGGGTACTATCTTCATGGAATTGGGCTTTCTTTTTGAGGAGCCCTCTCCTTTTTCCATCTTTCTTTTAGTTTGTCCTACATAAACCTTCTCTTTCTTACCTTTGTCCTTATTATGAATGTTTTTTTTTTCTAGGCCTTTCTTTTACTTCTTCTCTTTGCAATCTGAGGGTTTGACTGTGGAATTAGAGGTGTAGGTGTAGGTTGGCCTGCCCTATAGAATATAAAATTATCCCAAGTCCGGTTTCTCTTCCTCAACTCTTCTTCAAACACAAATTTTTTCAAAGCTTGATGATACAAGTTGTACTCAGAAACATCATTATGGGTCTGAACCCTTGCTGACATCTTGGTCAGGATTTTCAATAAGAAAAATGTCAGATTCAATTTCATCATCCCTAGAATATGAAAAAGAAACCTCATGTGATAGAGGAATACCACTATATGCCTTCTTTCACATGTGAGGTATAAATTGATAAGTTTGATTGCCTCTGCCCAGTCATTGTTAAGGTAGCTACTTGGGATGCCTTTTTCCCAATTTGGATCTCTATGAGCATCCTTGAGGAATTATTTGAGATCACCTCCTATGATAAATTGTCCCTTGAACCACCTTTATCCTTCTTGTGGAAGGTTAAAGGCTTCAGCAATGGAGTCTTCAGAAACCTGCAAAGTGAGGTCATAAACTGTAGCCTCCTGTCCATTAAAAGAACTAGAAAAATCTAGAGAAACTCCTGAATGTGAGCTTCCCAACCTGGTACAAAGAGGATACCATACTTACTGCATAAAGAAATTTCTTACACTTGAATTAGCATCAACCAAATTTTCACCTTGTGGTTCTATTCGATTTACCTTACCACCTGTTTTAGTCATCTTCAAAAAAATAAATGACTATGTATCTTGCGAATGATAGGTGTCAGAATAGGAAGAGTTTTACCTTACATGTGTGTGTAGAAATTTGCTGAATAATGATTAATTATCCACCGAGACTATCCTGATCACATACAATTCGAATTTATATGCAACACATAATCTCTTCCACTCAGATCATCACACATGCGAAAATAAAACAAGCGATAGCACATCAATTCATCATACACATTAACACAGTATGTATGGGGAAAGCTTATAGCTGAAAACCCCGCAGCTATTGTGTATATTATAATGGAGAAAACATGTAACAAAATCAGTACAATAATCCTCACAAGTACTCAGTACTTTCTCATGAAGTTACACACAAACTAGCTTGGTTTTTAACAGGTTACTGGTTCAAAACTCACCACTAATTGCCTTGCCTCTATTGCGCAATCATGGCCTGTCTAAATAGAGATCCAAGGTTCGAATCTCCTTGGCTTGACAGTGCAATCATCATGGGAAATTCCTCCAAGTGTGGTGCAAATCTCATGCACAACTGATGTCGCCACTAATAGCTAACTCCACCCTTTCATCTACCTCTTTCACCGGTCTCCACTGAACTGATCATGCACTGTAGTGAACTGATGTGTTCTTGAGTTGAATAATGAGTTACTAATTAATGAATTAAATAATATTTAATTCACTCCACTCATAACTAGTTGATTAGCTAGTTAAACTAATCTCAACCAGTTCAACTAAATTAAACCGAACACAACTCCACTAGCCGTCTCATTAACTCCACCAAACTTCTGCCATTGAAGTCCTAACTGAAGTCAACCATGCATGTGCTCACCAAACCCTTGGGAATAGCGTAATTCCTCTGTCAGATGCATGAGCCACTTCCAAGGCTCGAACTGAAGTGCTCCAAGAGAGTAAACCGAAGTTTATAGTCCAAATATTATTAAGGGTAAATAATATTTGACTTCCCTATTTTAAGGAGAGGCAGTCTAAAAATAGACTTCGACCTATAGGTCCAAAAAATAGAGGTCCATCTATTTTTACCAACATGACCAATACTCCAAGAATAACATACTGCAATCCCCGGACTATGCTCCATATGTCTAAAAATAGACATAGTCTAAAAATAGACTTTGCGCCAGAATTTGCCTGCGGGCCCACTTAGTGAAGGCGACTTCATTTCACTAAGCTCCATCATCTTGCTGCATTTTCAACACTCCCTCTCAGCAAGATATGGATTATCTGCAACCCCTATCCTGCCTCTGTGGAATTCAAACTTGCTCCTGGTGAGCGCCTTCGTCAGGATGTCGGCATCCTGATCCTCCGTGGGAACATATGAAAGCATCATGATTCTTCGCTGAACACAATCTCTGATATGATGATACCAATCCATGAAGCCATGCCGCCTCAACTGATCCTCCTGTCTGTACCATGAACCATATCCTGATGTGCCTCTAATATAGCGCAATACATGCTTGCCTGCCTTCCAAAAGAGCTTGGTAGGCTTAACCATAGCTTGCGAAAGCTGGTTAACTGCATAGCATATATCGGGTCGTGTGTTGACCATATACATAAGCGACCCCACCAACTGTCGATAGACAGTGGCATCCACTACCTCCGCTGAAGTAGCATCCTCCTTCCTCCAACCACCAGGAAGAGGAGTGTCAACAGGCTTGCAGCCTTGCATGTTGAACCTCTCCAGAATCTCCCGGGCATACTTGCCCCGAGAAACAAACAGTCCTCCACTGCGCTGCCAAATCTCCAATCCCAGGAAATAATGAAGGATGCCCAGGTCCTTCATCTCAAACTCTCGTGCAAGATCCTCCTTGCATGAAAGTATCAACCGCTCATCACCCGTCAAAATCAGATCATCTACATACAGTACGATGATCAGCAGCTTCCCCTCCACCACAATCTGGTACAGGTTAGGATCCGCCTCACTCTTGGAGAATCCAAGCCCGGTGAAGTAGCTGTCTATCCGAGTGTACCAAGCACGAGGTGCTTGCTTCAGCCCGTACAGTTCTCTCTTGAGTTGGCACACATGCGACTCACTGCTGAAGATCTCGAAACCTTCAGGCTGCTCTATGTACACCTCCTCCTCAATGACTCCATTGAGGAACGCAGTCTTCACATCCATCTGATGAATGTGCCACCCCATCTGCGCTGAGAGAGCAAGGATCGTCCGTATGGAAGAGTACCTTGCGACAGGTGCAAAAGTCTCCTCATAGTCAATCCCCTCGATCTGTGAGAAGCCACGGGCGACAAATCTCGCCTTGTACTTCTCCACACTCCCGTCAGCCGCCTGCTTCACCTTGCAGATCCATCGCGAACCCACCACTGATTTCCCAACCGGTCTTGGGACAATCTCCCATGCACTGTTCCTGATGATCGAATCATATTCTTCGATCATGGCATCAACCCATGCGGGTTCCTCCACACCTTCCTCAAAAGAGGATGGCTCTGTCACAACACATTGACTCATAAGAGCCATGTATCCAGTGTACCGATCCGGTGACTGTCTCTGTCTGCGCTGTGCTGTACGTGGTCCTACAACCTTCTCTGCATCCCGAGCCAGTCGCTCAGCTTCTGTAGTGCGCATGCGCCCTCTGATGGTTGGCGCTGCCTGGGTGGTTTCTTCCACCTCCTGAACCTCCTCTTGTGGCTGATCCACATCCGGAAGCTCCTCCTTAGGAACTAACAGCTCCTCATCTGCATGCAAGTGTAGCTCCCTTTCAAGCGAACACTGCATGGCTTTCTCCTCCTGAAATTTTATATCCCGTCGCACAACAGTCTTGCGACTGTCTGGCACATACACTCGATAGTTATGAGGTGTATCAGTGTACCCCACAAATATTCCAACCTCAGCAGTTGGATCCAGCCTCCTTCTCGCATCCTTCGTCACATGCATGTAGACAGGAGAACCAAAAATCCGCAAATGGGAAATATCAGGCCTCTTGCCAGAATAAGCCTCCTCTGGTGTACTCATGCCAAGAACCTTGTGAGGACAACGGTTCTGCACATACACTGCTGTATTGCATGCCTCACCCCACAAGTGAAGGGGTAGGCCCTGATCATGCAACATCGCCCGTGCAGCACCCACGATCGTTCTGTTCTTCCGCTCAGCCACCCCGTTCTGCTGTGGGTTATGGGGTGCGATGAGCTCTCTCCGAATCCCTTCTGCGCTGCAGAACCCCTTGAATTCAGCCGAGATGAATTCACCACCGTTATCACTCCTTAGAGCAATCACCTTCTTCCCCGACTCCTTCTCGACCAGTGCTTTAAACTCACAGAACTTCGCGAATGTATCGCTCTTCTTCTGCATGAAGAAGATCCAGCACTTTCAAGAGAAATCATCAACAAATATCACATAATACTTGTGCTTTGATGTCGAAGCAACTGAGAAAGGACCACACACGTCCGTGTGAACTCTCTCAAGGATCGTCGTGGCGCGACTATCCTTCTCGTGAAAGGTGGCTTTCACATACTTCCCTAAAGTACACCCCTTGCACTGATCTGACTGCGCAAGGGTGCCCTTAGGAAGCCCAGTAGAAATCTGCTGCAGAATCTTCAAAGCTCCATGGTAAAGGTGGCCCAATCTCCTGTGCCACAGTTCGCCCTCATCATCCCGGCTCACCACTTCTCCCGCCTTGCATGCCATAGCTGCGCAGCCATCTACCTGCAACTGATAAAGGTTCTTGGTTCGAACCCCTATCTTCCGGGTCTCTCCAGTAGTCTTACTGCGCAGGAAGGATTTTCCTTCGCCGAAGACCACATCATACCCCTTATCCTCCAACATCGCCACAGAGATCAAGTTCTTCTTCAATCCAGGTACATGCATGACATCCCTCAATACAAAGGGTTTACCAGACTCCCTCTGAAAGGATATGGTACCGATACCAGTCGCACCGTATCTACCATCATCGCCCATCTCGATGTGCACACCCAAATCTTTGTCCTCCAGATCTGAGAACAACTCCCGATCTCCCGTCATATGAAATGACGCACCGCTGTCCAAGAACCATACCGATCCCAGCACACTTGAAACCAAGCATGCAATCAGTGAAAATTCAAGCTCGAACTGTGAAGCCAAAGCTTCTCCATCTGCATATCTTCCCGCTTGCTTGTTCTTCTTCTTCTTTGGACAATTGGTAGCATAATGTCCGTGATCATGGCAGTGAAAACACTTCACTTTCGCCATATCCTGCTTCTTGCCCTTTGCACCAGAATGAGAGGTTTTCTTACCCTTCCCCTTCTTTGCTTTGGCAACCAAAGCATAGTTTTCTTCATCAGCTCCCTTTGATGAAGATCCATCTCGAGTAGTCCTCCTTATCTCCTCCTGCATGAGATCCGCCCAAAGGCGCTCCCATCCCGGCAGCTTCTCCCGACCATTGACACTATCTTGATATGAGTGCCAAGCCTTCGTAAGACCAAGGAGAGCCAGGTCGACCATGTCCTCATCTTCGACAGTCACCCCCACACTTCCCAGCTCATCTCTGCACTGAGTGAACTTCGTGAGGTATTTGGCGATACTGTCGCCCTTCTCCATCTTGATGTTCCTCAGCTTATCTTTGAGCGCCAGCTTCCTTTGGTCACTCTTACTCTGGAATAGATCCGTCAAAGCTTTCCACATTAAATATGGAGAAGCCTTTCCATGCAGGCTGGATACAATATGATCCTTGACGCCCTCCAACAGGATCCTTCGACATTTCTCCATCTTCTTTTGCCATGCTTCGACTTCAGCAGGATCAGTGGGCCTTTGGACATCCGTATCCACGAACTCCTTCAGTCCATTATCTTCTAATACTGCCTCCATGCAATCCTTCCATGCAACATAATTCGAACTGCCTTCAAGAGCATATTCGAGTCGCAAACCGTTGAAAGACATTTTCAACACCGGCACCAAGAAAACAAAACTGCTGCAAAATTTCGAATTCCACCTCAAAGCTCAACCGCTCTAGATCTGTGAGAACAAATTATTTCTAGCATAGAGATTGACTGCAAGGGGAATTTACCAGACCTTTCACTTTCCGAAGAAAGATGAATCCGGAGGCTACCTGGCCCGCATGCAGACTCTGTCTACCGAAATAAGTTTGTAATCATTGTGATGATCAATATTTGCTTCAATAGCTCTGATACCATGTAGAAATTTGCTGAATAATGATCAATTATCCACCGAGACTATCCTGATCACATACAATTCGAATTTATATGCAACACATAATCTCTTCCACTCAGATCATCACACATGCGGAAATAAAATCAAGCGATAACACATCAAATCATCATACACATTAACACAGTATGTATAGGGAAAGCTTATAGCTGAAAACCCCGCAGCTATTGTGTATATTATAATGGAGAAATCATGTAACAAACTCAGTACAATACTCCTCACAAGTACTCAGTACTTTCTCATAAAGTTACACACAAACTAGCTTGGTTTTGAACAAGTCACAGGTTCAAAACACACCACTAATTGCCTTTCCTCTATTGCGCAATCATGGCCTGTCTAAATAGAGATCCAAGGTTCGAATCTCCTTGGCTTGAAAGTGCAATCATCATGGGAAATTCCTCCAAGTGTGGTGCAAATATCATGCACAACCGATGTCGCCACTGATAGCTAACTCAACCCTTTCATCTACCTCTTTCACTGGTCTCCACTGAACTGTCCATGCACTGTAGTGAACTGATGTGTTCTTGAGTTGAATAATGAGTTACTAATTAATGAATTAAATAATATTTAATTCACTCCACTCATTACTAGTTGATTATCTAGTTAAACTAATCTCAACTAGTTCAACTAAGTTAAACTGAACACAACTCCACTACCTGTCTCATTAACTCCACCAAACTTCTGCCACTGAAGTCCTAACTGAAGTCAACCATGCATGAGCTCACAAAACCCTTAAGAATAGCGTAATTCCTCTGTCAGATGCATGAGCCACTTCCAAGGCTCGAATTGAAGTGCTCCAAGAGAGTAAACTGAAGTTTAGAGTCCAAATATTATTAAGGGTAAATAATATTTGACTTCCCTATTTTAAGGAGAGGCAGTCTAAAAATAGACTTCGACCTATAGTTCCAAAAAATAGAGGTCCATCTATTTTTTCCAACATGACCAATACTCCAAGAATAACATACTGCAATCCCTGGACCATGCTCCATATGTCTAAAAATAGACATAGTCTAAAAATAGACTTTGCGCCAGAATTTGCCTGCGGGCCCACTTAGTGAAGGCGACTTCATTTCACTAAGCTCCATCATCTTGCTGCATTTTCAACAGTGTGACCTTTATTCTCCTTTGGAATCTTGTATGAAATCTAGACTTATTATCCAACTATAACTCTCAGCAAATTCTAATCCAGCAACTCAGACATCAAATGAAAATATTCATGCTTTTTAGGTGGTTTTAAAACTAAATTTGGTTTACCACCCCATCCAAATCACCCTCCATAATTAAAAATATTCATGATCATGATGTGCACCATGTGACACACCACTCCCACCTTCAATTGGCTATGTTTTTTGTATGGGATCTCCAAATAGCTTATGGCAAGTGTCTTTGATGACATACAGTCACCTCCGCAAACTATGCTGTTGATTGGCCGAAATTTCTGGTAGTAGTGTTGTGCAGCTAGTGAAATGGTTATGGTGTGTGGTGTGATCACCATGATCCATATAACTTAGCAAAAAAAATACCTTAACGTATGTATGACTGACTTGGCATAGACATGTATGACAAGAAACAATTAGGTCCTTAACAGAGGATGACACATGTGACTCAACGTATATAACGAATTGACCTTAACTAACTGACTGTAATACGACACCTATCATTAGATCCTGAAATATTTAAAAAATATTTGATGCATATTAACCCCACGACACATGGTATGACTAAAGCGGATGCACTTTTTTGCTTTATTTAAGAAACAAAGTATTCTTCTGGAAATTCCGGTAGCATTGGAAATAAAAATAAAAGACATAAACAAGAAATAACAGACTGTTCGAAAGGCTTAAAAAACTGGTGCTTCTGGAAATTCCGGTAGTGCCTAATTTTTTAAATTTTTTTTTGAAAATTTTTGAACTTTAATCCTAAAAACAAAATTATGGAATTGACTCATGACTTAGCAAAAAACCATGCTAACATTGGCTCTATAGTGTATAAAGCTCTCCCTGTGAGGCTTTAAGAATATTTTGTAGTTTCAGTGCCTTTTCATTGGGCTATGGAGTCTTATTATGAAACACACCGGTATTTATAATGAACTTAGGCTACCAACAACCTTAGTAAAATATTTTTTTAAGAAAGCGCCCATTGAATGGGCCTCCAAATAGTTCTGCTCCATCAAAATGTTGCAACTCAAAAGTATTGTTTTGCAGAATGCTTGAGATTCTGAAAGGACAAATCCACAAAGCATCAAACTTGGAATGCTTACCTGGATATTGATGCTGTGCATCCCACTTCAACACTAGACCTCCAATCCGAAAATCTTCTTTTTTAGTTCTTTTGTCAAAAACTTGCTTCACAACTTGCTGATATTTTCTCACCAAATCATATTTTTGTTCTCGCTTTTGCTTCACTTCTATGATTTTATAAACTCTCCTGGTCATATGATCTGGGTCAACTTCTCGATCTTGTAGAAATTTAGCTACGGGAATGGCCAATTGAATTGGACAAATGACATTAGTTCCATAAACCATTTGAAAAGGTGATGTATTAATATATTTTTTGATTGTCACCCTGTCTGCCCATAAAGCAAACTTTAGTTTTGAATCCCATGCTTTCTTGTTTTGCACCAACTTTTTGGTGATGATTCTTGCCAAAATTTTATTTGATAATTCAACTAAACCATTCACTGGGGGATAGTAAGCTGTAGAATGAGTGAGCTGAATGTTATAATCTTCACAAAAATTTACTAATGGAGTGGCTTTAAAAACAGTTTCATTATTTTCTAATAACCTAGATGGACATCCAAATCTGGTTATGATTCTCTCTAGAAAAATAATGATAACTTTATGAGTAGAATTATTGGTAGGTATTGCTTCAATCCATTTTGTGAAGTAATCAATTGCAACAAGAATCCAATGATGTTGTCCACTTGAAGGTGGATGAATTTCTCCAATGAAATCTAAGCCCCATTTCTGAAAAGGTGCAGAAACAGCTATGGGTTTGAGATTCAAAGACTTAAAATGTTTCTTGCTGGTAAATTTTTGAAAATTTTCTCATGCTCTCACTTCAGGACACACATCAGAAAATAAGCGAGGCCAAAAATAACCAACTCTCAATATTTTGTATGCAATAGTTATCCAATAGTGATGTCCTACACACACACTACTATGTATATTAAAAATACCTTTCTTGGACCGATCTGGATCAATGCATCTCAACAAAAATCCTGTAGGATATTTCCAATATAAACAATTATCTTTAATGCAGAATTTAATAGTTTTCAGCTTCAAATACCTTACTATGCTTTTATCACAATTTGGAGGAGGTTTAAAATGCTGCAGAAAATAGATGATGTCCTTGTACCAGCTTCATTCATAAATCTTTACATCCACTTCCATGTTGTCTATAGATTCAGAAATTCACCCTTCAAAGTTGTCATCCATGAAAGTCAAACCCAACACTTTACAATTTTCTTCAACTAGTAGTTTTTATAATCCTTGACCTTTGATTAGTTTAGTAGGTTTTATCTCTAAATCAAACTCAAGAACTTTAGTCACCCACTTGCTTCTTTTTCCATCAATATCAGTATGAACTAATATATCTTTAACAAAAGATGAAGACACATAAGAAATAACTTGAGCATGCAGAATGTAAACTCTAAAAGCTTTCAGAGTTTTCACTAATGCATATGCATTCTTTTCAAACATTTCATTCTTCAATTTTGCATCTCTAAGTGCTCTGCTGAAAAATGCTATGGGAGTTTCCTTATTTTCTGAATCTTTTTGAAACAAAAAAACATCAATAGTATCTTGGGAGGCAAATGAGAAGATCAAGAAAGAATTTGAGTATTCAGGGCTTACCAACTGAGGTGCTTCAATAATGGATTTTTTGATTAGCTCAAATGAATTTCTGGATTTAATGGTCCACTTGAATTCTTTGTCCTTCTTCATCATGCAAGTAATATGCTTCACCACTTCAGAAAAATTTGGAATGAATATTCTTAAGAAATTGCTCTTACCAAGGAAATATTGAACCTCTTTCTTGGAACTTGTAAGTGTTAAATATTGAATTGCAATTACTCTCTTAGGATCAATTTTTACTCCATATTTAGAAACTATGTGGCCCAACATCTTACATTCTTTGAGAGAAAAATGAGACTTCTTTGGATTCAATGATATACCATGTTTTCTGCATCTAACAAATACTTGTCTCAAATGTTGAAGGCGTTCTTGATTTGAAGTTGAATAAACAATAATATCATCTAAATATATGACCAAGAATTTGTTCTTTTATCGAATAAATGCAAAGTCCATAGCACGTTGAAAAGTAGCTTTGGAATTCATAAACCCAAATGGAATCTTTGCATACATGAATGTTCCCCAAAGAGTAGTGAATTTTGTCTTCTCTCGATCTTCTGGCCAAATTGAAAATTGTTTGTACCCGGAGAAACCATCTAACATGGAAATTCTATCTGAACTAATTACCTTTTGAAGAATATGCTCCATGTTTGGCAAATGATAGTTATCTTTCTTCGAGCATTTGTTAAGATTTCTGAAATCTACACATAGTCTGACTTCACCACTCTTCTTCCTTTGTGGAACTAGATTAGCAACCCAATCTGAATATCTCAATGGAATGATGATTTTGGCATCCAAAATTTTCTTAACTTCTTTCTCCATCACTAGTAACAATAGTGGATTGATTTTCCTTAATTTATGCCTGAATGGCTTAGTACCATCTTTCAATGTATCCTATGCTCAATGATAGTTGTATCACATGTCTTAATATCTTCATATTTCTAGGTAAAAACATCAACAAATTCACAAAACAACTTGTGGTATTCAACCTTAATTTCTTCTGATAAAACTTTTGACAACTTCACATACCTTGGTTCTTTTTCAGTGCCCAAATTGAAATCTTCCAATTCTTCTACTGTTTCATCCAATTGTGGCTTGAATGAGACATCATTGTGATCAAAGGGCTTCTCAAGTGGGATTAATCCCTTGGGAATGTGATTGGTAGGCAGCTAAATGATTGGTTGATCAAAAATCTATTTTTTTAAATTTTTGGTATCTTGCAAACCAAAATCATCCTTCATGATATCTTCATCTTGGTCAATGTTTAGGACAACAAAATCTTCAAAAAATTCAATGAATCTTTTGATATCCCGATCATCTTTAAAAACTTTCCAATTCTCGACATTATTAGAAATGTTAGGTCTCAACCTAACTTCCATTTCATATTTCAGCTTCATAGGTATTGGGATCTTGAATGAGCTTGCTGAAATAGAAAGCGAGTTAGCCAAAATATTACTTTCTTTTGGAACAAAAGAGATGTTAAAATCCATGAATGAGTCTTCTACAATGCTCCATACTACATTTCGGTAATCTCGGAGTCTGGGATGCTTAGTTTGATAAACATTTCTGATTTGTTGAATGATATTTCAGCATCTCCAAAAATAGAAATTTCTGAAATATTCATGTCCTTTGCTATTTTTAAAGCAATTAGCAGAGCTTCATACACATCCACATTTTTTGTTGCTTCAAATTCAAGTTTTAAAGTAGAGCTCTCTTTCAATGGAGAAACAATAACTATTCCTACACCAGCTCCTTCTCTAGAACATGAACCATCAAAATACATTTTCCATAGCCGGGAACTTTCATGACTGAACCGTTTTTCAGCTCGCTTCAAAATCTGAAAATTTTCTGCAGATAGGACAACATTATCCATGTGTAAAATGTTTGAACCAACATGAATTGTTTTAGCATAAATTGGATGATTAGTGGGGTATTGCTGTCACTAATGATATATGCCAACTGAGCTTCTCTATAAATTCTTCTTTGTTCTCCTCCAAAAACAAGGACAATAGCATAAGTGAGATACATTTTAAAGGTTCCTCCCAAACTTCTAATCCATGACCTAGAAAGTAACATGCAAAACCTAGGAGGAATGTCAGCTACAACAATATCCATCACCATTCCTCTCATGGGTATCTAAAAAATGCTTACTGCAAGGTCTTTGATGACACCAAGGCATTTAAATTTATGGGAATCAAAGAAGTAGAGATCTTGGTAATCTCTAGTTACCTCAAGACCTATTTCATCCATGACTACCTTGGACATTAAATAATGTGAGGCTCCGGAGTCCATTAGGTAATTATGCAATATCTTTTCATGAATATTCAGAGATAGATAGAAAGGAGGGGTAGAGTCATCTCTGTCTTTTACCAATGGACCTAAAATAACAACGGATGGGCTTGTAATATTGAAGGTTAACAAAATCAGAAGCTAATTCAGTAGGTGGGTGTTGAAGAGCTTTCATAAAGCTCTTTTTGAAATCATCATTTTTCATGAGCTCTACAAGAGGAACATGAATATTTATCTTTTGTATTTCATTCTCAAAATTGAAAATAGGGGGTAGTTTGTGAGCAATTTTGACCTCAAGTGAATGAGTAATGACTGCTACCAGAATTTCTAGTAATTTTTGTTTTTCAACTTGTTTTTCTATTGGAATATTTTTGTATCCTTATTCTTCTTGGGATGTTCAACAAGCTTTGGATTATCATCAATATTATTTGATATGAGATTATATCAGCTTTAATGATCAGTTGCAATCATGCAATGATCAGGAACTACTTCATTATTCTGAGTATATGACATGAAATCCTCATACTCTGCATATGTAAGATGAATCAACCCTTCTTTGTCTCTCAAAAAATTTATATCAGCATCCTTCTCCAACCTTTCATCTTCCTCTTCATCTTCAAATATAGTATTCTACAAAGGAGGCTGAAATTTTTGATCGTCAACCTATATCCTCTCTCGCTGTAAAATTTGATGAACATTAGGTCTTCTAAATTGCTCCCTATTAGGTAGATCAAATGAAAATTTTCTGGTAGTAGCTAGTCTTGCTTCGATATTGAGCTTCAACATTTCAGTAGTCAATGCATTGACCATCTTGGTCAGCTCATCTAACTTAGGATCTATGTCTGAAGTTCCTAAAGTAGAAACTGCAACTTTTTGCTTTATTTTTTCTCTGTTAATCCCTCCTCCGAGTCTATCAGCTGCTACCACATTATATTCTACCTCCAATGAATTATGCTGCATTTGTGTTAGTGTTGTAGATCTTCTTTCTCTCAATAATAAACAAAAAATTGGGATCAAAGGCACCAACATAAGTGATTTTGGCTAAAGCTCCAGTAGGTTTGATTTGAGTAGGTATTTTCTATATATCTTATTAAATCTCTTGGAAAAATCAGAATCTGATTCTCCTTGTTTTCTTTTTATTGCACCAAATTCAGTGATATAGTACCAAAAATCTTTCTTATCACTCCATTTCCTAAAAAAATTATCATCTAGGGTTTCAATTCCAGTGATGATCCAGATTTATGTAGAAACACAAAATAATACACATATAAACATATATACTAAAATGAAGTGGAAATAACACTTCACTTCATTAATATCAAATGTTTACAGACAAAATGGAAATAAACTAGCTAGGGCACTGGTATCTTATCTTTGAGAAGAGATATGGTGGCTACAGGGATTTGAACTGTGTTAACATGAGGCTCAAGGGCCTATTTATTATTGAGAAATAATGAAAAACCATAAACATCCAAAAACCTAACCCTAGGAGATGAAGCGCCAAAACTATGGGCCCCGCTTGAGTAAATTGGTACATCAACTTCCTGGGGACGTAACTTTGGCATACGATCTACGTTTAACGCGCTCAATACCTCGTTAGAAAGATCTAGCTGAGGAATAAAAATTTTGAGTGAGAAACATTGGTATATAAACACATGTTGCTCTTGGTTTTCCCAAAAAATGTCTTTTAGGGCCTCAAAATGGCTTTGGAAGTTTTGGACCCGAAAAACTGCTAAGAATAGTAAATTGTGCTATAATTAAGGAAACTAAAAAACTAGAAGAAACAATGGTGGGTACCCAAGTAGAATAGGTTGGTGGCCACCAATATCCACTTGGATCATTCCTCCCCCCTTAGGAAGCAATGGTCCCCATTGCATTGAGTTCCTCCATGAGATGAATAAACTTCTGCTGAACTTGGTCCCTAGTGAACCACTTGCCTTGGTGTAGAAGTTGGCCAAATTTGACAACCAGATATAGTTGGATCTTATATTGGCGAGTGTTCTTGATTTTAATTTCCATGATACAATTTTGTGGTGGCATGTTCCATGCATTCTGGGTTTAACTCTGTTGGTGTGAGTTGTTATGCAATGTCGGAGGTATCTAGTAGAGGTAGGAAGTAGGGTCGAAGGCGGTCGACATTGAATATGGGTGAAAACCAAGGAATGGTGGAATACTGAGCTCAAATGTATTTTTCCCTACAATCTTGGTGATTGTGTACGACCCATATTAGAGCGGGCGAAGCTTGCGGTGGGGTGCAATGAGGCGCTCCTTCTGCAAATGTCACCACTCTTTGCCGCCCACCTGGAAGTTGTGTGACACTCGATGTTGATCATGTCATTGCTTGTAATTAGCATTTAGTCTGTCCAATATGCCATGAAACTGGTGGCGGATGTGCCGAATGTGCTCAATGAAGTTGTTTGCTTTGTCAGCTTCAGACTGGACATGAGACGAATCGGCCTGAGTAGCCACAAATGGCATGGCTATGTCAATGGGACATAGTAGCTGGAACCCCAGGCCCACATGAAAGGGGCAGTGGCTGGTTGAGCTATGGAGAGCCTATTTATAGCTGTGTTTCACATAGGGAAGGCTCTCATCCCATGTGAGTGGATGCTTTGAATTGTACATGCGCAAAATGTGTACAATCAGCCTGTTGACGACCTCTGTTTGGCCATCAGTTTGGGGATGGAAAGATGTGGACTTGGTGAGCTTGGTGTCCAGCATTGACCAGAGGATGGGCCAAAATGTGCTGAGGAAACTATTGTCCCAATCTTAGATGATAGACTGTGGGATCCCAAAGTGCACCCACACTCGTTCAAAGAAGAGTTTAGCAGTGGCTTCTGCTGTTATATTATTTTTGTAGGGTGACATAATCGTCATCTTCAAGAATTTTTCAATGACCACGAAAACACAGTTGTTTCCATGCTTAGTAGAAGGAAGGTTCGACATGTAATCCATGGATATGGATTCCCAAGGTCAACTAGGGGTAGGTAACAGAGTATATATACCTTGATTCTTGATGGTCAATTTGTAAATGGTGCAAGAAGTGCAGGATCTGATGTACTTCCCAACATCTTGTCGAAGGTTTGGCCAATGGAAACACTATGCAATAATGCCACTATTTTCGACCCCAAAATTATCAGCGACTCGACTGTAGTGTGATTCCCAAATCATCTTGGCACTCTCGCTTGAAGGAACACAAAGCTTCCCAAGTGACATAGCAGTGCATCTTGGAGGTGAAAATTTTGAACTTGCGTACCCTGCAAGAGTGTCTTGTATGTGTGGAAAAATTATGGATCACTTTGGTAGAGAAGCGACCAATCATAAGTCGCGTGCCCACAAGATTTGAGAATGGTGGTTAGTGCCATGATCGGTGGTCGGCTGAGAAAGTCTACAACATGGTTGGTGCTGCCCTTCTTATACTTGATATTAAAATGAAATTGTTGCAGATATGTGGACCACTTCTGATGGCGATCGTTATACACATTTCCTTGTGTCTGTATGAACTGTAGGGGTCACTGGTCTATGTGGATGGACATTTCCTTCCCCAAAATGTAATTCTTCCAATGGCGGCACGCCTGCACAGTGGAATATATTTCTTTGTCATAAGTGGGATACTCGCGGACTGTGTCAGACAATGTATCACTGTGATATGCCACTGGATGCCCCTGTTGAGTAATAACTGCCCCCATAGCATAGTCATAGGGATCTGTCTTGATCTCAAATGGTTGTTGCAACTATGGTAATATGAGCACTAGGGCAGAGAAGAGGCGATGTTTCAATTCTACAAATTCCATCAGTTGAGATTCTAACCAATTTTTTTTTACTTTCGCCCCTCCCTTAGTGACTTGACTCAAGGACCAAGTGATATGAGAGAATCCCAACACAAACCTGTAGTAGAAATTAGCAAGACCCAAAAAGTTGTAAAGCTCTGTTAGAGTGGTTGGGGTCGGCCAATCCCAAATTAATTTGATCTTCGTTGGATCCACATGCACCCCTCGTTCATCAATAATGTATCCCAGATACTGAACTTGGGCCATGCCAAAAGTGCACTTCTCCAAATTGGCACACAACTTGTGTTGCCGCAGTGTTTGGAGGAACTTTTGGATGTGGTGGAGGTGCTCTTCCCAAGTCTGGCTAAAGATCAGGATTTCATCCAAGTACACTACTACAAATGAGTTGGTGAATGGCTGCACAATGTCGTCCATCAGCCTCATGAAGGTAGCGGGAGAATTTGTCAACCCGAAAGGCATGACTAGACATTTGAAAAGATCCAGGTGGATATTGGTGGCTACCCGCCTATTCCACTTGGGGCCCTACCATTGTTTCTTTCAATTTTTCAGTTTCCTTAATTATAGCACAATTTACTATTTTAGCAGTTTTTCGGGTCTTGAACTTCTGGAGATGTTTGGAGGCCCTAAATGACATTTTTTGGGAAAAAAGGGAGCAACATGGGTTTCTAAATTGATATTTCTCACTCAAAAGTTGTATTCCTAAGACAGATATTTCTAACGAGGTATTGAGCGCATCAAATAGAGACCATATACCAAAGTTACGTCCCCGGGAAGTTGACATACCAATTTTACTCAAATGGGGCCCATAGTTTTGGCTCTTCGTCTCCTAGGGTTAGGTTTTTTGGTGTTTAGGGTTTTCCAATGTTTCTCAATAATAAAAAGGCCCTCGAGCCTCATTGTAACATAGTTCAGAGGCTTGTAGCCACCACATCTCTTCTTAGAGATAAGCTACCAACGCTCAAGCTAGTTTATTTCCATTCTGTCTGTAAACAAATTTCAGTTCTTTGATATTATTGAAATGAAGTGTTATTTCCACTGCATTTTAGTATTTATGGTTACATGTGTATTCTGTTGCATTCCTGCATAAATCTAGATCAATGATATTTTTTTTTGCTCGATAGTTAATACAGAGTCTCCAAGTCCAATCCTTCTTCTGCACCAACACGATCGGGCTCCCACAGGGCGATGAACTCGACCGAATGTGACCTTTCTGTAGCAGCTCCTGAATCTTCCTCTTGATTTCATCATTCTCCAGAACATAGTTCTGATAGATCGTTCCATTGGGAAATGACACACCTTAGGTCAGATCGATGTGGTGCTTGACCTGAAAGTGCAGAGGCACCCCTGTGGGTGAGGTGAATATGTCCCCGTACTCCTCCATGACCTTGTCAATTTGTTGTTGTCATGCAGAGGAGCTCTGTCTAGAGGTCGTGGCCACAATCTTCTTCTTGCCTTGGGGGCAAATCATCAGGATTTTTTTTTACCAATTTTGGAAATGATCTTATTGCATTGTTTTGCAGTAACCAAAGAGATAGCCGTAGGTGGTGGTACCTCTGGTATCATGTACAAATTATTGCCCGAAGTAACAAAAACAACGTGAGGTCGGGACTCATACACAATATTTCGCTTCCACAAGTATGGTTGGCCTAATAATACATCACAAACATCAAGAGGAGAAATTTCACCTAATACCTCATCCATGAAGGGCTTGATGCTGTAGGGAAGGCGCCACTGCTAGCTGAAGCGAAGATCCCATCCTTAGTGAAGCCACTCGATGGTGTATGGATGTGGGTGTGCTGTGGTCAACAAGCCCAACCGCTTCACGACCTCTGCTAAAATGAAGTTCTTTTGGCTCCCATTGTTGACAACGAACTGTAGCGGGTAACCCTTTGCCCACATATGGGAGTGGAAGAGACTCTCCACCTCTGGATCTTCTGGTTCCTCCTTTTGAGTATTTGCAGGGGAAACGGTGGCATTGGGATTTGCATCAATAATATTCTTCCCTTTTTCAATCCCCTTGTCGGGTTTTGATTCAGAGTCAGAGCATGCATCTGATTTAGAAGCCCTCATCTCAGCCACCAGTGACTGCTTGGCCTGACACTCACTTGTGTTGTGAGTGGAGCTCTTATGGAAGTCACACCACTTTCCCGTGTCCTTTTTCGGCTTAGCAATGTTGTTCTTTGCTTGCATCTTCGATAGGTTATCTTGGGATGCGATGCCTTGGATTTTTCCTTTTTTCTACGGTTTGGGCACGTTTCCCTTGCTTTTTATTTGCATACCCAAAGTCTCGCTCCTTCTATTTGAATTTCTGCTCAATCTTGGCAACATACCAGTATGCCATACCAAGCGAGGAGATGTTGAGGAACTCTATTTCCTCCTGAATGTATATGTGCAGATAACTGCAGTACTTCAGCACCAAATGTTTCTCTGAATATTTGATACCCAAATTTGTGCGCAAGGTATGGAACATATTCATCAGCTCATGCACATCTTGATCCCTTTGCTACCGCAACGTAGTCCATTGTATGTACTTGTCCTCATATCTCCCACAGGATAATATTTTTCCTTGATGGCATCTCGGAAATAACTCCAAGTGGGTACAACCGAAAATAGAGGGGGTTCTCCCTTGTCCTTTTTCTCACAATAGGTTTCCTACTAGTCCTTGACATGGGGGGTAGCTTTGAGGAGTGCAAAAATAATCTTCTCTCGGTCAGAAAAATCATGAACCAAGAAATATAATTCTAATAGATCTAACCATCTATCTACAATGTCTGCATCTATTTGTCCCTCAAATATGGGAATGTCAAAGTTTACTTGTACCTTAAAAGGAGTTGCACCTCCAGAGTGGCTGCTGGATGCAGATGCGTCGCCAGTGGGCAGTTGTTGAAGGATTTAGGAAAAGTTATCCATCATTGCGTTCATTTTTTTTTAGAAGGCCTCCTGAAGCAATATTTTGATAGGACCTCCTGTTCTCTCATCTTTATTTTCGTCCCCCATGGGTGGTCGTCGGGGTTTGCGAGGCTGATCTTGCAAAGGTTCAACTAGATCGAGCCCTAACTCCTTATACCCTGACCTCGTTGGGGACATGCAAAGAAGGATCGAGAAAGAGCCAACCGCTTTGATACGGCTGATCTAGATTTATGCAGGAATGCAACAGAATACACATAACCATAAATACTAAAATACTGTGGAAATAACACTTCATTTCATTAATATAAAAAAACTAAAATTTGTTTACAGACACAATGGAAATAAACTAGCTAGGGCACTGGTAGCTTATCTCTGGGAAGAGATGTGGTGGCTACAGGCCTCTAAACTATGTTACAATGAGGATCAATGGCCTATTTATTATTGAGAAACAATGGAAAACCCTAAACATCCAAAAACCTAAGCCTATGAGATGAAGCGCCAAAACTATGGGCCCCATTTGAGTAAATTGGTACATCAACTTCCAGGGGATGTAAATTTGGCATACAATCTTCGTTTGACGCGCTCAATACCTTGTTAGAATGAGTTATCCAAGTAATACAACTCTTGGGTGGGAAACATTAATCCATAGACCCATGCTGCTCTTGGTTTTCCCAAAAAACAACGTTTAGGGCCTCAAAATGGCTCCAGAAGTCCAGTACCCGAAAAACTGCTAAAAATAGTAACTGTGCTATGATTAAGGAAACTGAAAAACTGAAAAAAAAATGGTGGGGCCCCAAGTGGAATAGGTGGGTGGCCACCAATATCCACCTAGATCAAGTGATGCTACCAGCTATCAAGGATCTGAACCATTTTCTTACATCACCCTAAAGACTCTGAACAAAAAATCTTATCCATACATCTTCATGCTCAATATTTAGATTGTTAGCATAGGCATAAAAATTAGCAAGGTGTTCTTCAACTGTTACCTCTCCATCACCACTAAACTTAGGCATGTACTTGAGTAAATATCCTGTGGATAATGCATTCATAGGCTGAGGTAAAACCAAAGGGGCATACCTTGCAACAACAATTGCATCCATTCGGTTAGGGGGTGGGTTTGGACCTGCCATGGTGTGAGTTGTTGGGATTTGTGGAATAAAAATAGGTGGATTGTGAAAAACAATAATGAAGCACCAAATTGTGATGTAGAGATTGTTTGTTGGTTGGAAAACAAGGGAGGCACAATATTTTTTGTAAAATCAAGAGATAAAGTTTGTAGAACTTCTTTAGGGACATCCTTTGAGAAAAAAATAGTAGAAGAAACAAAATTTCGTTTACTATTTTTCTTAATTAGCTTTTTAGGGTTAGAAACTGGGATTCTCAAAGGGGAATATGGGTTAGCCCTGGTTCTAGTCCTTCTAGGAGCCAAAACTTCTCAATTGAGTGACCAGGTGTAAAGCAGTCGAAAAAGACAAATGGAACTGTACACCTTGGAACCAGAGTTATAATTTTGTCATTCAACCAAGGATAAACTTCAATTCGCCTCCTCGGCAATGAATCTAAAGATGTTAATGTAAGAAGTCACTCCTAGACTGCTTAAGGAGTAAGGCTTACACATCATAGTTCATTTAAAATTTTAAAGGGCTTGCTTGAGTGGTAGGATGGCTTTCTCAAATATTTTGAAATGATTTTATGTTCTTTAAGAAGCTCATACATTTGGCAAGCTGTGGCAAGTAAAAATTGTGTGGGTAAAAGGTAGTATAGGGATTAGAGTACACAAGTGGAAGAAAATGAATAGTTGGTACCTATTTAATGAAATATTCCTATCCTAAATTAGTCACACAGCTATGTTGATGAACTTTAACAAAAATTCTATTTATGTTAAGCAAAAAACGCTTAGAAAATATATTGCATGTATAAAGTATTCCACAAATCCTTTATAAAATCTTCACTGACATGTTCTATTACACACACATAACTTGCAGAAAACTGAAAGTAGATCTTTTAATGTTAAATCCTTTAACAAATTCTCACTCACACTTCACTAGTTGCTGCAATTTATATTTTAGAAGAAATTAACAAAGAAAAGATACACACCACACATTAGATGTTCCTTGAGTCACAAATACTCCAGCATGAAGAAAAATGGTTTTTTATTATATTCAGTCTTCAGGTAGACTAACATCCAACCTAGAAATAGTATTTACAAGTGTTATATACAGCAAGAGAGAAACCAACTCCATCTTTTCTAAAAATAAGGAAACATTAATTCTAACATAACATGTGTCAAAAGACATTACATCCTAATCTCCTTGAAATCTAATAGAAAGGATAGATGGAGAAAGAAGAAGAGAAGAATTCTGGGCTGGAATGCTAAGTGTAATGTCATGTTGCCCCGTTTTGTGCTGAATTTTCTCCTTGTGTCTTGGGTCTTTAATAACCATGTAGTTTCATTTAATAAGACCTCCAAAAACCTCATAACCACCTCTCACCATCACTTTCATTATACATTTGGTTATGGGTTCTTATCCATCCTTAACCGGCTCAGAAAAAATTGTTGACAGGTGTCAAAATTAAGTTAAAACAGGTGCTACCGGAAATTCTGGTAAAAACCTGTAACTGTGCAAAATTTGGAATGCTACCGGAAATTCCGGTAGCGCCCTGTTTATTTTTCAAAATACACAAAAAAATGTTGAATATTCTGTGCTGACTTGTATTCCATGACACTTAGGCTGCTGTTCAAAATTTATAACTAATTAGAAAAAGGGGATTAGTACCCAAAACCTTTTTACCTTTCCTCCAAGTGTGTTGCAGCTTCGACCAATTTATCTAAATCAGTTTTGCTGTCAAAAATTGATGTTCTGGATCTGATTGCTCTTGTAGTTGCCTCCTTGACAGGGTATTTTTCTTCCTTAGAACCCTTCTGTGTTTTTCTTCTTTTTTAGGTCTCTAAGTGCTTTTATGAAGGGGTTGGGTTCTTGCTTTCTTCATGGATTTTTTTTCTCTGTCTTTGAACCTTTAGGTTCCCCTTCAAAATCAACGACTTCTGTCAATATGATTGGCTTTAGAAGAGCCTTGGATTTAAGTATAAACTTATTGCTCTCTTTCTGGTGCTAGAATTAGGTTTAGCTTCTTCCTTCTGCTTCTTGCTACTGATATCATATCCAACAACCTTAAGGATTTCTTCATATAATTGTGTAAGCTGAAAATCCTTCTGCAATTTTTTCTGAATATGTGCTTTCGGAAATTCCTATAGCACCTGCGCTTTTGACTTATCTTCTGTTTCTGACCTTCCTTTTCTGGCTCTAGTGTAAACATTTGGAAATGGAGGAATAGGGGGTATTATCTTCATGTACTTGGGCTTGCTTGTTGAGGAGCTCTCTCCTTTTTCCATCTTTCTTTCAATTTTTCCTGGAGAAACCTTGTCTTTCTTACCTTTGGCCTTCTTATGAATGTTTTCTTTCCAGGCCTTTATTTTTGTTCTTCTCCTGCAGGATGAGGGTTTGACTGTGGAATTAGAGGTGTGGGTTCAGGTTGGCCTGCCCTATAGAATAGAAAATGATCCCAAGTTTGGTTTTTCTTCCTCATCTATTTTCAACTAGAACTTTTATCAAAGCTTGATGATACAAGCTATACTAAAAAACACATTATGGGTCTCAACCCTTGTTGACATCCTGGTTAGGATTTTCAACAAGAAAAATGGCAGATTCAATGTCTTCATCTATGCAATATGAAAAATAAACCTCATGTGATAGAGGACAATTGTATACCTTTTTTTCACATGTGAGGTATATCTTCATAATTTTGATTTCCTTTGCCTAGTCATTCTTAAGGTAGCTTCTTAGGATGCCTTTTTCCCATTTTGGATCTCCATGAGAATCCTTGAGGAATCTGTTGAGATCATCTCCTGTGATAAATTGTCCCTTGAACCACCCTTCTCCTTCTTGGGGAAGGTTAAAGGCTTCAACAATGGAGTCTTCAGAAACCTGCAAAGTGAGGTCATAAAATGTAGCCTCCTGTCCATTAAAATAATTAGCAAAATCTAGAGAAACTCCTGAATGTGAGCTTCCCAACCCAAAAAAAGGAGGATACCATCCTGACTGCATAAATAGAGTTCTTACCCTCGAATTAGCATCAACCAAATCTGCACCTTGTGGCTCTATTCGATTTATCTTACCACCTTTTTTAGTAATCTTTAGAAAAATAAATGACTATGTCTCCTGCAAATGATAGATGGAAGAATAGGAAGAGTTTTAGCTTACAGGTGTGGCATGTATTCTCCTCTAGAATCTTGTCTAAAATCCAGACTTCTTCTCCAACTATAACTCTCAGCAAATTCGAATCCAACAACTCAGACTTCAAATGACAAAATTCCTCTTTTTTAGGTGGTTTTACAAATAAATTTGGTTCACCACCCCATGCAAATCACCCTTCATCATTAAAAATATTCATGATCATGATGTGCACCATGTGACACACCATCACCACCTTCAGTTGGTTGTGCTTTTCGTATGGGATCTCTAGATAGCTTATGGAAAGTGTCTTTGATGACATATAGTCACCTCCGCAAACTGTGTTGTTGATTGGTCGGAATTTCCAGCAGCAGTGCTGTGCTGCCAATCAAACAGTTATGGTGTGTAGTGTGATCACCACGATCCCTTTAACTCAGAAAAACATGTACCTTAACGTATGGATGACTGAATTGGCATAGACAGACATGGCGAGCAATGGTTTGGTCATTAACTGAGGATTACACATGTGACTCAATGTATATAATGACTTGACCTTAGCTAACTGATTGCAATACGACACCTATCATTAGATCCTGAAAGATTTAAAAAATATTTGATGCGTATTAACCATAAGACACGTGGTATGACTAAAGCAGATGCACTTTTTCGCTTTATCTAAAAAGTGGATTATGATTATGGAAATTCTGGTAGCATCGAAAATCAAAATAAAAAGACAAAAACAAGAAATAACAGACTTTCCGAAAGGCTTTAAAAGCTGGTGCTTCCTAAAATTCTGGTAGCTTGACATTTTTTGAACTTTAATCCTAAAAACAAAACAATGGAATGTACTCTTGACTAGTTAGCAAAGAACTGTGCTAACACCCTCTTTGGCACAAAATTTCTTAAAGGTGTTAGATACAAATTATCGTCCATTATCACTTCTTAGGGATTTTAATTTCTGACCATTCTCCTTTTCAACCAATGCTTCAAATTCAACAAGTTTGGAAAAGACTTCATCTTTTGTTGTCATGAATAAGATCCAAAATTTTCAAGAAAAGTCAACAACGAAAATCACATAGTACCTATGGTTTTTGCAAAGGTTGTATAAAATGGTCCACATACATTAAAGTGGACTCACTCCAATATTTCTCCAGCTTTACTATGTCGACCTTGGAAGGTGTATTTGAAATATTTCCCTAGTGTGCATCCCTTCTAGACATCATGCTAGTCAAGAGTGCATTTTAGGAGACCATTGGTAATATGCTGCATGATTTTTAAGGCCCCATGGTGTAAGTGTCCCATGCGCTTGTGCCAGAGTTCTCCAATGTCTTGAATCTACACATCTTCTGTCTTTCTACTCAGTGCATCGCAAACATCCACCTCAAGTTTTTAGAGATTTTTCACTCTTAAATCCAATACGTTTCACTTGCCTCGTGTCTGCATGCTTCAAAAATCTTTTCCCTTACTAAACACAATATCATAACCTTTTTCCTTCAATAAAGCTACAAAAATCAAATTCTTCTTTAACCCAGGTACATACATAACACATTTCAAATGAATATGGGAGCTTTACTCCCTCTTAAAGGTGAAAATACAAATTCCTTTGGTATTATACCTCCCATCATCTCCAATTTCTATGTGCATATGGAGATCCTTCTCCTCTGTGCTACTGAATAATTATTTACAACCTGTCATATGGAACGAGGTACCAAAATCTAGGTACTGCACACTCCCCATTACAGTGCTTTCCATGCATGCAATGAGGGTGAAGTAAAATTTAAATGATGAGGTGAGGGATTCACCTTCTGGTCCTCTTGAAGCCTTTTTGTGGGATTTCTTGTGTGGACACTTGGTTGCATAGTGTCCATATTCATGGAAGTGAAAACATTTTATCTTGCTAAGGTCCTTCTTCTTGCCATTTTTTTGGATGGACTAAGATTTTTCTTGGGCCTTCTTTCCATTACTTGCCAAGGAAAATTTTTCTTCCTCCTCAACTTTGGATGTTACTCCATATCTAGTATTTCTTCATATCTCTTCCTACACCAAATCAGACAAATGTCTCTCCCAATTCGGTAATTTGTCCCTTCCGTTTACAGAGTCCTAGTAGTTGTGCTAGGATTTTGGAAGGCCAAGGAGTACTAAGCTCACAATTTCGGATAATGCCACATTTTCTCCTACTCCTCCAGTTTCCTCTCGAACTTGAGTGAATTCAGAGAGGTAATTTGGAATGGTTTCATTTTTTTGCATTCAGATGTTTTCGAGATTGTCCCTCAATGCCAATTTCCTGGAATCACTACTATTTTTGAATAATTTAGTGAGGGTATTCCACATAAAAAATGGAGTTTCCTTGCCATGTAAATTTGAGACTATGTGGTATCTCACACCCTCCATGACGATCCTCTTGGATTTTGCAGTATCCTTGTTCCAATGGGTTAACTGTTGTGCATCCAATGATGCTAGTTTTGCAATGCCAGTTTGGGTATCTTCTAGTACTCCATTATAATCGAGTATAGTTTCTATACTATCCTTATAGGCTATAAAATTCAAGGTTCTCTCAAGGCCATACTGCAATCTCAATATGTTGAAAGACATTTTCGCGCACAAAAGAACACTAATTCACTGAATCTGCAATTCAAAATTTCAGAAGGAGAATACTATTGGCTGATTTCTATTATGTTTTCAAGCTCTGATACCATGTAGAAATGGCAAGAAAATGAATTCGAATTGAAAATAAGATATACAAATTTCTTCTACAAACTGCAAAATAGAAAATCACAATGTAGAACATGTAATGACATGCAACCATCAAAACAAAAGGAACACAATGATTACAACCGGAAAAAACCCCTCGGCTAATTTTCATTAATCAGATGAGAATGAGCAACTAGTACAATGTAAGCTTGAAGGTCTGAAGCACACCCTGCATTGTAAAAATTGTTCTCCCATTAAATGAATATCTCTAGCCAACACTTAGCCTATTCAAGCCCCTCATATTCCTCCTTTTTCCTTATGCTATCTTGGAGAAATTGAGCCCCTAAAGAATAGGGGAATTCCCTATTTCCTTGCGTAAATCCAAGGGAATTGATCACTTGCTCAATTTTCAAGCCTGTACACTCAACTAGTATACAATTGATAATTACAATGTGCCTTTTCCTCCACGTAAAATAGGAAATTTAAATTTAATGCATGTCTTGGCCATTTTTGGCTGATTGACTAGTTAATTGAGAGATCAACGAGTTAACAACATTCTTAACTACTCAACTGAACTTCAAATGACTCAACTAATGACTAGAGCCCAGTTAAATTATTTCAAATGAAAAATAATTAAACTAGATTGCTAAATTATAACAATCACTACATGAAAAACTCTACTCAAAGCCTTAAAAACTTGATTTTTTTTATCTAACAAGGTGACAAGGCCATGTAACTAAAGTTAACTGCAATCTAAGTAATCCAGCTGATGTGGAAAATAAAATTTCTCCATTTGACTAAGGAACAATTCAAATGGAGGCTTTTCTTGCTACATTTATAACAACTAGTGAGTACTCATGGATTGTGTAGAGTATCTCGAGTCAATAGTCATCCTCCTAAGTTATTTTCTTGCATAAAAAATTATTTCATTTTTTCACTTTGTTAATAATGTTGGGTATCCATGAGTCATATGCCTCCCGAAGTACAACTCAAATGTAAAGTAACAATGCCTTAGACATTTGTAACATATGTTTTAGCTCACTCTATCTTCCATGAAAACAACATTTTTAATATACCACCCATTAATATTCCATATTCAATGCAACAAGCTTGTTAAAAAGAATGAGAGGAAAGTGAGTCATGCCAATGCAAGACTCGATGAATAAGAACATGTTTGATTCCATGCTTTGTACTCTTCAGGAAGGTCTATTTAATAAGAGACAAATGTTTAAAACTCATAGCAATCACATCACAAAAGGTAGAGGATACTATGTTTTCAAATTTATGGTAATGTTGCATCGCTATCTCCCTCATGGCATCATTTTCATTAACAAGCAGAACTAGGATATCCTTCATCATATCTTGTTAGTTTTTTATTCACCACTTTATCTTTTGATAAGTGTTAATTTGTCTGTATATTCAAAATTTTTGGTTTGTGGATACCTTTCATGTGTTATTCGTCATTACCCATAAGTTAGAGATGCCATTCAGGCTCAAATGAAAGCCAAGGATGTGATATTATGTGATGTCATCTTGCAAGGTAACAATTTATCTAAGCCAATAGAAGGTCAGACAATACTCCCAACTTTTGAACATATTATGGAAAAAGTAAATGAAAATTAGGGGATTTTTGGGATTAAAAATGGACCTCAAAACAAAAAATGTACTAACGAAATTAAATTTAAAAGAACCAATAGGATTCAAGATGATGATGTCATCCCCAAAGGTAAATATTTTAGGAGAAAAGAAGAAAACTACTCTTTTTAATTGTATCTTGGATTATCACCTTGTAGGTTCACTCAAATGTTAAGAGTAGACACCCATTGGATGTAGAATTAAATTCCACATTCAATGAGTACCCACTCTACATACTTCTGAGTAGATCCACATAAAAAAAAATGAAAATACATGAAAAAAAAGTTAACATATTTTTTTTTCATATATTTTAATTTTTATTTATTTATTTTTTTGATGTGGATCTACTCAATAGTATGTAGAGTGGTTACTCATTGGATGTGGAATTTAATTATGCATTCAATGGGTATTTACTCATGAAATTTAAGTCATCCTACAAGGAGATAAGTTGAAAATACAATTAAAACAAATAGTTTCCTTTCCTTTTCTTTAAAAATTCATAAGTCTTCTTTTAATGTTTTAACTATTAATTTATTATTTTTTTTAGGAGACCCATTTTAGACCTCAAAATTCACCTAATTGACAAGGTCAACAAAGCAAACAAGCCCATCTATATTTTCGTAATATACACATAGTCCATCCTTATCTTGATAAACAAGAGTTTTGTAATAAATTAAAGTTGTTGGGCATAGCTCATGTGTCTTATAATTTTTCTTCTCCGTGCATTCACTCATCTAGTTGGTTGTGATTTATTAAATCATGGGTCATGTTTAGGAATCGTGAATTGCTTTTCCTTATTATGAATATTGTTTGAGGGACTTTTGTTTCCTTTATCCCTCCCAAGGATATCTACTTTTTGTGCTTACTTTTGATCCATAATTCAAAAATATATCATTGTGGAAAACCTTTACTAAGATTTTGAGATGCACTACTTACAAGGTATAGTAGTGTCGTTATATCCAGTTCTATGTTCAAAATGCAAATTACTATACACTATCAAGGCTAAAAACTTTTATAACACTAATGGAAATTGGAAAAACATGAAAACTAAACATAGTCAACAACAACATTCATAACATTACCACAAGGTATACCTTAGAGAACCCAATGGAATAACTTTTCAATTTGCAATTGTTGTGTGATTTTCTCATACTATTCTCTGTACACTACCCACACTCCCCAATAAGGATTTACAACGTGTTTTCATGAAAAATACCTAACAATCACGTCCCCTCATCTTTTAGAACCTCGCCTTCATGCTTTATTGGAATGGTTGGGATTTCAATCCTTCTTTTCCTTAAAAGCCAATAAACTTCACTATAAGTTTTTGTTTTGGAAGATAGAATGATTGTATCTCTTTCTGAAATTAGGTGGGTTGAGGAGGACATGTAACATCTAATTTTTGTGGAAATTTTACTTCCAATGGATAGTTAATGGCCAAGTTACTGTTAAGATACATTTTTCTATGTTTTTTCATTTTTACGGGATAAATGGATGAGTCCTTGGCTGATTTTTTGCGATTACTTTAAATATGTATCAGCTCACTACAATGCAAATTTCAATCAAGTCCGACTTCAAATGACCATGATATTATCGAAAATATAATTGAATATTCCTCCAGTTTTTTTCTAGATTATATAATAGAATTTACACATGAAAATGCTTGCGTGTGTTGAAATCTATGTTAGAAACTCCCAAAAATAATTTTAGATCTAAACCTTATGTGAAGGTTTTATTTTATCCATGTTAAATCACACCTTCTCAATAAGAAGGATTATGATCCCCAAAAATTTACATTCTTTACCAGTGTTCTTTGCATAACATGACAATCTTAAAAATGTGTCACGATTTATAATGATTATTCTTAACAAGACAATCCTAAAAATGTGTAAGGTTTACTATGATTTTGTTCTGGTGATAATGTTGCCTTGGAAGTTGATCCTCCTTTGTTTCCCTCCTCTTACTATTGCACCATTACCTACTGGTGAATTTGATCCTTCAATCCTTTTCATATGAATTTCTGTTACCTTGACTGAGGACTATCTAATTGAATCCGTTCAATAACCAACACATTCTCAACTCTTTAGTTCATAGTTCCTTAACTCAGCATATGATGGTTTATAAACCATTCGATAATGTCCATGCAAAAAGTTAAATCTAAGTTCGCTTCTAAGGATACAAGGTTCTAAATTTAACAATAAGAGATGTGCTCTTAGGTAGGAGATATGAGACCAACAAATTAAACAATTGTATTTGCTTATGTATGGCCTTAGAATCAAATGGTACACATGATTTATGATATTTTCAAACTCTACGTTGGACAAGGGACCATCACAGAAATGTTTTTCAGGCTCTAACATAATGGATGTCAATCGGAAAACCCATATAATAACATGTTCCAATAAACATAAACATAAACACATATATAAAAGGATTCTAATACTTAAAATAAAATCAATTATAGCGCACATTTATTTAGCATAGGAAAAAGCATCTGTTTCTTTACAAAGGAGGAGACAGGAAATTCAAAGCACCATTAACCAACAAAGAGTGCACATGACCCGCCCACCCATGTATTGATGGAGTGAACATGAATATCCTTGTCAGGTTAATTTAATTGAATGCACTCAACTTAGAGTAAGGCAAAAAAGAATACCATGCACAACCAGGCAGAAATCTCATGCAAGTGATGCGCATGACCTCCTAGGGGTTGTGTATGGTCTGTTTCTAGAAATCAGGAGAAGAATTAGAAGTTTTTTTCAGAGAAAAAAAAAACTCTGCTAATATATTAGATGTATAAAACAGTACATAAGCATGGATAATGGCACCTTCACCCCATGAGCGGAGTAATCAATTTCACAATTCCTTTGTAATCATTAATCATAATTTTCTAACACCACATGCAACGGTAACTAGATATAGATAAACATGATCAAAGATGTGTTGCCTTGCATATAAACCCCTTAGTCACAACATCATAATATACCAGTTTCAAAACTGTTGAAAAGTCTCCTGAGCCAAAAAAAGGAAAACCCTGTCCAGCAAAAGTATTCATGCTTGCTTGATTTCTTCAGTCCCGTTTTCACTTCAGGGAATCAGGATCGAATAAGAGCTTGTTTTGTCATCCCTTATGCTCAAGATGTGAAAGGTGTCGGGAGAAGAGAACAGGCCTTTTTTTGACAACTTGTCTACCCTAGTGTTTAGTTCTCTGTACATGTGATTCCAAAACAATCTGTCAAATTTTGATATCAGATACTTCACCCTATCATTCCATCCCAATGCATCCTGTATAAACATGGCACTTTTACCAGACAAACCGTCAGTTATTACCGTTGAGTCACCATAGATATTCACCTCTTTGATTTCCAAGTGACATGCCATCCAGAGGCCACTCCATAAGGCCATTAATTCCACCCTGTTGTTTGACCCAGACCCCCCGAACCACGATATGTGATATCTGATATCATTTCTTAATTTTAGCCAAGCACCACACCCACATCTGCCTCCCTGTTTATCCCTGTCAAAGAAAATTTCCGGAAGTTCAATTTGATGAGGAGCACTTCTAATTGAGAGATCCCTTGAGTAACCAGCATCGCCAGAAACCGTAGGCATCCACCTCATGATCAAAGTATGAATCATTTGCAAAGATGTGGAGGTGCCCTAAAAAATACTGTGGTTTCGAGCCCCCCAAATTTCCCAAATTATGTATAATGGTAGCGGTTTAAGGGAGCTCGCATTCAGTCCCCATACCTGAATGGCCTATTCCAAAATAGCCGGGTGCCATCCTCGTCTTCCCATAGAAGGAGAGAAAAGCGCCCAAATATCTATAGAGTAAGGACAGCTGAAAAGGGGAAGTCTCCTCGTCAGATTGGCACAGAGAGCCACATCTAGGGCCACTAAAACCCCTATGTTGGAGGCCCTCCCAAGTCAGGATCTTCCGTCTCCACAACAACCATACAAAGAGCAGAATCTTTGAAGGAACGCCCTGGCACCATAGCTGATAAAAGAATGACTACATTCTATTTCTCACATAAACCAAGATCCCGTGCATATATATATATATCCTTCACTATTAAAGCACCCTCCTTGAGCCGTCCATCCTAGACGATTTTATCCCCTTCACCACGATAACTTAAGCCTACCATACACAAATCCTTAACAATCAAATCCCATTCCGTTACCTATGTTTGTTGAAGAACCATACTTCTCCTTGACTTCCAGATTAGAGTTCCCATGCTCCATATTTCAATTGTCTGATAAAGAAAAAATATGGGTCTGTGTGCCAGTCTATGTAGTAGATTACCATTTATTAAAGGTAGGACTACCACCCCTTGAATCTGGTCCCCATCTAGCATAGTATTGAGACCATTTCCAAACCTCTAGCAAATTTGTTTCGCCATGTTCTTTGAAATTTTAATAAAACTTCTCCAAATCTCAGAAGCTGAAGTAGCCTTCAATCTATTGGAACTATAGATCTCCTTTAAAGATAGGATCCTTCCGTATTTACACTGAATAACTGAAGACCACATCCCCATTCCATTATTTCCTCTCCATAATGATTTCGTTAGCAGTGCCTTGTTGAAGAGTCAAGACTCTAATATTGAGCAAACCCCAGCCTCCAATTTTTTTAGGGATAGAGACAACATCCAATCCCACCAGATGAATTTTTCTCTTGTCCATCGATCCTGACCAAATAAAATGAGAAATGATTGCATTGATCTTACCCACAATGTACTCCAGAATGTAAAATATGTGAGCCCAATACACCACAAATTGTGATAGTACAGTTAGAACCAGTGTGTACCTTCCACCCAACGAAAGCCATCGGTTTCTCCACCTCTGTACTCTGTTCCTGAATTTTTTAGTCATCCATGTCCAATATGCAATCCTGAGAGAAGTTGCCTTCAAACGGAAACCCAAAAATGATAATCCCTCCTTCAGATCCTTAGTACCAACCCCCAGAAAATCTACGATAAAAAGAATCTCTTGAATATCCCCATGTTCATATATAAGCACTGATTTTTCCTTGTTCACACATAGACCAGCTGCAGCTTTGAAACGAATAAGGATAAAGTGTAAATAGAACCAATATTTTCTAAGAATATTTCCAAATACCAACAGGTCATCCAAAAAAAGAGAGTGAGTGATGCATACTGATTGAGAAAAGGATATGCCTGCAAAATAACCAGAGTCATTAGCCATCTTGAGCCTACGGCTAAAACTGTCCATACAAAGAATAAAAATAAGAGGAGATAAAGCACAAACCTGTCTAAGTCCCTTTTCAGCTTTGAAGAGTAGGGCCAGTCGGAGATAAAAACACAAAATTCTTTCATGCGTTCGCTAATAGAAGAAGGACCAAGAACTCCATTAGGGAGATTAAAGACAAAAAGGGTCAAAAACATACATCCTAATCTAAAATTGAAAGTTCAGTTGTATAACATTACAAGGAGTTTTATTCTGAATCAAAGAAAGATTTTGAAGCTCAGATGGAGTTCGTGTCTCATTTTCCCATCATGTTTCTAGAGGCTGATAATGCCCTTCTGAATAGTTTGATCAGTAAAGAGGAGAGTGATGTCATTTTAAAATATTGTGCTAGGGACAAGATCCTGGGGCTTGATGGATGGGGAGTGGACCTATATCTTCACTTTATGGATCTGATGACCCCAGACCTGGTTTCTTGCCATTATTGATGAAACTAGGAAATATGGCTATATTTCTAGGGCCATCAACGCCACATTCATAGCACTTATTCCTATGAAAAACGATCTTCATACTTTTGATGAATTTCGACCTATATCACTAAGCAATGATTTATATAACATGATCATGAAGCTGATAGAATTGAGGATAAAAAGGTGTTGTTGAAACCTATATCTCCCAAACAATTTGGGTTCTTCGAAGGGCACCATATACAAGATGCTATAGCTATAGCACAAGAGTGCATTCACTTTATTAAGGCTTGCAAAATGAAGGTATGTATGCTAAAAGTTGATTTGGTTAAAGAAAATGGCTTAGTGGATTGGGAATTTCTAAGAATGATTTTATACAAGGTGGGGATGGACACAAGGAGCATTAGATAGATAATGACTTGTTTAGCTATAGTGAATTTTGTTGTTATCATCAATGGCTTTCCCACAAAGTTTTTCAAGGCTTTCCAGGGTCTTCGAAAAAGATGTGTGTTATCCCTATTACTCTTCCTGTTGGTTATTGACTGTCCGAGTCGAAATATTGGGCTTGAGAGAGATAGGGGCAAGATAGTGGTCATGAGGGTTTCAAGGAACACTGACATAACACACCATATGTTTGTGGATGACCTACTATTTAGGGGTGAAAAGGATCTGAACATGTAGGCCAACTTGCATATATCATGTCCTTCAGAGACACCTATGGATGTATATGAGTAAAGCAAAGTCCGTTTTTATCTCTGGAGAATTATGGAAGGTGTCACCAATGAAATCTGCAATCTTTTTGAGATTAAATCATTCAAATTTGAGAAGGGTTTCACATACTTGGGGTTTAGGTCTAAAACAAATAGATATGTCATCAAAGAATGATATTGGCTGCTTGAAATATTTGAAAAGAAGTTGAAAGGTTGGACACAAAGATGGATTACTATCGGGGGCCGCTTGACTATGATGGAATCGGTTTTAATACACATATCAGTATACTGGATGCATTTGTTTCAGCTTCCAAAGGAAATAATCAACAAAATTGAGTCTTTCATTGCCAAGTACATGTGGGCGGGACACCCTTAAAAAGGCAAGATGCACTTGGTCAAGTGGAATCTGATTATGTGCCCGGTCACAGCAGGTGGTTGGGGTATACAAGATATAAATAATTTTAACAGGGCCCTTCTTATCAAAAACGTTTGGAGGGTGATGGCGGGGAAAAGTTTATGGGCGCAGATATTAGAGGTAAATACATGAAGGGGAACACTTCTCCAATTGGATTAGAATGGGAGAAATACACCAACTAGGCTCTTCACAAATTTGGAACAGTATGATGAGAAATTTACCATGGTTGGTTGGTTTTCTCAATTGGGAAGTCGGAGATGGTGTACATATAGAAATATGATTAGATACTATTCAGGGTCTTTCAGGGAATCACACATTATCTATTCCTCTTCTCCAATTATTACATGACAGGGGTATTTTATTTTTCAATTAAATTCATAATTCACAAAATCGAGGGATGTTTTCACAACAATGGCACAAGGCGAACAAGTTGGGCCTTATTAGGGGCCTGCCTGTAGAATGGGAAGAATATTTGTTGAAGTGAAGGGCAGCGAGAGTACATATTAGTATAAGGGGTGACAAGATGGTATGAGACAGAAATATTAAGAAGGGGTAGGCATCAGGTCATGAAATATACAACAGGCTCCCTAGGACTGGGGATACATAAGATAATTATAAATGGTTTCAATGTATTTGGGAATAGGATGTTCCTAGAAAGCTTATATGCTTCAACTAACTCGTGATATTTGATGGAATACTGGCGTGGATTAATCTTCTACGTAGGGGTTTCATTGGCCCAAACATTTTCCCAATGTGCAAACAGGGGCCTCAAGAGGCCAGTCATCTTTTTCTGAGATGTCTATTTGCAATGGCAGTGTGGGAAGGTGTCATGGACTCATTGAACATCATACAAGTATGGGATTCCCAATCTCTAGAAAACTTTTTATTATCTTGATTTAAGTCTCAAAAGGAATATGGGTCCCTTCTTTATACATATTTTAGTCAATATGGAGGAGCAATAACTCTCTTCTATTTGAGCAATAAGAGGTTAATGTTAGAGTTGTCATTATAAAGGCATCGACATATTTCATAGAAATTGGCCCTATAAAGAAGCAGAAAAAATAGGAAGATAGTGTATAAGCACATATAGAAGGATCTTCCAACATGGTTCTTTGATGGGGCATGCAAACAAAGGAAGTGTGGACGCGCAACCCTTATAGTGTTAGATCTGGGAAGATACTATCACTTTTGGTGGGAGGGAGGCAGAGGCACAAATAGCAAGGCCGAAATAATAGCATTGTGGGGGGTTCTGTTATGTTCTAGATGGCTAGGGTTGAAGACACTTCACATCCATGGAGATGCAAAAGGCATAATAAATTGGGTAAAGGGACACTCTTTGTTTAGCCTGCTCACTCTATCTAACTAGATGACCAATATTAGGAAGTTGGCATGCTCCTTTCAAAACATTTCATTTGAGCACATTTATAGGGAGAAAAATCAGATTGAAAATCTCCTTTCAAAGGGCGGCATCTCAAAGGAGTCTAAGAAGTTATTTTTTGCTGCTTTTGTTCCGGACAAATGCTGGGAGTATTAACTATTCCTAAATTGGAAATATATTTTTGTTTTTTTGTAGAAGGTTTGTATGGTTAGATATAATTCACTGTCATGTAACATAGTTAGAAAATCATTAGAATTTAAGGAATTCATGGTGGGAGCCGACTGTACTTTAAGGAATTAATTAGACTCGACATACACACCATTCGGCTCCATTAGGCAGGATTTATCGGCATTCATAAACATGGAGTGCAGCTTGTTTACACTGTTATAAACGTTGGTGAGGGAGCCGATTCTCTTTGCAAATTTTTGGGATGAAAGTAATTTCATGGCACAACCAGTTGGCAAGGTGAGAAAGCTAAAAAGAAGATCTACAAAATCTTTACCGGCTTCTGCAAACAATATCTTCCCACTTTTCTTGTTGAATAGAAGCCTTATATTCATGCGATTACAACTCGCAATAGTATTCTTTGCCATCTTGATCACCTTACAAATCACAGGGGAAATTGGACCAAAATGAGAGAAACAAAGCAAGATTATGGCCGCGAATTATTGGCTAAAAATACGGCCGGTTCAGTTGCTCATTAGCAATTAAAACGCCGAGAGAGGAGCAACTCCCATAATAATAATTAAAATCAATATAACCTCCACTCAATCCTAATAATTAATTTTATGAATAATTTATTATCGTTAATTTTATTTTCCATTTTATTTTATTATTTTATAATAATAATTAACTATCGTTTTTTCTTATTTTATTCTTCTCTATTCTCTATTTTATTTTAAACCACTAGTCCATTATTTGAAAACCACATAAGAGGGATGACTCCTTTCATTATTCTCTATTTTATTTTAAACCACTAGTCCATTATTTGAAAACCACATAAGAGGGATGACTCCTTTCATGCCAATGATAAATTTATACTTAACACAATTAAAATCCAAAATTTTATATAAATTAATAAATATTATCACTAAATATTGTAAAAGATTCTTAAATATACACTATCCCCAGCATATTTTTAAATAAGTATATTTTTTACTTTCATTGCATTACAATAACAAACAGTAACACGCATAAGGCAATTTACTTGAATTTCAAAGCAAATTGTTGTTCCACTATTTACTTGGAACCATTCAAATTCAAGTAATTTCACATATGTTATGTGTCTCAAGTGAAGTGTTCCATCTAATTTTTTAAACATTATTTTAGTAAAGTGTAACCATTTAAATTTAAGTAATCTCAAATATGTTGTGTGTCTCAAGCGAATAATGGTTCCACGTGATTTTTTAAACATTATTTTAGATTTTTGCTTGCATCACAAATTTTCAAATTTTAGTTGCATTATGGAAATATAGTGGAGGGAGGCAAATAGTGAACTACCCAAAGAAACGAGATTTAGTTGGTTAAGTAGAGACCTTTAACTCTATTGGAAATGGACGCTTTGGTGGTTTATGTGAAATGGGTAGGTGAGCTTTTTAATTCTCATTGAATTTTGTGGTATTGACACTTGTCTAGTCCATTTAGTTGCATTTTTGGGCCTTTTTAAATGGGCTCCAATCCTTTTTCACCATAGATACACCATAGATACCTAACGCTTATATAAAGGATACCCATAACACATTCATCCTTATTGATCAATGTCTCCATCTTGCATACTACTCGCAAAATCACCCAATAATGATTTTTTTTTCTTACTTATTACATGGAGGGATTTCCCTTTTCATTCTCCTTTGACCATGGATTAAATGCGTAGGATTTATGGTTATTCAACATTTGGTGTAGTATCCTCTACCCTAGGTGCATAATGTGGGCACAACCCATTCCATTTTGAGTTTGGTTTATCATATGTTTTAGTGGAACATTGTCTTTCATTTGGAGTCGCTGCTATAGGGAAACAATGAAGATAGCAAAAAAAACAAATTAAATGTCATGGATTATGTGCTCTCTAACAACTAGTATTAATAGAAAAGGTAATTGAAACTCATCTCTCCTTTTGTATTCTTCTATATTATTTGCAATTATTGTGTTCTTCAATGACTTATTTATCAGGGAAATGTTTACAAGGAAAATGGAGGAGGATTTCATTATGGAGCATCAAAAGCATAAAAAAACATTTAAATCATGAGTGGATGGTGATGAAAGCATTTTTATTTGATAGGACTTTATTCATACAATGTTAATGACCTTACCTGTAATTTTCAACACATATGTCATGGAATTTTTTTTTACCATTGGTTTAATACTTTAGATATATTATGTGCTATGGTTTGAGTCTGGTTATGGGTTGGGTTTTGTATTTCCAATGCATTTTCATGGGGTTTGGGTCATCATTATGAAGGTTTTTTCTCTTATTTTGACTTTGGGTCTTGGATTTTATGCAATGGTGAGTTCCCCCCTACTTTCTTAATCTTAATAAAGAATATTATACCTCCTTTAGGTCATTTTCACTACCACAATAACCACCATGTCTAGCAAACTATTTTTTCTCCTTCAAGCTCTTAATTACATTGATTAGCTCATTGTCTCCAATGGTAATGAATTCCCCCTTACTTAAGGGCAAAAATAAATCTGTCATTGAACTTAAACATCACCTATAATATTTCATCTTTGATTTCCCTTAAGCATTATCCTTAATCAATTTAATACCATTCTTGTAAAGGAATTCAACATACATATTGAAAATAAGAACTCCAACTTTATTTTTACTTTGATATGAACTACTAGACCTACTGTAACACCCCATTTCGAAACCCACATAATTAATATTATTAAGATTTTAATTTTTGGGATATGGCAACATGGATATTATGTCACAACTTTGTTAATGTAATTATGGTTTTGTTTTTAATGAATATATTTACAACTAGTCAATGAAGGGAAAATCCTACTCATATCTTGATGCCATGAGGGGGAACTGGGAGATTCCTTGTCAACAGAAGTACCTTTATAGTTTCCCTTATCCTCCAAAATGTCATACCGATAGCTAACCTTCCAACCACCAACATTTATAAGAAGGGATGGAAGTGGTAGAGAATTTATCTAAAGGCATGGGTGAAGTATTCTTTTGAAGATTTTTAAATTGACCACATAGTCCAAACTATATACCACACTCTCTCATGCAAAGTGGTTGTTGTGAAGGGGTGGCTGGGACAAAAGAAGAAGGGTGTGTGTGAATAGTGAGAGAAACTTATTGGGAAATAGATAGAGATGTATGAGGGGTTCCGATAATGTGATTTAGAATAAAATATTTGCAAAAAAGATTTTGAGTAACAACAATCTACGCGAAACTATGAATTAGGCTTGTTATGGTTAGAGAGATCAAAATTGAAGTCTTCAATCTGAACTGCAAATAGAGGGCCATCAATCTTATAGGTAATTTTTTTGAGTAAGCATGAAAATAACTAGGAAAGGGGAGGTGCCAAGGGAATATTGGGTAGAGAAGGGCCCCTTTGCGTTGTGCAAGCCAAATATGGGAACCTTGTGGCTAGCATCAGACCTTAGCTTAGTCCTCGTTAGGCCTTAGGTTTAAACCTCATGGGAAGGGGTTGAGAATGGAAGCCATTTTTGGGGGAATAAACCTATTGCAAGGGACATTCAAGCTTGACCGAGATTCACACAATCTTGTTGATAGAATCCCACGAGTAGGTAGATCATTCTTCCATCCAATAGGCATGTTTTCACTAACCTAAACTCAACCTAGTAACGAATAATAAATAAAAAATTCATCCTATTTTAATGGAAAATTTTGATGTCTCTACTTACCATTCTACGGTTTCAATATTCCTTACATGATTTTGGGGATATTTTTATGGTTGGGCAACTTCATCTTTGGAATAATAAACACTATATTCAATATTAAGGACTTATTTGTATATCCATGACTAATTTTTTTAAGGAATCCTCGTCCATGACTTAAATGGCTTCTTTAATTCCCTTATCCATCATGTTAGGTCCCTATATTACTAGTGTAGTCCTTTATTGTTGTTAGTGTAGCCCCCTTATTGTTATTGTTGTTCCCTGTAGTCCCAATATTGCTATTATTGTGTTCATAAAGGCCCACTATCGTTATTGTTGTTCCCTTATATTATTATTTTTAGGTCAGCTAGGATTATATTTTTGAATTGAGGCTTCTGTGATCCATAGCAATTTGACAAAAATATTTCGGTAAAAATCACATGAGATAGAACATTTTTGGCGTGTTTCGAACCAACCAATGTGGTTTATCTTTAGGATGAGATGAGAAATCAGATCAAGGCACTGATCTTAAATAGCTGTAGAGATGGCCAAACTAGATGCTGGCCCAATGACTAGTTTGACTAAAAAGGAAATTAAATAATGATTGACTAAGTAGGATTATATTGTGACCCCATGGACTCCTATATATAGAAAGGAGGTTTTGTCATTTGTATCATCCAAAAATTGTTCATTTATGTAATGTAAAGGAGGTTTCCCCATCGAAGAGGCTTATTTCTAAGTCGTTGGTTTATCTTTTCTTCTATTTTATGAGATGGTTTCATAACATTTGGTATCAGAGCTTTGGATTTTAGGGTTTCACTACTTTAAATAGGTCATCATGGAATTTTCATTATAACATTTTTTATATGAAGTTTCATAAGCTGAAAAAAGAACATATTTGTGCAGATATCTATAGGAATGTTGTGGAAATTTTTCAGATCTTGGTTTTCAATATTTTCGGAGCTATGATATGTGGAATTTAGGGTTTTTGAAGGCTCCTTAATTTCATCTCAAACAGGTGACCGAGGGAAAATATTCATAACTATCTCTCTGAGCATCAGACCAGAATTATATGAGAATTGGATGAAAGTGCACAGACTTTAGTTTCTTGTATATTTATTTTAGAGCCGAAGGAAAAAATAGTTACATGCAACAAACCGTACAAGTTTTCTCTACTGAGCCAGTCCATAATTAGGTCATTGTGGGATATTGGGCATAAATTTTGCTTGAAGAATCCAAATCAGGTCGGACCTATGGCATTCGAAAGAAGATTCAGAGGGATAATAAAGGACCGAAGATAAAATCTAGGGGATTCAAAATTATAGAGTTACTATCGTTTCAATATCGAGCTCCAAAAAGAAAGGAAAAAGTGTGTATTTTTTAATTTATAAATTGCATAAGTTTGAAAAACCAGTTTGAAGTGATTCTAAGGGCATATTGAAGCATATATATCAGTATTGGGTTCTAAAATCCCCCTTAAAAATAATTATACACCCACTAAACCATCAGAAAATTCTACTATGATGCATGAAGAGGAAGAATTGCAGAATGATATATCAAAATTACGGTACCAAGTGCTACAAATTTCGATCTCACAAAGAGCAACCAAAGATGAAATAGATGGTTTAAAAGAATACATGAAGGCTAAGGTGGATGGTTTTAAGGATGAAATGAAAGCTTATATGGAGGTTCATTCAGTGTAATATCACATTGAGCATCAATGACAAGTTCTCCAACTCTTAAAGGATAACCTAAATTTGGCACATAATCAAATGAAACAACAGGAAGATCAATATTGCAGTGAGAGACATTTTGATGTAGGAGACTAGATATTTTTATGGCTACAACCATGTAAAAAAATGTCCCTCAAGCAAGCTAAGAAGGATAATAAATTATCACCAAAGTACTATGGCCCTTACAAGGCGATGTAAAATACTGGTACTATGGCATACAAATTGGAGCTTCCTGCTTCTTCCTGAGTGCACCCAGTTTTCCATGTTTCATGCTTAAAGAAGGTTATAGGTGACAAAATTCTAGTTCAAACAATATTTCCAGAACTTCAAGAGGAAGGAAAAATCATATTGGAACCTGAAGCAGTCACAAAAAAAATAACCCGACAACTATGAAATCGGTAAATTTTAGAGTATCTCATAAAGTGGAAGAACTTACTCACTGAAGATTCCACATGGGAGGATGATAATTTTACACATAAGCATCCAGAACTACTCAAGCATTGAGGACAACACATTTTTGAAGGTGAGGGACATGTTAGGTCCCTATATTACTACTGTAGTTCGTTATTGTTGTTAGTGTAGCCCCCTTATTGTTATTATTGTACCTTGTAGTCCCCATATTGTTATTATTGTGCGCATAAAATCCCACTATTGTTATTGTTGTGCCCTTACATTATTAAAGTTAGGTCAAATTATATGATTATTTTGTGACCCCGTGGACTCCTATATATAGAAAGGAGTTTTTGTTATTTGTATCATCCAAAAATTGTTTATCTATGTAATATAAAGGAGGTTTCCCCCTCGAAGAGGCTTATTCCTAAGTCATTGAGCTATCTTTTCTTCTATTTTGCTAGTGGGTTTCATAACACGTCACTTTAGTGGCTTATTCAATGCCCACCTCTAGGAACAGATGCTAGCATATTTTGTAACCATGATAGGTAATGCCATTATGTGGTTTAGGATTTTAAGGATCAACTTTTTTTCCATGGCCCAAGATGCACAATAAACACAGACAATAATTCCCCTTATAATTAATTAATGGATCTTTTTAATCCACACATATGTATGGATGTGTATTAGTATTTTAAATTTACAAATGTTAAATATTTAGCATGGATTTAATTGGATTTGCATTGCAATGTTTGTGTTTTATGATCTACCTTCGTGCAACCTAGTGGGAAAGTGAGTGGATGTTCAACAAACAACATGGGTAATCATCATCAACAATAACAAGAAATTATGTAAAAAGGGCATGCGATGAAGGGTAGAGAGAAAGCACACAGAAGCCAAAATATGTAGAGGAACATGGGAATGACATTTTATCATAGGCCACCTCATGTTGTTCTACTTTCTCCTTTAAAGATTAAAGTGCCCCATGGTTTCATTTTTTCAATGAAGCTAAATTTAACTTAAATACAAGAATATATGATGTATTGGATTGGAATTAGTATAATTACCATTTAGACACCTTGTGTATTTCACTATAAAGCAATGGGAAACATACCCTTTGTTTGGCTAAATATATGGTTGTAGCAAATGTATCACTCAATTGTACTCCCCCTATTGTTGCACTTAAAACACGACTTAATGGAGTTTTTCAAAGAAAATAATGTTTAGTAAATTTAATCACAAATGAATATTTCCATGTACTGCTTCATATCGAGTAAAATGAAATTATGCAAAGTGAAGAAATTACAAGGATGGGTGAAGTTCATCATATATACCCTTAGTCTAGCTATTTGTATGGTTGTTAAAATTTATCATTCAATGTTGTTTTAATTATTGTGGCACTTAAGACATGGTTTAATGGATTTGATCAAAGTAAATCATGGCTACAAAAGTTAATACAACAAAATATTTCCATGTATTCCTTTATATCAATGAGAATGAGATTATGCAATGTAAATCAATGGGAAGGATGGGAGAAGCTCACCAAGGCTAAACTTAGTTTTGATATATGTAAGGTTGTAGTAAATTTATCACTCAAAATTTCCTCTACAGAGTTGTTGGGAATGTACAAAATTATTGGAAGCATGCAACCCATAAAATTCATGTTCAGAAGCCAATTGTTGTTCTACTTTACCATCGTTACCACTGTGGGTTGATTCTATCCTAGATAAACCTTCATAAAGAACATATGCCACATCTTTGATTCCTGCACTAGCTTGGGAGGTGAACCCTCAAGCCACTTGTGCATATTTTGGGTACTACAAATGGAAAATCCATATTCCTCTTGTCAGAGTGGATATGATTTTTTTTTTAGTTTTTATTGTTATATTTTTCCAAACTTGCCTGGGGGAAAGGACTAAGTTTCCAAGTTGTACTATATTATTTTATGTTGGGAAGACCTCCTAATAAAATTTGAGAACAAGCTTGCAAGAATGACCTTTAGAGCCTTAAATATAGTTAGAATACTGATCAATACTAAGTGAAATCCTAGCTGCCAAAACCTTATGGTGTTGGATCCACTCCCCAAATGAACCATGGAGCAAGCCATGGAGATATAAATACACCCCCAACATATGAGTAACAAAAATTAATTATAGGTTAAGTGGAAATAAAAGGCTGAGATATATGGAATGCAACATGGAAAAATCAATCTCTTGTACAAAATCAAATCTTTTGTGAAGTAATAAAGAGAAACCATTATTATTTTTGGAGGTCTCATGGAATCAAATGACTAATATGAAGGACCTAGACAATATATGAGTAATAAGGAATAATGGTATGATCCAAAAAGGGTGTCTCAAAGTAGCACACTACTAGAAACCGTTAGAGGAGGAGCAAAAATGGAGAACATGGATTAAAAAAAAAAAAAATGGTCTCAAGCAAATAGAAACATAACATTAGAAAATTTTTGGGAGGTGATTATAAATAGGTGAATTAAAATATAGCCACAAGGAGATACAAGATTATATGGGGATACAAGAAAATTGGAAAATACAACTTAAAAAAAGATCAAAATATAGCAATATATGTAAATTGAATTCCATATTGTAATATTTGGGGTAAAAGCTTAAAACTAAATCTATGGTTGAAAGTTTCTCTCTTCCTCTAGTTCTTAATGCATGGTAAAATTATAACTTGGGATAGGTTACATCACAAAGGTTTTCATGGTCCATCCCCTTTTTTTCATTGTTACTCGAAGCCTGAAAATGCAAAACACCTTCTCAATGTCTCTCACTTCGACTCTTTTACTTGGGACAAAAGTTCCCTCACTTTTCGGTAGTGAAATAGATAATTTTTTTTATCAATTATTCCCTTTTATATTAGAGAAAATTTGCATTATCTGACCCAATCATCAATAGGGCCTAGTATATTATCCATGGATTTATGCTTTGGGTGATGCAAGAGGATCAGAAAAGGCCTAATAATGAAAATTATCAAATGATAATGTAAATAATACAATCACGAAGAGCTTGTCAATACAATTCCAACAATGTTTGAATCACATCAAGCAAAGTCCATATGAAAAATATATTGCATTCTAAAGTTCAGGGTTGACATGAAAAAATTCAAAGTCAAAGGGACACATGGAAGCTTGACAAAGAGAAAAGTGGCCCAACCAAAATTCACCATGTGTCCCTATTAGGGGAGGCTAGGTGGGCCATTCATAGGTCACCATGTGGCCTTATGACAGGAAAGAACATGACAATAAATGATTGGATAATAATTTTGTAAATATTCACAGGGGTCTTAGTGGGGATCGATCCCTGGACCTGCCACTAAAAATCTCTATGCCTTATCACTATTCGACTACTGTTGCTTATTATCTAATGGTAACGAGTTCTATTTAAAGTTTATGTTTGAATGGTGGTGAAATGGGGGCCACCAGGTTATCGACCCTTACAAAGAGAAGCAATGCAAAAGGAGTACGGTGCTCTCATAAATAATCGAACATGGAAGATGGTGGACCATCCATTTGGAATTGAACCTATTGGTTGTAATTATGACTACAAGCACAAGTATAAATCATACAACTCACTTGAAAAGCATAAATAAAGGCTCGTCAAAAATGGATTTGAACAAAAATAATGTGTCAATTATGAAGAGAACTTTTCCCCGACAACTAAATGGGCCACAATCTAGACTCTCTTTGCCTTGGTAGTTCAGAATGGAATGTCATCAGATGGATGTGGGGACTTATTTCTTGAATGGAGACTTGAAATAAAATATCTTCATATCTCAACGAGAAGGATTTATTGTGAAGGGACATGAACAAAAAATATGTAAACTAATCAAATCCTTATATGGTCTAAAACAAGCACCACTATCCTATGAAAAATTGACTTAGCAACTTTTGAAATTAAATTTCAAACATTATAATATAGATGATGCAACTCTATTTGTCAAGAATGTTGGAAAAAATGTTGTTTACCTTGTGGTATATGTAGATGATGATTTGTTGATAATAAGGAACATTGAAAACTATATTGAATCTATAAAGAAAGAGTTCACGAAAATATTTGAGATGATAGATTTAGGACACCTTCATTACTACTTGGGTATTGGAGTGACTCAACATCCAAGTTATATATTCCTCTCTCAAAATAAGTACATCGGAGAATTGTTGAACAAGTTTGGCATGGATGAAAGTAATCCTTTTTCTACTCCAATGGAACAAAATATGAATCTAACATTTGTAAGATCCCAAATAGCTAATCAATCAATAGATATGGCACATTTAAGTGCTCTAATAAAATATTTTCAACAAAACACCAAACATAGAAGGGATCTAGAAAGGAAAATGCAACCACTTATTTAATTAATTACTGCAAATAATACATGCCAGATTGATAACATAGAAAACCTTGCCAATGGCATGCAAAGCTTTCAATCAAATGAAAATAAATACACTGAAGCACAATCATGGATCCTAGATGGATCCACTAGAAAATTCACACCCACAGGGTTGTTGATCTGCGGTTGTCATTGATGTCAACCCAAGCAGCACCAGGGCCTTACCCAATATTGAATGGGAAGTTTGACCTACAAAATTAATATATTATGGGTCAATAATTATTTTTATGGTTTCTACTTGTCGAGATGTTTCTGTTGATATATGGCATGCCATGTAATTCTTCACGGTTTGAGAGATATTCATGTTTGAAGTTTGTACCCCCAGTTAGTGGGCTAAAACCCCATGGGGTTGGGGCATGGGTCATTGAAAAGTCATAATTAATATTTTTTAAGCTCCTAAGATCCCTCCCACGTTCACTTGTTGAAACCCTCTGAACTTAAGCATTCATATATATTGTGATCTTCATTTCCTCCTTAGGTAAGGGATTCGGCCATCTGAAACAGGTCATCGTGGAATTTTCGCTCTAACTTTTTTTATACGAAGGATCAGAAGCTGAAATTTTTATGAGGCGAAGAAAACATCCTGAGGAAGCTACAGTAGAAATTTCAGATCAAGTTGTGTAATATTTTTGGAGATATGATCTGTGGAAGTAAGGGTTTTTGCAGGCTCCTGAAATTCATCTCAATGAAGTGACCTTGGTAAATTCGTCATAAATATCTCTCTGAGTATCAAATTGGAATTTCGTCAAAAGTGATGGATAGTGAACAATATTTAATTTACGCTCTATCAATTTCAGAGACAAATGAAGAAACAGTGACACGTGGCATGCCGTACAAGTGCGCTCTGCTGAAATAGTCCATAATTAGGGCAGTGTGAGAAATTGGGTATAACTCTCTCTTGAAGAATCCAAATTGGGTCAGACCTATGGCATTGGAAAGAAGACTCAGAGGAATACTACAGGACCGAAACTCACATATTGAGGATCTGAAATAACAAAGATACACCAGATTCAATATCGAGCTCCTAGAAGGCAAGAAAAAGCTAGATCATGTGTTGTCAAGGATTGCAAAGGCCCAAAATTTCTACGGCATAAAAGAAAAACAAGGTGAAGTAGAGGGTAGCATGACAAGAGCAACAACCAAGGTGCATAACATCAACAAGAAGTTCATCATATGAAGTCTTCAAGTGGGTAGCACTGCATACAATCATTGTACTTAGTCATTGTAAATACATTATTGTACAAATTGTACTAGTGTCTATCTGGCAAGGGTTGAAGAGGCAGTGTTGGGTGGTCTAGGATCATCATTAGGTGGTTGTGTCAAAGTTTGGGTTATGTTCTAGTATATCTTCTTCTTCTACATCATTCTATATCATTGTAAAGTGGACCATTTTCTCTGGTACGAGAGTCCATTCTTCTTTTATTATTCTATAGGGTGGTAGGGTGGTGCTAGGGTGAGTTGTAGCTCATTGGGTGTTGGGGCATCCGTTCAGTGACTACTGAAGAATCTTGGGCGTTGGAGCGTCCATCCAGTGGGAGCTGGAGAAGAATGCTTTTCTAGATTCTAGGAAGTTGGAGCTTTATTTTTAATTGGAGTTAAAAATAATTATTAGAAAATCATTAGGTGGTTTTTGTCCCGGAGTGGGTTTCCACCTTAAAAATTGTGTGCATTTGTGTTCCTCTTGTTTGCTGCTGTCATTGTACAAACACCGATAATAATTGAAGATTAACTAATGCTCTAATTTAAATAAATACTGATTCACCCCCCCTCTCAGTATTTTCAAAAATTGGTTTCAGAGCTTGGTTCCTTCAATAGTAGTTTAACAGCTGGAAGGAGGTAATGGAGCATACCAAGAATGGTGTACCTCTATTCAATGAAAATAATTATGCACTTTGGAAAGGAAGAATGGAGGTCTATCTCTTGGTGCAAGGTTACGAAGTATGGGACACTGTTCAAAATGGATTTACCTCAACCACGGATGAACAAGGTAAGAAGAATTTGGTAAATGATGCAAAAGCAAAGAATATTATTATCAGTGGACTTATTGAATCTGCTTATCATAAGGTGTTGGGTTGCAAAACTGCTAAAAATGTATGGGACAAGCTTGAGAATATTTATGCAGGTGACTCAAATGTCAAAGAAGCAAAGCTTCAAATCTATAGAGAAAAATTTGAGCAACTCAGAATGAAAGAATATTGCAACATTGCTGCATACTTTCAATACGTTGATGAAATAACCAATACTCTGGAAGGATTGGGAGAGCCAGTTGACGAGAAGACTATTATACGGAAGATTCTTAGAACGTTACCAGGGAGATTCAACCCAAAGGTATTGGTCTTAGAATACAGTGCAAATCTGGAAAAACTCAACAAAGAGGAATTACATGGAGTTCTCATAGCATATGAAATGAGACTTGATGAAGAAGAGGGTACTTCGCATCTAGAAATTGCGTTCGTTGCATCTAAGAAAACCAATAAGGATAAACAACCTTCAATTGAAAAGACATGCACCTGCAAGTGTGAAGAAAAGGGAGATGATGAAGAAGGTCTTTTAGATGAAGAATATGCTTACTTCACAAGAAAACTACAAATTGGTAAGGGGAAATTCAAAGGTAAACTTCCATTGATATGTTTCAGCTGTAATGAGGTCGGGCATTTTGTAGCAAAATGTCCCAAAAAAAGTAATGACAACTCAAAAAGAAAGAAAGGCTTTAAGAAATTCAACAAGCAAGGATCCAAAAGGAACTTTCTCTCTAAAGAAGATAGCTCATCATCTGATGAAGACAATGATAGTGAAGAAGAAGCCAATGAGAGAGTATTGTTTATGGCCAAGCACAATAAACCCAAGAACAATAAGCAAGAGGTATCAAACAACGAAGAAGAAGGATGGACCATAGACGAATTTTATGAGGAAGCAATCAAGCTTATAAAAGATCTCAAGGCGGAGAAGATCCGTTCCAAAACTCTTGAAGAACAAGTTCAAGGTCTCAAAATTGAAGTTGAAGAACACAAATGCATTGAAGAGTCACTTCAAAAGAATTTGGAAGAAAGCAACCAAGAAAGGGAAGAATTAGAAGCCCAAGTAGTCTCGCTGTGTGAGGAAGTGAAGAAAGGAAAAACTATCCAAAACTATGCCAATAGCTCAAGGGCATTGGAAGAACTCATCAACAATCAACGATCTTACAATGAAAAAACTGGCATCGGTTACAAAGAAGAAGAAGCAGGACCTTCTACAACAAAATACAATGAACCTATGAGATCTGACATGCATGGAGACTTCATTGGACAAGATTTGCAAGAACAACCTTGGAAGACACTTCCTCCACGAAAATTTCCATCCAGGTACCAACATATTTTTTATGGCTACTATTATTCATGTGGAAAATTTGGTCATAAAGCTGTAGAATGTCGCACGTACCCTAGGAACGAATACAATTCCAGGAGATCTGTCGAATATGAACCTCCCAGGGATCAGCGAAATATCAATAGATTTGAACATTTAAGAAATAATATTGAATGTTACAAATGTCGAAACTTTGGACACATAGCCAAAGACTGCAGACTTGAAAATCCTCCAAAAGAATCTTCTAAGCCACAGAATGAACGAACATGGAAGAAGAAGAAGAATGATAATTGTGCTCTCGCTCTCAAGGCTCAAAAGAACAAAGATGTGTGGTATGTTGATAGCGATTGATCAATGCATATGACTCGAGATAGAAATAAATTTGTATCTCTGAAAGAGAAGAAGGATGGAACCGTGTCCTTTGGAAATGATGGATCTTCAAATGTTATAGGATCAGGTACAGTCACTCTTACAAGAAAATATGTTCTAGCCAAGAATGTTCTATTGGTTGAAAACATGAATCACAATCTGCTCAGTGTTGGACAAATGTGTGATCAAGGACACACAATACTATTCAACTCCATGAAATTTGAAATTAGGAAAGGCGTGTATGGTGAAATTGTGGCTACAACATGTCGAGCTCCAAATGACATATATGTTCTGGATGAAACAACTAAAGCATGTCTAATAGCTAAAGAGGATGATACAATAATTGGTAGTAATGATGATCGAATAAGTAAGAATTTTTCTACAAAGGTGCAAAATGATTTCGAGATGTCTTTACTTGGTTGTAAATTGAGCATAGATGACTCATCTAAGGATGTGGATCAAAGGTTGTACAGATCTATGATTAGTAGTCTTCTATATGTAACAACCTCCCGAACAGATGTTATGCAAGCAGTTGGACAAGTAGCAAGATTCCAAGCAACACTAAAAGAATCACATATTAAATATTCACCAGCATTGGAATATCTTTGCCAGAAGCTTGGGATTCTCCCAAGTTCTCATTAGATTTTCCTTTTTCAAGAATATAAAGCGGGAGTGGAAGTGTGTACAGGTCTATAGGACGATTGTGTGTCAATGGGAGTGGAAGTGTGTACAGGTCCGTAGGATGGTTGTGTTTCAGGTGGAGTTACCCTTTTCCATTGATGTCAAAAGGGGAGAGAATGTTGTAGGAAGAGGTGTCATGATCGTAAGGGGATTACTTGTGTTGCCATCAATGCCAAAGGGGGAGATCGTTGATCAACGGTTGTCATTGATGTCAACCCAAGCAGCACCAGGGGCTTACCAAATATTGAATGGGAAGTTTGACCTACCAAATTAATATATTCTGGGTCAATAATTCTTTTGATGGTTTCTACTTGTCAAGATGTTTCCGTTGATATATGGCACGCCATGTAATTCGTCACGGTTTGAGAGATATTCATGTTTGAAGTTTGTACCCCCAGTTAGTGGGATAAAGCCCCATGGGGTTGGGGCATGGGTCATTGAAAATTCATAATTAATATTTTTTAAGCTCCTAATATCCCTCCCACGTTTACTTGTTGAAGCCCCTCTCAACTTAATAATTCATATATATTGTGATCTTCATTTCCTCCTTAGGTAAGGGATTCGGCCATCTCAAACAGGTCATCGTGGAATTTTCACTCTAAATTTTTTTATACAAAGGCTCAGAAGCTGAAATTTTTATGAGGCGAAGCCGAAATCCTGAGGAAGCTGCAGTAAAAATTTCAGATCAATTTGCGCAACATTTTTGGAGATATGATCTGTGGAAGTAAGGGTTTTTGCAGGCTCCTGAAATTCATCTCAATGAAGTGACCTTGGTAAATTCGTCATAACTCTCTGTCTGAGTATCAGATTGCAATTCCGTCAAAATTGATGGATAGTGAACAATTTTTACTTTGTGGTCTATCAATTTTAGTGGCAAATAAAGAAACAATGACACGTGACATGCCGTACAAGTACGCTCTGCTGAAACAGTCCATAATTAGGGCAGTGTGAGAAATTGGGTATAACTCTCTCTTGAAGAATCCAAATTGGGTCAGACCTGTGGCATTGGAAAGAAGACTTAGAGGAATACTAAAGGATTGAAAATCAGATATTTAGGATCTGAAATAACAGAGATACACCAGATTCAATATCAAGATCCTAGAAGGCAAGAAAAAGCTAGATCATGTGTTGTCAAGGATTGCAAAGGACCAAAATTTCTACGGCATAAAAGAAAAACAAGGTGAAGCAGAGGGTAGCATGACAAGAGAAGCAACCAAGGTGCATAACAGCAGCAATAAGTTCATCATATGAAGTCTTCAAGTGGGCAGCACTGCATACAATCATTGTAAAGGTATCATTGTACTTAGTCATTGTAAATACATTATTGTACAAATTGTACTAGTGTCTATCTGCCAAGGGTTGAAGAGGCAGTGTTGGGTGGTCTAGGATCATCATTAGGTGGTTGTGTCAAAGTTGGGGTTATGGTCTAGTATATATTCTTCTTCTACATCATTCTATATCATTGTAAAGTGGACCATTTTCTCTGGTACGAGAGTCCATTCTTCTTTTATTCTTCTATAGGGTGGTAGGGTGGTGCTAGGGTGAGTTGTAGCTCATTGGGTGTTGGGGCGTCTGTTCAGTGACTATTGAAGAATCTCGGGCATTGGAGCATCCATCCAGTGGGATCTAGAGAAGAATGCTTTTCTAGATTCTAGAAAGTTGGAGCTTTATTTTCAATTGGAGTTGAAAAGAATTATTAGAAAAGAGTTAGGTGGTTTTTGTCCCGGTGTGGGTTTCCACCTTAAAAATTGTGTACATTTGTGTTCCTCTTGTTTGCTGCTATCATTGTACAAACACTGATAATAATTGAAGATTAACTAATGCTCTAATTGAAAGAAATACTGATTCACCCCCCCTCTCAGTATTTTCAACAAGGGTTTTCGTCCCTTGGATCAAACTGGAGCTCGCCACACCAAGTTCTCAAGAAAAACACAATTAGATAGATAAAATTAGGATGATCCAAATTCCTAGCTCCTATCCCTTTAAATAGGCTTGATAGACTCTTTATAAACCTTATTTTGTTATTTTCCCTCAAAAAATGAAGGAAAATACCATAGGGAGATCCCATGGAAAAATACCATGGTAAATACCATGGGTAGATTTCGTCCATTTTGATCATATCAAGAAAAGGGAATATTAAAAATCCTTCACACAAATATAGCTTTCCCTCAAGAAATCCACTCCTATCCATAACAAAAGCATCTATATACTGATACCAGGATCCTATACAAACCAGTGTGTTATTCCATGCATCCATGCTAAACGATCTTGAATGGATCCTTCAACACTTAGATCCAAAACAATCCTGACCTCAATAGATTCTCCTCTATCCCAATGCCACCTAAGTCTTGGGACCTGTGGGTTATGGTATCATCTCGGCCCTCCATCACTACTCGTGCCTAAGGGCCCAAGCTGCAATATGCCCTTGACTAAGGGAATCCTCCTAGGAATCATCCCATCAATAGAGTTCCAACTCATAATCTCTCGCCAATCCATCTAGTGGGAAGGATCTACTGCATGAATGCTTGCACATGGTATAATTATACCATGTTGAGGTTGTGTGATGCTCAAATCATGCTACTCTACTTGATCACCCAACATGATCCATTCGGATAACTCCGCCATACTCTGCCTCATATGTAAAGGTTGGTTGGTAGTGTTACAATCCCTATCTATGTACTCTTGTAGAGGGATACTCCGAAACTCTCAACTGTAATCTTACTTTTGCCTTTTGAGGGACTTCAAACGTTCCTCTACACTATACAACTTCCCTGCCAACTCAACACATATCCTTATGATCTCCTCAATTTTTCTGTTTTCCTATAAGACATTGTCTTGGGTTGCTCAAAATTTTTGCTTCAACATGATATGATTTGTCTTGAAATGTGTGATCTTTCCTCAAGAGTCCTCTACTAGTGATTCAGGTGCCATGTTGAATGTTTTTGTACTTGTTTGCACTGGATGCCAAATTATCACATCTTCAACTTTAGCCTTTGACCAACTCTCTTGTAATATTCCTTTTTCGGGAATTTCTGAAATGTGGTCCTCAAGGACAATGTATAAGAGAGGCAGTGTAAAAATAAGCTGAAAGGGGGCTTTGATCCCCTTATTAACTCAATAAAAACTTCTCTTCTAGAAGTTGAGCTCAAAGAGATAAGCCTAGAGGGCTTATACAGATCTCCCCAAAATAGATCTCTCAGAAAATGCTCAGTGAGAGAGCTTAAAGCAATACATGAACCTAACCCTTAAACTCTGCAAATATGAATGCAACATAAGATGACATTTAATACAACCAATCATTATATCATTATATCAGCAATAATATACAAGAAAATCATGAGGGACAAGCCACTCAAGCTATGAGAACCAATCTCCAATGATCAAGAAATGAAATACAGGAGTTGCTGCAATTGCACAGAATTCCAGAAAGCAGTGGCTACGTTGTCTCTATGAGAGTAGCAGCTGCTGAATGTATGAAAAAAGATAATATGGCTGATACATACAAATAAATGCCCAATAATAGAAGAATGGGCTCCAATACAAGATTTCTAGCCAATCTAGGAGAAATTGCTAGAAATGCCGGAAAATGTACAATGTGACAGTCTGACTCTGAAATAGTGATGGCCTCCTCTGATAATGTTCTCAAGTCAAGGTCTGATTCCTTTCACTCAGAAACACTCCTCCTGCTATGCACAAATGGCTCTCCCAGCAACTGCCTCTGAAAATAACACAGTTTCTGCCCTAGACTGTGCTGTGAGAGATGGTGAGTGTTTGGCCTGATGCTAAAGATCTGAAATGTAGCCCGGGAGTCTCCTCTATTGCTCCTCCAAAGAATATCCCAGATCTCCACTGAAGAATAAGCCAAGGAATGACTCTATGAGTTCCTTTGTTGCTGCGCCTAGCAACACAACATTTTCTGCTGCAAAAATAACGCTGTAGCTGAAGGGTTAAGCTTGGCCAAATGCCAGAATGAGGAAATGTAGCTCAAACCATCTCCTTCCTTGAGGATGAGGTAGGGATTCTCAACCGGGAACACCCCTGGGTGAAGAACACTACAACCCTGCTAAACAACCCGAGGATGCAAGTCTTTGTAGACCCAACGAAAATAATAAGCTAACGCATAATGAAAATGGGCTACCATTTCCTCCTTATAAAGCAAATGAACTCTTCTCACCATGGGTCCCATTCACACTTGCTTCTAGCTCAAGCAAGTGGAACCTCCACTTAAACTGCGCTGTCTAAGTAGGTGCAATGTATCTAGACAATTTTAGTTGACTTGTTCAAAATGACTAGATCAAGCTTGATCTAATCCTGTTCACACCATGTGGTGCTCAATCCAACTGCTTATTTATCCTCCTTTCACACAAGAAGTGTTATTTCTCCATATAAAAGGGGGTAAGGGGTCTCCTTTACCCATTTTATTCAACAAAATAAAAATATGCAACTATAATGTTCCTTTTAGCTTGAGGCTAAAAATTGGGAACATTACAGTCCTCCCCTCCCACATGTTGCTTGTCCTCAAGCAACTGCATAGAGAGAAAAAAATCTCTCCCCCTTCTCTCTTGTGGCCTCCTCATCAACAATCTCCACCACTTCTCAAGATATCCTGCAACAAAGTTGTCTTCCAGTGCTTCCTCCCAAGTATGCAAAACGGCATGGTACACATCATGGAAAGATAGAAGGTGTAGGTGGAAACCTCCTTGCTATCCAATGGCCTCCTCAAGGTAGGAGTGATGAAAAAAACATGGGAAGTCTTATTCCCAATGAGTGACTCCTTCACGCATGCAAACATCCAAATGAAATGAGCTATCCTAAATAGCTCAACATAGCAATTCTCAACCCCGGATCTATGCAACATGTTGGGGCCGAAAGGAGAGTTTAGATTTTTCCATCCAAGAAGTTTCTCACTCCATTTATGATAAGTGTGAGGGGGTTGCTGATATTGGGCTGAAATGTCATGGCCTCTACAATTGGCCCAAGCCTCCCCACAAAATGAATCAACCACGAAGTGCCTCCTCCAATAACACATTTTCTCCTAATAGCTCCTCCTATATGAAGAGAAAAGTAGTGACATGGAAATCATGGTGTGCCCATTGTTTCTCCTGAAACATACAACATGTGAAAAGGGGAGAATCATACTCCCAATGGGCATCTTTATCTCCAGGCCCACTCTCCAAGCAAAGCCTCCCATGAGTATACAAATATTAGCAACATATGGAAGCAAAATACAATGAAAACAAGCTTCCATATGGAAACCAGAGAGTGAATCATAGTTCCACATGAGGAACCAGCATAGTGCAACTTTGGCCTGCATCAAAACAGAAATCAACAAGTGCTCTTCCAGCCACTTGTTTGCTGCCACAAACATCTCATAAGATGAAAATATGAAAGTACAAATTGGTGCCAATGGTGCACACCAAGAAGCATGTGGCTTCCCCCACAAACCATCATTAAAATAGCCACACCCATTGTTGCAATGGGCCACAAGTACATCATGATAAGGAGCATAAGGAGATGTGATCATCCTTAGCTCATCAAGCTTCTCATATAAAGTAAAGAAAGGTAAACCAAGATGGAAACATATACCTTCTTTACCATGTACTCCAGTCCTTGAGCTGAAATGGACCATATGGATGTTTTCCCTTACATCAAATGAGTAGGGAAATGGTTGTGCCAACCTCTCAAAAATCATCCAGGCTATGCGTCTATCCATATGCTGATATAGATCATTCTGAATTCCCTCCCAAATGAACTCCTCTAGAAAAGCAAAATATGCCTCAAAGTGCATAACTATAAAGTCCTCATGTGCTGCATGCAATAGTTTCTCCTTGAGACTATAAAATCTAGTCAAGGAGATCCTGCCATAACAATAGATGACCATATCTCCACCATGTATCTATCATCTCCCTCCTGGTCATAAAGAATCATGCATGCACCAAGATCCTGAGAATACTCAACCAAAAGCTGAGTCCTTAAACTTGGATCCATCCTCCTCTTAGACATCGCTGGTGATCTAAAATGTGATGCTCCCCTCATGCTACTGCCTGCTACCTTGACATCCCCCATGCCAAATTCATTCTCCAAAATGCTACCATTCCCATCATGCATCTGCTCATGCTCAAATAGTAATGGTGATCCTGGGAAGCTAGCCTCCCTTGAGAAGCTATCATCCAAAAGGAATCTCCCGATCCTAGTCAATGTAAGCATGAGTAACCTCCATATAATCCCATGTGTGAAAGAGTCCTTCCTCAAAGGAAGTATCCTCCTCCTCATCAAATATGTGGAGCAGTCATCCTGCATCATGAACATGCAATCCTCCATCCCTACAGCAAACTCTGTCAGCGCAGTATAATTGATGAGAGTGGGTGATACTGAAAATGAGAGAGTGTCTCCCTCCTCCTTGGGTTTATCCCAAACTCTATACACTATGCTAGACTCCTCCAATGTCTCCACCTCTCAGGAATCCAAGAGTGGTGAACTGAATGACAAGATGCCTCTCATCCACTCTAGATCAGGTGGCCTCACAAGTGGAATGCCTAAATATAGTGAGACATCAAGCTCGGAAGTGGATTGTATGTATAAGAGGATTGAATTTTCCATATCTTCACTGCGCTGTATATTCTCCTTCTCATGTGTAAAGATCTTCTGGAATGGATAAGGGTGTATCAACCCTTGTTGCTGATCCTTCTCTTCTCCCTCCATCTCACAATTCCCAATTGTTGCTGTAAATGGCTCCGAAATTGTGCTTTGGTTCCCACATGTTGAAATACTTGGAACTCCTTGTAAAGATACAAGGGCTCCTCTAATAGAAGCAATGGCTCCCCTCTCATCTCCATGTGGTGATGGATCTTCCTCCAATATGACAACACTGTGGATTCTTTCATGCACATTCTCTTCATCAATACGTGAGTATGTCTCCCCTTCAATGAGAGACCATGGATTTTGGTCTTCTTCTAAAAGAGGGATCTTCAGGTTATCACAAATAGAATAATGCCCTTCATATAATAGGGATCTTGCCCTTGGCAAGCCATTATACATGTTTTCAACCCTTTCGGAAGTAAGGAAAGGAGTTGGCTTTATGGTTCCACCCAATGCATGCAAAGTGTTTGAAGTTATGATATAGGATGATTCACATTGATTTTCCTCAAATTTCTTCACCAAACCCTTATTGAATCCATCATATGATTTTACAGTTGCATGAAAATGAGAAATTTTTTTTTCAAACCAATAATCATGAGCCATACCTTTGAGTTGTAGCGCTGCTGCTCCAATGGCCTCATCTTCTTCCTCCATTCTCCCGACAGTGCAAGTGGGAAATGGACTGCACTATGGATCTGCATGTGTAGTTGAATGCTCACACCCATCATAAAATAGCTAGGGCTTGATTCATTCACAAACCCTCTCAGAAAATATTCCTAATTTTCCCTTTCTTTCTCCTCAAGATCTTCAATGATACCCTCCAGGGTCTAGAAAAGAAGAAGGGAAACCTCCTCTTCTGTCATTACTCTTTTTTTGTTTTTTCTGTACGTCTCCTCTTCCAAATGAGGAGATTCTCCTTATAATGGCACTTTTTCTTAGGCTGCATAGCTGTAAAGTTCCCTTCTCAAGAATATCAAAATTCTATTCCAGAGATTGATTGTAGGGGCATTTACTGGATATGTCACCTTTCAAAAAAGGATGAGATCCAGAGGCTACCTGGCCATCTGCAGATCTTGTCTACAGATTCTGAAATATTCCCCTTCAAGGATTCATCACTTTGGCTTGAAGCCACAGGCTGAGCCAAAGATCATGCTCTGATACCACTGTAATATTCCTTTTTCGGGAATTTATGAAATGTGGTTCTCAAGGATGATGTATAAGAGAGGAAGTGTAAAAATAAGCTGAAAGGGGGCTTGGATCCCATTATTAACTCACTAAACACTTCTCTTCCAGAAGTTGAGCTCAAAGAAATAAGCCTAGAGGGCTTATACAGATCTCCCAAAAATAGATCTCTCAGAAAATGTTCAATGAGAGAGCTTACAGCATTACATGAACCTAACCCTTAAAATCTACAAATATGAATGCAAAATAAGATGAGATATAATACAAAAAATCATTATATCATTATATCAGCAATAATATATAGGAAAATCATGAGGGAAAAGCCACTCAAGCTATGAGAATCAATCTCCAATGATCAAGCAACGAAATATAGGAGTTGCTGCAATTGCACAGAATGCCGGAAAGCAGTGACTACGCTGCCTCTATGAGAGTAGCAGCTGCTGAATGTATAAAAAATGATAATATGGCTGATACATACAAATAAATTCACAAGAATAGAAGAATGGGCTCCAATACAAGATTTCTAGCTAATCTAGGAGAGATTGCTAGAAATGCCAGAAAATGTACAACGTGACAATTTGAATTTTCACTGCAACTAAATCAAAATATAAAATGAGGCTATGGAAGATCTGAAATAGTGATTTCCTCCTCTGATAATGTTCTCAAGTCAAGGGCTGATCCCTTTCACTCAAAAACACTCCTCCTGCTATGCACAAATGGCTCTCCCAGCAATTGCCTCTGAAAATAACGCAGTTTCTGCCCTAGACTGCACTGTGAGAGATGGTGAGTGTTTGGCCTGATGCCAAAGATCTGAAATGTAGCCTAGGAGTCTCCTGTGCTGCTCCTCCAAATAATATCCAAGATCTCCACTGAAGAATAAGCCAAGGAATGACTCTATGAGTTCCTCTGTTGCTTCACCCAACAACACAACGTTTTCTGCTGCAGAAATAATGCTGTAGCTAAAGGGATAAGCTTGGCCAAATGCCGGAATGAGGAAATGTAGCTCAAACCCTCTCCTTCCTTGAGGATTAGGTAGGGATTCCCGACCGGGAACACCCTTGGGTGAAGAACACTACAACCCTTCTAAACAGCCTGGGGATGCAAGTCTTTGCAGACCCAACGAAAATAATAAGCTAATGCATAATGAAAATGGGCTGCCACCTCCTCCTTATAAATAAAATGAACTCTTATCACCATGGGTCCCATTCACACTTTCTTCTAGCTCAAGCAAGTGGAGCCTCCACTAAAACTGCGCTGTCCAAGTAGGTGCAATGTATCTAGACAGTTTTAGTTGACTTGGTCAAAATGAATAGATCAAGCTTGATCTAATCCTGTTCACACTATGTGGTGCTCAATCCAGCTGCTTACTTATCCTCCTTTCACACAAGGAGTGTTATTTCTCCATATAAAATGGGGCAAGGGGTCTCCTTTACCAATTTTATTCAACAAAATAAAAATATGCAACTATAATGTTCCTTTTAGCTTGAGGCTAAAAATTGGGAACATTACATCTCTAGGAATGGTTAATCCTACACACATGCTTGTCATGTTCCCCCTCATGATCATGCTCATTATCTCGGTTCACTACTATTGGTCCCTTAATTTTTCCCTACCTTCGCCAACTGTGAAGACAATTTGTTGTTCACCCTCTCCTGTTGTCAAACATAGATGTATTGGTGGACTTCTATCTATACTTGGTTGCTCAAACTCAGTTGTATATAAGTCTACCTCATCAACACTATTAGGTAGAATTTCCTCATGCATTTTTGAATTCTTGTCATCCTGCAAGTCTCCCTGAATAATATAACTTTGTTTTTCACCATCTCGAAAATCAATAGACCCAACTATAGAATACTCCCCATGATTTAAAGGCATATCATTTTTTCATGTCCTTGTGCCTCCTTCCTATCACTTGGGCATGCATGGTAAAGTGCCCAAGGTACCTTGCAGATAAAGCATAGTCCTATCCATATTAGTTCATTCTTGCTACATGTCTTATTTCCTTTTCTCTTGCTCCATCGATCAATCCTCTTCATCTCCTTCTTAGTCAACACTCTTCTGAGAAATTTTATGTTTTGCATGACCAACCTTTCGACTAGATCATAGGAAGTTGGTGATACAACTAGTTCCTTCTTCCAAATGGTAAACAATTTGGATCTTGGTATCTTGTAGACGTCAACATCTCCTTCTAAGAACAAGGACACAATATTTTACATGTTTTTTTTGACACGGTTTGGATGAGATAATGTAATGTTGGTGTAAAATTTTTGGAACACCTAAAATATTAAGTCGTCACATTTCATATTTAGGATGAATGTGCCAAAGATGAACTATGCCATGAGTTCTAAGATTTTGTGCCGCTTCTGAACGATAGGAAGCATGATGTTACTCAGCCCTTGAAGGGCTTTTACTATCAACTGCAATATATCCTTCATGATATCATTATTGTAAGGTAGTAGTGGTGACGTTAAATCTATGATCTAGCTGAAACAATAAGCGACTGTGAGCCTAAACTCTTCACAAGGATGTTCCCAAAATTTGGGTTGTATTAGGGAAGGCATGGATGACATGAGAGCCGAACTGAGTTTTTTCCATTACGGTTTCCCTAGCCCAGAGAGACACATGTCTAATTCCTCCAACTTATGAAGGTCTATGACTGATTTTGTTTTTTGAAATTCAGATCCAAGTGCGAAGGGACACTTCCTTTTTACATCTTCCTTCCGATTATCCTTTGACTACTGCAGGATAACATGGATCTTCCGAGAGAAAGGCATATTGTTCTGCTCTTGCTTTTGATTCATATGTTATTTCCTTTTTTGATCCACAGAAGTATTGTAGATCATACAATCAATTAATATATTATTATGTTGATTCTTGTGGCATTTCCAAAAGTAAAATGATGACATAATGGATCTCAAAAATTAGTCTTCCTTATATCTACTAGTCTCTCACCCCTTTGATAAATCAATCTATACTAGGCTTAAAATAAATGATAAATATTCAATCTCCTTAAAGAAATTGAATGTATATCTATAGAAAAATTCAACTCCTTATTTCATTCTTGACTTTTGCAAGAGATGACGATATAGCCCTAGTGAATGCAACCTCAAATAACAGAAATAACTCTCTCCTCCTTTGACACTAATAATTTAATGAATTTAGCATAGGGATTCAACCACCCGTAGGGAACTTTGGTAGGGAATCATCCTATAAATAAATCAGAGAGATGGAGATAGGAGTCAACCTTCTTGAAGAAAAGAAATCCAACCTCTAAGGCATAGAAATGTGTCCTCCAAAATTGCTCAGATTCGACTTCTAGGTAGTGGCTTGGTCAACAATGTGGCCTCCTCTTTTAATATTCAAGTTCTGGAAATTCCTCTCGATCACCCTCTCTTGGTTCATAGAAAATATACCAACTCGACCCTTCAAGTAGAATAAATAACACTGTATGTAAATAACTCTTAGCCCTGAGAGACCAAACACTGGATTGACAAGGAAACACTCCAAAATTTGCCTCTCTAATATTTCTTGTACTCAACCTCTTGGCACTCGGACCTTGGTATTAAAGAGGCATACCTGCAAATACAAATTATATATATATATATATATATTTTTTATATTTTTTTCAAATCATAATGGGTATATTTTCATTAAAGGGGACTGCAACCTAACCAGTTAGCATCTTAGTACAAAAATGAAAATTACAGACCAAAGCTCGTCAAAGTTCCATGTTTGGCATCAAATGAGATAACTCTTCTAATTTACTCTGCCATATACTACTACTACTAGTAGTGCTATGGCTAATATATTTCCTTACAAAGTGTCCCAGCAGAAGCAAAAATTTGCAATACATTCACTATATACGATATATTTAAAATGCTACTCCATGAAAAATGTCGTCTCACCTTTTGAAGTCCTTGTTTGGGGTATCAACTCTTCTAATCCAGAAAATGGAATCCAAACACACATCATCAAAAACTTCATCTGAAACCCTTTCTTCCTTCATAGGTCTAAGCCTAGGGCAATCCAAATTTCCAGCTACAGGTCGGAAGGAATGCAAATTTCCAGTCCTTCACATGTTCAAATAACTCCTGATGTTGTCTACTCTGGCTGTCATCAAATCAAACATGTACATATGCTCTTGGGACGTTAGTTAGGGTGATTATGGAAGATCATTTTTCTTTCTAAAACCTTTGACTTTGTCTCAAATTAATCTATAATAAACCTTTAAGTTGATAGGAAAAACCAATTTTGATATTATTATAAGATCCCAAACAACTAATTAATCAATAGATCTGGCACATTTAAGTTTTCTAATAAAATACTTTCAACAAAACAGAGAACATAGAAGGGATCTAAAAATAAAAATGCAGCTACTTATTTAATTAATTACTATGAATAATAGATGACATATTGATAACATAGAAACACTTGCCAATGGCATGCAAGGCTTCCCATTAAATGAGAAATCAAGACACTGAAGCACAATTGTGGACCTTGGATAGATCCACCAAACAAATCACAACCATGAGGTTTTTGGCCCTCGGATCAAACTAGAACTGGCCACACCAAGTTCTCAAGAAAAACACAATAAGGTAGATAAACTCAGATGATGGCCAAGTTCTCAAGAAAAACACAATAAGGTAGATAAACTTAGATGATCGAAATGCCTAGCTCCTATCCTTGTTAAATGGCTCGATGGACTCTCTAGAAACCTTATTTTATTATTTTCCCTAAAAAAATGAAGGCAAATACCATGGGAAGATCCCATGGGAAAATACCATGGGTAGATTCCGTCCATTTTCACCATATCAAGAAAAGGGAATACTACAACATATAAAGAAGGAAATGAATTTGAAGATGAAACTAAGTATAGACAACTTATGGGAAGTATTATCTACCTCCCCATTACTAGACCAAATATTTCATTTGTTGTTGGAATCCTTTCTAGGTTTATGCAACAACCCATTGAAGGACCTTAGTCTATTGCAAAAAGAGTTCTAAATTACTTGAAATGAACTCAATACTTTGGACTCAAATATTTACAAGTGGGTGACTTCAATTTGATTGGATATTCTGATTTATACATTCATGTAGATAAGGAAAATGGAGTGTCTACTTCAAGCTATATTATTATTTCTGGATTATGAGTTGTCCCCAAGAGGCCACACAAACATTCAGTGCTATAAAATTCCACAACGAAGGTAGAATATGTGGTAGTTGCAGAGGAAACCAAGGAGATTGTGTGGCTCAGGAAAAATATTGAAAAGTTGCAGGAGAAACAAATGAACTTTGCTCCCTTTCTGATTGATAATAATTTTATAATTAAATTGACCAAAGATCCCAAATTCCATGATCGAATGAAACATATCAACACAAAGCATAAATTGATTTAATATCATGTAGAGGCCAAGACTATTCATTTACGACATTGTTCCCAAAATGAACAAAGTGTAGACATCTTCATCAAAGCACTTGGAAGAGAATAGTTTTAAAGATTCAAAATGATGATTGGACTCACAAAAATCCTTTCATATTAAGGGGGAATGTTGGACACCCGATACTCATGGGTTGGGTGAACAAATTTTAAATATCTAAATAGAGGAAAATAAAAAATTAGAATAGGAAGCAACCTTTGAATACAAATCTCAAATGTGACCCATCTTCTTGTTATATAATGACCTTTACATGAATGCAAAAATTAAAATTGGAGAGTCATTCCTTGGCCTCACACTTGTCGCAATACATTTCCATGTCTAATTTACTAAATAAATTTACACAATACAAATTCATATAAATAACTAGCACACATATTCTATGTGATCTACCCTATTAGGGTGCAAGAACAGTAAAATCCAGATCCAACATCATCCCATACATCATGAGTAAATCTCAATAGCTATATCCACAAAATTTTAGCCAGGGGCTTGATAATAAAATAACATTAAATAGTGTACCTATTTCCTAACATTTTAGGATTGGGTAAGCAAGTGTTGGTGGATTGTATTGTTTCACTGAAATAGAGACGAACTTGGTTGTTGATGAGAAGTGACAAAAATGATGACAGTTGCGAGGAAATGGAGGTGGAGGAGGGTGATGAGTACAATGAAAGCAGGCTTGGTGAGCCCCTGTCTACCCAACCAAACCTTGAAATAAATCATACCATGCTAGAAATGAGGAGGAAACACTACTTTCATATGATCCACAGGAGAAGATCGAAGGAATCCCACAATTGAACATAATGATTGTCAAGGTTACATAAGAAGATTAAAGCATGAAACGAGGAAAATTAGTGGATGTCAATAGTTTTGAGAGTAATAATAATGAGAAAACAACTTGAAATATGTTTTCAGGGAATGCATAGAGGATGCTTCTATCCTCTTTACTAGCCTAGTTCCTCTCTCTATGTTGATGAAGTATTTAATTATTAAGAAAATGGAAGGCTTGATATGAAGTATCTAAAATCAAGATGGAAGCCTCATGAGTATGAGCTTCCCAAGTAGGAAATTCATACCCTTAGACACTACATGTATGCCATGTGCATTAAATTGTACCTTGCATCTAATTACCATAGTTACCACATTATTATGATTATGGCATTTGGTTGAGTGCTCAACCATATTCTTGGCATACTTGTTTTGACAAAGGATTGGGTGGTCAATACTCACATCTCATGACTACTAGCGAGTACTCATGGACCGTGTAAAGTATCTTGAATCAACAGTTATCCTTCTAAGTTATTTTTATTGCATAAAAAAAGATTACTTTTTTCCCCTTTTTTAATACTATTGAGTATCCATGAGTCACTTGCCTCCCCAAGTACGACTCAATTGTATAGTAACAGTGTCTTAGATAGTTGTAGCATATGTTTTGGCTCACTCTATCTTCTATGACAGTAACATTTTTAATATACCACCCATTAATGTTTCATACTCAATGCAAGAGGCTTCTTAAAAAGACTAAGAGGAAAGTGACTCATGCTAATGTGAGACTTGATGAATAAGAACTAGTTTGAATCCATGCTTTGTACTCCTCAGGAAGGTCTATGTAATAATTAGAATGTGTAAGACTCATTTTATTGCATCATGAAAGGTATAGGGTATTATATTTTCAAATTTATGGAAATGTTGTATCACATCTCCCTCGTAACATCATTTTCATTAACAATCAAAGCCATAAAATCCTTCATCATATCATGTTATATTTTTATTCACCATTTCATCCTATGATAGGTGCTACTTCACCTATATCTTCAAAATTTTGGGTTTTTGGATACCTTCCATGTGATATTCCTTGTTACCCACAAGTTAAAGATTCCATTTAGAACCAACTCAAAGTCGAGGATGTGATATTATGTGATGTCATCTTGCGAGGTAAAATTTTATGTAAACCAATAGAATCTCGTGCAATATTCCCATCTTTTAAACACATTATGGAAAGAGTAAGTGAATATTACGAGAATTTTGAGGTAAATAATGGTCCTAAAAATAAGTACTAACATAATTAACTAAAAAAAACCAATATGATTCAAGATGATGATGTCATACCTAGTGGTAAATATTTTGGAGGGAAAAGAAGAAAACTATTTTTATTTATTGTATTTTATACTATCACTTTTTAGTTTCACTCAAATGTCAAGAGAAATCACCCATTGGATGTAGAATTTAATTCTACATCTAATGAGTACCGAGTCTACATACTTCCAAGTAGATCCACATCGAAAAAAATGATACTTCAACATGATTTTTTCATGTATTTTATTTTTTTCGATGTGGATATACTCAAAAGTATGTAGAGTGGGTAATTCTTGGATGTGGAATTGATTATGCATGCAATGGGTATCTACTCATGAAATTTGAGTCAACCTACAAGGAGATAAACAAAAAATACAATAAAAGAAAAAACAATTTCCTTTTTTCTTTAAAAATTCATAAGTCTTCTTTTATTATTTTAACCATTATTTTATTATTTTCCTTAGGAGCTCCATTTTAGACCACAAAATTCACCTATTTGACAAGGCCAACAAAGAAAACAAGCCCATCTATATTTTAATAATGTACACAATCCACCCTGACCTTGATAAATAAGAGTTTTATGATAACTTAAAGTTCTTGTGCATAGTTCATGTCTCTTATAATTACTATTCTCCCTATATTCACTCATCTAGTTGGTTGGCATTTATTAACTCATGGGTCATGTTTAGGAATTTTTAGTTTATTTTCCTTATTATGGATATTGTTTCAAGGACTTTTCTTTCCTTTATCCCTCCCAAGAATATCTACTTTTCGTGTCTAGTTTTGATCCATAATTCAATAATCTATGGTTGTTGAAAAAATTTAATATGGTTTTGAGATGCACTACTTACAAGATATAATAGTACTACTTACAAGATCCAATAGTGTTGTTATATCTAATTCTATGTCCAAACATGCAAATTGATTTACTCTATTAAGGCTAAAAACTTGTATTGCACTAACGGAAATAGGAAAAGCATGAAAACTAAGCGTAACAACAACAACATTCACACCATTAACACAAGGTATACATTGGAGAACCTAATGGAAGAACTCTAGCTCTTCAATGAAGTAGCATTTTTGTGATTTCAACTACATATACATTCAACGGTAAAACACATTCTCAACTTGAAATTGTTGTGTGCTTTGCTCATACTATTGTCTTCCCAGTAAATATTTAGAAAGTGTTTTTATGAAAAAGACCCAACATTCACTTACCCTCCTTTTTGGGAACCTCATCTTCATGCTTTATTGAAATTGTTGGGCTTCCTATCCTTCTTTTCCCTAAAAGCCTATATACCCAACTATAAGTTTTTGTTTTGAGAGAAAAAATGATTCTCTCTTTCTGAAATTAGGTGGGATGAGGAAGACATGTTACATCCAATTGTTGTGAAAATTTTGCCACCAATGGACATTGTATGGCCAAGTTATGGTTAAAAGATAATTCTATATGTTTTTCCATTTTTAGGGGATAAATGGACCAATCTCACCGATTTTTTATGGATACTTTAAATATGTATCTACTCAACACAATGCAAATTTCAATCAAGTTTGACTTCAAATGACTATGATATTGTTGAAAATATAATTGCCTATTCCTCCACTTTTTTCTACATCTTATAATAGAATTTACACATGAAAATGCTTTTGTCTTGAAATCTATGTTAGTAACACCTAACTATAATTTTAGATCTAAACCTTATGTAAATTTTATATATTTTTGATCCATTTGAGATCATACCTTCTCAATGGGAGGATTTTGATCCCAAAACTTTACATACAAGGATAATTATTTTTAGTAAACATTTTTTTACTAGTTTTCTTTGCCTAGCAAAACAATCCTAAAAATGTGTAAGGTATACTATGATTTTGTTCTATTGATAATGATACCTTGGTCATTTATCTTCCTCTGTTTCCTTTCTCTTACTACTGGGTACTAGTACATTTAATCCTTCAATCCCATTATCTTTGCTGAATCTCTCAAACCTTGGCTGAGGACTATTTAATTGAACCTTTCAATAACCGACACATTTTCTACTCATTACTCCGTAGTTCCTTAGCTGAGAAACTAATCAACATATGCCTGTTTATAAAACATTCAATAATACACATGCCCAAAGTTAAATCTAACTTCCCTTCTAAAGAGATACGGGGTTAAGAATTAACAAGAAGAGAGGTGCTCAAATGAGACCAACACATTATACAATTGTATTTTCTTATGGCTGTAGAATCAAATGGTACACTTGATTTATGGTATTTTCAAACTCTACGTGGGACACGGGACAATAACAGAAATGCCTTCTGGCTCCAACTTGTTGGATGTTAATCCAACAACTCATATTTTTTTTTATCAGAAAGAAAAAAACGCTGTATTATATTAAAAATATAAACAGTACATTGACCAAATATGTCTCAGCTGCGAGAGAAGCACAGCGAAAAAAACAGCAAATAATGCCACAATGAAGTGCTCAAGCAGAAAACCCAGCAGAGAAAATAGTTGGCATCCACATGACAGGGATAATATGTATATAATAATATGTATATAAAATAATCTAATACTTCAAATAAAATCAATTACAACCCACGTTTATCTAGTAAAGGAATACGCATATGTTTATTTACAAAGGAGGAGACCGGAAATATATTGTTCTTGTGTAAATGGAGAACGAGGATGCTTCGACTCAAAAGCATCATTAGCCAACAAAGAGTGCATATGACCCGCCCGACCATGTGTTGATGGAGGGAACATGAATGTCATTGATAGGTTAATTTAAAGAACAATTACTTGCTGGAAATCAGGAGCAGAATTAGAACATTAAGAAAACAATTACAATGGCCATTTTCTGAAAGCCATTGATCTTGATGCTCAGAGTGGAAACTGTTATTTACAAAATTGCTAATAGAAGTGAATTATTGAGCTATAACTATCACCCACACAACCTGTAATTTGATCATATGAATCTGATAAAACGTAATTGGGAAAGGAATTGCTTCCCCATAGAATTTACACAACGATTACATAAAAATATTAGAGCAATTCATGACCCATTTAACTTGAATCTAAATGTAAAAACCAGTTTCAAATGGTTGTTCAGTATTTACTTTAACAATTTTGGGTTACAATACAGTATGCAGGTTTATGGACCATTCAACAATTATATAGCCCACTTTCTTTTCTGCATCATTACCTTTTAGTCTATCAACAATTATATAGCCAAGTCTTTCCTCTGCAATCTTAACTCTCAGCCAAAAGACCTCTTGTGAGTTGATTGAGCTTCCAGGCTCATTTATATCCCAGTATGAAGGGATGTAGGGATATGGAAGTTTGTTCATTAGTTTGTTTTTTTTTAAAATAAAAATAAATGTTAAAAATTAGGTTATTGAAATATACTTAAAAATATGTTAATAATAAAAAATCATTTTGATTTGCCTATAAAATGTCTAGATTTACTTGTTATTTAAAATATTTTAATGTCAATTGCTTATATATTTTATATCATTTAAAAAAATTAAGTTAAGTTTTTATGATTAAAACGTTTATTTGGTCCTATAGATACTCTATTTAGTAGTCAAAAATACAATTTAAACAATGAAAAATAACACACTGTATTTTATACTCTAAAAAAGTTTGCACGTGAATAAATTTGATCCAATCCGTACTTAAGATGGATCTATCGTGGTTATATTAAAATTAGAGTAAAAACTAAAAGTTAAGTTGTTTAGGAAACTCACTCATTTTATACTTAATTTAGAAATATTAGAAATGTATAATAGAATTTATCGTAAGTAAATATAGATAGGATCGTTATACAATTGTAAAAAAAAATATACAAGTCTCAAAATTCCAATTTTTTTATTCCATATATATATACTAGCACAACCACATTAATAAATGTGGTTGATAAAGACTTATATTAACTACATTTATTCTAATTTATTTATTAATATTAATATAAATAATTTTAATAATATTATTTGTAAATTATTATTATTAAATAACCAATTATTAAATACTATAAATGATATACATATAAATAATAAAAAATATTAATTAAAAATAATATAAATATTTATATTAATACATGACAATTATAATATTAATATTATTAAGTATTAATTATAATAGTTATGAATAAACCAAAAAGAATGATACTATGAATCCAATGGATGAATATTATAAACCCAATGAATTAATGAACCTAACCAATTATTAATATTATAAACCCAATGGGCTAATATTATAAACCCAATGGATTAAACCTTAGGGATTGATGTTATAAACCTAATGAATTAATGAACCCAACTAATTATTAATATTATAAACCAAAGATACTAATACTATAAACCCTAGGGATTAATGAATCCAACTAATTAATATTATAAACCCTAGGGACTAGAAAGAAAACTAATTAATGTTATAAATCATTGAATTAATGAACCCAACTAATTATTATTATTATAAACCTAAGGGACTAATATTATAAAACCTAGGGATTAAAAACCCAATGGATTAATGAAACCAACTAATTATTAGTTGATATGAATGGAATGTATTAGTTTTGTTGTGCTAAGTATTCAATTAATAATTAATTTGTGTGCATAAGGTTCACTGAAGTTTGCAGGTAAAACAAATGGTTTTATCTTAGTTAAACACATTTCTATCTGAGGTTAAAGCATGTAAATTAGCTTGTATAACACTGTACATCAGGAAATAACAGAGAAATAAACATCACATGTAACAATACTCAAAAAATTTGATGAGGCAGTTCACCCCTCCTAGGCTACATCTGCTGGTCCAACTTTCGATGACATGTCCCTCATATATTATTATTAAAAAATGGTAAGTACATGTGAATAAAAGCCTCAAATGGCTGTGATCTCTATAAAAAAAAACTTCAAAATGCTTGAATTAGTCAGGAATGACTATTCATTTGCAAAAAACAGAGAATGGATGCTCAATACACTGAAAACACCCTAGTGGCCCTAGTGGCTCCTTGACCTCTTCTGAAGCAAAACCTGTACAAGATAACATCTAATGGCTTTGAAACATCTACCAATGTGTTCAAAATGTCGAAAATACCCAAAATTAACTATTCATTCATCAAAATTGGTCGAATATCCAAGGAGTTATAGCCAAAACAAAAAATTGCCTAATGTCCCTAAAAAAAATCCTCCAAAACAGGAGGAACTCTAGTTAGTGCCAACAAAATTGGCACTGGCCATCGAATTTGGTCGAATTTGGGGGTCCGCCAGCCGAAACTACCAACGGACTAGAAGTTAAATTAAATGCCACCCATCATGTGACCGCTACTAATAAACCGCCAGAGTTAAAGTTTCATTGGGTTAAGTTTTTTATGCCAGAATATTAGCAACAAGACCTTTCCGATCACTCAGGTTGCAAAAAATTTTGAGAACTTTCAATTTTGAGCATTTTTGAACAATGAATATGATCTCCTAATCACATCTCCCCATTGGGAAGCTTTTGGACCCCAAAAGCTCTATGGACTACTAAATATGAAGAGGAGGAGACTGTGTCCCCACTCTTCCAATCTTAATCCATTGAAATTTCCCTAATTTCATTAATTGGAGCTTTTCATGAAACGAAAATTTTTTCCTTGATTCTGTTGACCAACCATTGCTGACTTTGAACTTGTCATGGTGCAAATTTTCAAAACTTGCAGAACAAAAAATTAACTTTGTAGTAAACATACTGTTTCTACATTTGCCTATAATCAAAGGAAACTTAAAATTACTTTCACCTTGCATCATGTCCTTATGGCAATTTTTTACTGAATTAGCCTTGAACTTGTGTCGATTCCTGACCAAATTTCTTCGCCATTGTACCATGCCTTATTGAAACCTGCAATGATAATAGTTGAATCTTATGCCTTCTTTGTTAAGTTTCTTTTCCCACTCTTGGACCTTTGCAACTTCTTGCACTAACACCTTTTTTTCAGCACCGTTCGACACCAAAGACGATTGTTGTAACTGCTTGTCATCTTCTTTCAAAGACAACCTACTTTCAAACTGAAACAACTCATTACATATATTAGCGTTTACATGAAAAGGATTATGTAAAACTTCTCTTTGCTTAATCGTCATCAATGTAAAGTTTTGACTTGCATTGACGAGCCTCTTCATCTGCCCTACATTAACTAAAGAAGAGCCTATTTTTTTGTGATGAGCTCTCACAATTTACTCCTTGCCATATTTAAATAAGTGATACTTGTTCTCATGGGGATGGAAGTTATCTTTCATGTCATACAAGTAAGGACTTCCCAACACCATACCTATTATATCAAGCGGAACAACATCTAATTCAATTATGTCAATGAAATGTGCAGTTATTGCAAAGCGCAACATGCACTTCTTTGAAACCTGTAAATTGGCATCCTTACAAATCCAACCAAGTGGATATGGTTTTGGATGTGGAATGGTCTCAAGATTAAGTTTATTGACTAAGTCTTCAGACATTAAATTTTCTTGCGACCCACTGGAAAACAATGTGTCAACCTTGGTACGTTTGGAAATGACCCTCACATGAAACAGTTCAATTCTCTTTTCTTCACTTGGAGCTTCTATGTGACAGTTAGAAATACTAAAATTGGGTTTATTTTCAATCTCTTTCCCCTTCAAATTCTTTAGTCCCATAGCTATGATTTTTGTTTCATCTCTTGAATATGACTTGAGGTCATGTTCAACTATTGCAACTGTCTTGCCTTTCTCCTTGGCTTTCTCTTTGGCTTTAAAACTTTATGGTTTCAACTTTGGATGATGTTTCCAACAATGGTCCTCATCATGGCTAGTTTTAGAATAGTGTTTGTAAAATAATTTTCCCTTCTCTTTTCTAGTATTTGCATTTCTATTTTTCTTCCATTTGCCTTTAAACTCACTTTCCTCATTCCCATCTAAATTTTGTTTTCCCTTTGCCTCTAAATGTGTGGCTTGAACAAAAACCTCATCTAGGCTTGTAGGGTTAAACATGAGGATTGTATGTCTTAGGTAGGTATGTAAACCTCCTATATATTTGAGCAAAGTGTTTTGGCTATGGAAATCTACTCCTAGTAAAAGAGCTCTTCTTCTAAATTCTTGGGTATACACTTGAACATTTTTTCCTTTCAATTGTTTAAAATTTTGCCAGTCCATTATGGATTTTTGCATGTGAGCTAATGGATAAAACTATTGTTTTATTGCAGAAATGAAATCAGTCCATGATAAAATAATCTTACCATATTTCCTGATCTCCTCTTTTTGTCTTGGCTTCCCACCAAACAAGAGCTGCACCTTCCATTCTCAATGAAGCTAATTGGATTTTGTTTGAACGTCATCCTGAAAATTTTGAATTCTCAAATAGACCTCTAATTGCCTAATCCAATTATCTAGCTTTTGTGCATTAACTTCACCATCAAAATATGGCAATTCAAACTTAACATCAAGTTTTAGAAAATGACTTTTACCAGTGTTCTTTGACTTGTATCGCTAATGTACTGAAGATGAAGTAGAGGTTAATGAAGACGAAGATGAGGGGGATGATGGCGATTTTCCACTGTCTCCATTTCCTCCATTACCCTTCTTGGATTTATCTTGATCATTATGGCCTCCTAACGATCCTTGTCCTTCCTTGTGAAGTTTGGATCCTTCTCCTTCTAGTTTTTCATTCCTTTCTTGATAAAGGACTCTCACTATTTCAGTTAAGTCAAGAAATTATTTCCTGAACACTCTTTCTTCCTCCTTGGGATCAACTTCTTCATGAGTTTATCCTTCCCTTGAAGACATGCTTATGAATTCTTCTGCTTCTCTTTGAGGTGAAATTTAAGGTGGATATAATGGCACTCTTGCCCTCCTTGGCTAAGGATTACTTTGAAATTTCACCAATTTACCTTCTCCTCTCTTAAGCTTCAACCTAGTAAGCGTTAAAACCCTCGCAAAAATTTAAACAAATTATTTTCACAAAGGTTAAACATAGAAAATACTCTAGCTTAAATCAAGCTCAACCTAAACTTAACCAAAGTTTCGATACCAAATTGATCTGAATGGAATGTATTAGTTTTGTTGTGCTAAGTATCCAAACAATAATTAAATTGTGTGCATAAGGTTCACTGAAGTTTGCAGGTGAAACAAATGGCTTTATCTTAGTTAAACAGATTTCTATGTGAGGTTAAAGAATACAAATCATCTTGTATAGCACTGTACAATATTAAATAATAGAGAAATAAAAATCACATGTAACAATACTCAGCAAATTTGATCAAGCAGTTCACCCCTCCTAGGCTACATCTTTTGGTCCAACTCCCAATGGCATGTCCCTCATATCTTATTTCTAAAAAAATGGTAAGTACATGTGAATAAAAGCCACAAATGGTTGTGTTCTCTATAAAAATAACTTTAGAATGCTTTAATTAGTCAGGAATGACTATTCATTTGGAGAAAACAGAGAATGGATGCTCAATCCACTAAAAACACCCTAGTGGTCCTAGTGGCTTCATGACCTATTTTGAAGCAAAACCTACACAAGATGACCTCTGATGGCTCTGAAACATCTACCAATGTGTTTAGAATGTCGCAAATACCAAAAATTTACTATTCATTCATCAATATTGGTTGAATATTCAAGGAGTTATGGCCAAAAAAAAAAACTGCCCAATGTCCCTAAAAAAACTCCTCCAAAACTGGAGGAAATCCAGTTAGTGCCGAAAAAACTGGCACTGGCTGCCGAATTTGGAGGTCCGCCAGCTGAAACTGCCGGCGGACTAGTAGTAGAATTAAATGCCACCCATCATGTGACTACTACTAATAAACCACCAAAGTCAATGTTTTGTTGGGTTAAGTTTTTATGCCGCGGTTTTAAAAAAATGCATGTAACCAGGTTCATCGGACTGACCTCCAATTGCATTAAACTAACTACTGCCGGTTTGAAAGTGGGTCATGTTCGTGTGCGAGTGGTCATATGGTATGGGGGGCTGGACCTTCGGGGTTGGCCTCCCCAACCCCCACCACATAAAACGTTAAAGTTCAAATATGTGCAGCGGCCCTTAAGGGTTAAGAAATCTTTGGTAGTCTGTGTGGTCGGGCGCTGCGCTGTTGGGCGGGAGGTCCCGTGTTCGAACCCCATGCACTCCACAAAATTTTAACATGACTATTTTCGTCTGACTTGTGGCCACGTGGCAGTCTCTGGGCAGGCCACATGGCACCCGTTGATAGGCCCAAAAACTATATAATATAACAAATTTTTTTTTTTGACAAGTCAAATGTATCAAAGGTCATTTTTTTGGAGTTTACTGGGCCTTTAAAACCTTCATAAATTTTTCATATGACCTCCGTTTTGCGAACCGTTCATGGTGGCAGAATTGCAGCAACGAGACCTTTTCGGTCGCTCAGGTTGTAAACAATTTTGAGCACTTTCATTTTTGAGCATTTTTGAATAATGGATATGATCTCCTGATCATTAGTATTATAAAATAGAGGGATTAATAAACCCAAGGAATTAATATTGTAATCCCATGGGGGTGTCACATCTGAAGGACAAATGGGGATGGTAGCACGGGCCAGATAGGCCTGATGCCACACACCACCGAACACCATTAACCTCTCATGCTTCGAGTGTGATGAGCCCTTGGGAAGTGAAGAGTTGCAGAGAGAGACATGCACATAAAAAATGCTTGGGCAAGAGATTTATTATAATGAAGGTGTGATAAATGGTGGAAGTTTGTGAGGAGGTTATTCTCTGTGCACCGACATTGGCTCTCAAGCTTGGGCTTGAGATTTGACTGCAGGAAGCATGGGGGAAGGAGAGGGAGACATTGTATTGGGGATGGTGGCATTGAGGCCCGTGGGATCATGGTAACTTGGAAATAGAGGAGAAATAGGGTGACAGGACGACAATTGTGCTTGGAATGTCTGCAAGGAAGGTTTCCACCTATGCACGACTAGTTCTGTGTCTCTTATGGTATGAAGAGAGGGCGAGGCTAGCAGTGGTAGAGGAGTCGACCTATGTGCAGTGTTGGATCGAGCTTAGAGCCTCACCTAGTCTTTTAGTAATTTGGTAGTTCTGCAGGTGGAGGTCCCTCCCCACGAGTGTGTATAGTGCTGAAGAAAATGGTGGACATACAAAATTTTTCTGTGTTGGAGTGGGTATGAGTGGCTGGATGGGAGGTGGTGGCTTTTGGGACTACATTTTTTGTCAAAGGGCTACTCGCTACGCAGGTAATTGGGGAGACATCGAGGAAGTAGGTAGGTGCGAGGATGAGAAAGCCATGCCACACGAATGCAGATGTGCATGCAAAGGAGGTATTGGACGTGGGATGATAAAGCACAGGCTGAATGGGGACTTGAGCTAGAATTCAGAATCCATCGAGAGCCAACATTCGATGGTAGCCATGGTGGTATCTCCAATTTATTCACCCGAGAAAGTTAACGTTCAGGCCACTCTGAACGCGATCTCAGCTCAACTGCAACAAATCCAACTCAACCTAGACAACATACGAGAACAGAGGTATGAAGAACGTAACGAGCTCATGGCCTATAACAATGATATCCATCATATGCAAACTGAAACTTTAGATGCTCTGGAGAGTCTGCGCCATCAGCTGAGGCACTCCCATGACCACCTCTTAGCACTGGAGATCTAGATCGAGCATATTGACTAACATGTGCACAATCGTGCTGGTTTCTCTACAGGGCTACCAACATCCCCCCTTAATCCTCCTCCATCAAGTTGTGTAACTACTTGTTTTTTGTTAGTTTTGTGCCAGAAATAACCAGTGGCACCGTATGCCTTGGCACATACTCGAGTCAATTGAGGCCTTTTTTTCCACTTGGGTTGCTTGGATGTATCACAGCACTGCTATTTCTAGATGTAAATTTTGATATGATAATATAAACTTGACTTTGACTGATTTTTTCTTTTATAAACCCTAATACTACAAATTATAAATTTGAGAGATTAATATTACAAATTATAAACTGAAGGGATTAATAAACCCAAGGGATTGATATCATAAAGTCAGGTGACTAATAAACACAAGGGATTACAAACCCATGGGAATAATATTAAACAAAAGGAATTAATATTATAAACCTTAGGAATAACATTATAACCCTAAGCAATTAATAAACCCAAGGGATCAATATTAAAAACTCAAGGGATTTTAAACCTAAGGAAATAACAACGAACCTTGGGATTAATATTAAATTCCAGGAACATAAACCATAACATTAATAAACCCAACTCTGGATGCTGATGCTGGTTCGACGTGATGGGACTTTAGTCCCATGGCGAGTCCTGAGGGCGCTCGCACGTAATGGCCATATGGCCCCCTGCAGCGCCATAACTCATACAGTTAATATGCCAGCCTGCACTGCATTTATTCATTTCGCCTTGCTGGCTCACCACCTCGATCCGTCGGTTCAAATTGATATGGCTTTCGTTCTGGAGAATTCGACTGGTCCCTATGTTTTCTGCAAATCTCCGTCTCCTATTTGTGGTGCATGTCAAACTGACTGTGCGGAGTCGAGTGCTCGCACCCAAACCGGGCGTCGCTGCGCCATTCTTAGCTGTCTGGAAACTCTTACAGGTTTTCATTTCACTCAAAGAAGTTTTTGTAATCTTAACTCTTGTTTGCATTCTCAGACTGTAGATTTTCTATGGTCTTCTTCAAATACTACCTACTCCTTCTGCCCCAAGCATCCCTCGCAAAGCACTGTGGCGATGCCTTGACTTCGACATCGGATGAGATGTCGACAAGGGGCAAGCAGAGGTCACCCGTCCTGCCCTCGCCCTTCTACCAGTCCAACCTCTGGCTCTTCTGCGGAGGATGACGATTGGGGCCTTCTTTCAGATTCTAGATGGCAGAGGGGCCGCACCTCGCGTCCTGGGGGCTCTCACTCTGCTCAGCCTAAGCAGCGCCATCCATCCGTCCCTCCTCCGACTACTTCCCATGTTATTCATGCTCTCACCAGCCCGACCCTCCGCCAGACCTCACAGAGAGCGGAATTCCACTTCAATTGCACCCTAGACAAACCCGTCCTCACTGCGTTTGTTACCATTACCATTTGTTAAGAATCTGCTAGCACCGGCCAGGCTTCTGTTCCCTGTTTCGCCACCACCCTGCCTAGCCATCAACCCTCTCAGGCTAAAAATGATGTGTCAGGTCCTAATGCGCCCCTTGGCATTGGGCAATCCAACTTTGGAAAAGACAATGTGCAGGTGGACTTCTTCAGCAAAGACAACACCCATAATAAGGATAATGCAGAGGAAGAAGACGAGTATGGCTGCAGAATTGTGGAAGAACCGGACTCTCCAATTCCTGATCATTGATTTTGATCTCCTTCAGCCTATCATGGTACAAATTTCCATCTTTGTTGGAAAATTTTGGTTTTTGCTGTTCTCATCAGTTGTACAAGCTGTATGCTTTACTATTTTTCTGTCTTTTGTTAAATTAAAATGTATGCACTGTATACCAGTTTCCCTTTTAAGGGCGGTAAAATTTTTCTCTGAAGAACTAGTTTCCCACTCAGGGCAGTGCAGTTGTTTTTGTAAAAGCATGGACATCAAGCCTAGTTCTTAGGCTTACACATCTAATACTGGCACCGTTTTGTACTATAATGTTTCATAAATAGAATTAGTTTTACTGAGAAAAAAAAAACATTAATAAACCCAAGGGATTATGAACTAAAGGGATTAATATTAAACCCTAAGATTAATATTATAAACAATAGGCTTAACATTAAACCCCAGGAAGGTAAACCCTGTGATTAATATTAGAAACCCTAAGATACATGTTATAAACCTAAGGGATTAATAAACATATGGGATTAATATTAAAAGCCTTAGGGATTATAAACCTAAGGGAAAAATAGTAGACCACACGATTAATATTAAACCCTAGGAAAATAAACTCTAAGGTTAATGTTATAAACCTTGTGATTAATGTTCTAAACCCAAGAAATTAATACTATAAATGCAAGGAATTAATAACCTAAGTGATTAATATTATAAAATTAATGGATTATAAATTGAGGGGAATAATTTTAAACACAAGGGATTAATATTATAAACCTAAGGGATTGATAAACCCAAGGGATTAATATTAAAAACCCAAGCGAATGATAAACCTAAGGGACTAATATTAAACCCTAAGATTAATATTATAAACCGTAATACTACAAATTATAAACCTAATATTAAACTTTAATATTATAAACCAAATATTAAAAGGTCCTAATATTATAAACCTTGTATTAAACCCATTTTTTGTAATGTAACAATGTGACATTGAATAAATTACAATGTAATGTAACATTGTGGAAATGGACCATGGTTGACCATAGTTGAAAATTATTGACCATGGTTGATTTTCATATTGAGGCAATCTTTGTCACAATGTGACGTTGGACCATGGTTAACCATGGTTCATTTTCAAATTGTCCATGATTAACCATGGTTTACCAAGATTGACCATGGTTGACCATGATTGATTTTCATAATGAGACAATATTTCTCACAATGCGACATTTTACCATGGTTTACCATGATTTAACATGGTTGAAAATGGTTGACCATGGTTATTTTCATATTGAGGCAATCTTTGTCACAATGTGACGTTGGACCATGGTTGACCATGACTGACCATGGTTGATGATGGTTGAACATGGTAGATTTTCATATTGATACAATCTTTCTCACAATGCAACATTAGACCATGGTTGACCATGATTATAAACCAAAGGTATTTATATTAAATGCTATGATTAGTATTATACACCATATGAAAAATATTATACCATGTAGAAATATGAACCCTTGGATTAATAAACAAAGGATTGATATTATAAACCTAAGGGACTAATAAATGCAAGAGATTAATACTAACAACCCAAATGATTATAAACCTAAGGAAATAATATTAAACCCAACAATTTAAAATTATAAACCCAAGATATATAAACCCTAAGATAAATATTACAAACCCTAAAATACATATGGTTGACCATATTTGATTTTCATATTATCAAAATCTTCGTCTCAATGTGACATTAGAAAATGGTTGAGCATGATTGATTTTTATATTCAGATAATCTTTGTCACAATGTGACATTGGACCATGGTTGACAATGATTAACAATGGTTGACGATGGTTGATTTCATATGAGACAATATTTGTCACAATGTGATGTTGGACCATGATTTATTTTCACATTGAGACAATATTTGTCATAATGTGACATATGACCATGGTTTATCATCATTGAACATGGTTGACCATGGTTTATTTTCATATTGAAACAATCTTCGTCACAATGTGACATTAGACCATGGATGACCATGAATGACCATGGTTGACAATGGTTGACGATAGTTGAACATGGTTGATTTTCATATTGAGACAATATTTTTCATAATATGATGTTCAATCATGGCTCACCATGATTATAAACCCAACGGATTTATATTAAACCCTAGGATTAATATTATAAACCCTATGAATAATATTATACCCTAGTAATACGAACCCTTAGATTAATAAACCCATGGAATTGATATTATAAACCCAATAGATTAATAAATGCAAGGGGATGATACTAAAAACCCAAGGGAATAATATTAAACACAATTATTTAATATTATAAACCCAAGGTTGACTATTGTTGACCATGGTTGATTTTAATATTCACACAATATTTTTCATAATGCGATGCTGGACCATGGTTGACCATGATTGATTTTCATATTGATACAATCTTTGTCATAATGCGACATTGGATCATGGTTTTCCATGGTTTATTTTCATATTGAATCAATCTTTGTCAAAATGTGACACAAGACCATGGTTAACCATGGATGACTATGGTTGTCATAATGTGATGTTGGACCAAGAGACAATCATCATCAAATGTGACTATGATTGACCATGGTTGACCATGGTTGATTTTCATATTGAGACAAACTTTGTGATAATGCGACATTGGACCATGGTTGACCATGGTTGATTTTCATATTGAGAGAATCTTTGTCACAATGCGACGTTGGACCATGTTTGACCGTGGTTGACTTCCATATTGAAAATCTTTGTCGCAAAACGATGTTGGACCATGGTTGTCACAATGTGATGTTGGACCATTAAACAATATTTGTCACAATGTGACCATTGTTAATAACAATCATTGACCATGATTTATTTTCATATTAAGACTATTTGTCTCAATGCGTCATCGGACCATGGTTTATCATGGTTGATTTCCATATTGAGACATTAACAAATGTCTTAGGGTTTAAATCCCAAGGTATTTAAACCCTAAGATAAATATTATAAACCCTTAAATAAACATGGTTGACCATTGTTTACCATGGTTGATTTTCATATTGAAACAATATTTGTCACAATGCAATGTTAGACCACGATTGACCATGATTGATTTTGGTATTGAGAAAATCTTTGTCAACATGCGACATTGGACCATGTTTGACCATGGTTGATTTTCATATTGAGAAATTTTTTTTCTAATTGCGACATTAGACCACGAGTGACCATGGTTGACTATGGATGACCATGGTTGTCATAATGCGACGATAGACCAAGAGACAATCTTTGTCACAATGTGACCATGATTATTGACCATGGTTGAACATGATTGACCATGGATGACCATGGTCGATTTTCATATTGAGACAATATTTGTCACAATGTGGGGTTAGACCATGGTTGACCATGGTCGACTATCGTCTCAATGTTTACCATGTTTGACCACGAGTGACCATTGTTGATTTTCATACTGAAAAAATATTATGATAAACCCGAAGATAAATATTATGAACCAAGGTATATAAATCCTATGATGAATATTATAAATGGTAAAATAAACATGGTTGACCATGATTTACCATCATTGATTTTCATATTGAGATAATCTTTCTCACAATACAAAATTTGATCATGCTTGACCATGGTTGATTTTCATATTGAGACAATCTTTGTCAAAATGTGACATTGCACCATGATTAACCATGATTGATCATGGTTGACAATAGTTGACAATGGTTAACCATGATTGAAGTTGGACCATGGTTAACCAACCATGGTCGACCAACCATGGTCCAACGTCACATTTATGGTTCATTATAGGTCACTTATAGATAAGCCATGATTCCTGAGGTAAGTATGGTTCACCATGGTAGTCATGTTGATTATTGTTGACTGTGATGTCTATGTTGACTATAGTCGACCATGTCAACAATAGTCAATCGTAGTTAACCATGTGTTAATGTATAAATACTATAAACCCTACCATAATCAAACACATTTATCCCATGGGTCTATAATATTAATCCCTTGAGTTTATTAATTGTTGGCCATGTTGAGCATAAGTTGACGATGGTTTTTAAAGGTTAATTATGGTGACTATAACTGACCAAATTATATGACCATGATTGACCATGGTTGACCTAAGTTCCTCATGGTTCAACATGAGTGAAAATGGTTGACACATGTCAACCATACTAAATAGCGTCAACTATGGTTGACAATTGCTGACCATTGCCACCATAGTTAATTATGGTCAACTGATTAGAGGAAATTTTAGCCTAAAAGCGCCCATGAAATTTTCACGTAATTTCCATGTCATAATATGCAAATCAATCAAAATCCATTAAATTTAAAAAGGGGTACATGTAAATATTCTGGAGAGAAAATAAGAAAAACTATTTTTTTTTAATTGTATTTTTGACTTATCTTTGTATAGGTTTACTCAAATTTCAAGTGTAGACACTTGTTGGACGCAGAATTAAATTATGCATCTAACACGTATCTACACTTGAATTTTGAGTAAACCTATAAGGAAACAAGCCAAAAATACAATTAAAAAAATATTTTTTTCTTTTCCCTCCAAAAAGTCGTGACTATTATTTTATATTTTTTTCCTTAGGAGACCACTTTTAGGCTAAAATTTCCTCTAATTATAGTCAAACATGAGGATCATAGTTGATGATACCTGACTGTGGCTAGACTTTGGTTGACAACATGTGACTATTGTTAAACATCATTGACTATATTTTCACTATGGTTAATCATTGTTTGACTACGATTGAACATGTGTGACTATGCTTCTCCATCTTCATCCTTTAAAGGTTGACTCTGTTTGATCATGGTCAACTATTGTCTATTATATAATATTATAATATATAAACCAAATATTACATTAATGATTAATATTATATAAAATATTTTTAATATTGGAGTTTACAATATTGAATTTAATATGCGGGTTTATAATATAGGGTTTATCAAGCTTGACTAAAATCAATATATCATAAATTTTGTATATTGAATCCTAATATAAACCCTAATATGAAAGCCTAATATTATACCCAATATTATAAATCCTAATATTAACTCTAGTTGTATACCCTGATATTATAAACATCATATACTAAACCCTAATTTTATACTCGCTCTATATATTAAACCCTATAATTAGTAAATACTATACATTAAACACCCTATATTATAAACTCTAATATTGAACCAAATATTATAAATCCTAATAGTAAACCCAATATTAGAAACCCTATATTTAGGACTCAACATTAAACTTAATATTATATACTTGATATTAAAATTAATATAAACCTTGAGATTATAATATATTAAACCTCTAATATTAATATTATAAATAATAGTAATATTGAATAGTATTATAATTAAAATTATAAATGTTATTATAGTGAAGATTATAAATTAGCATTATAATTAAGATTAATAATAATTAATATAAATTTAGATGTATAACATATTTGTAATTTGTATAAATTTAAATGTAATTATAATTGAGCCCAGAGCCTTATTCCATAACCTAGTATTAGGGGATGTGTAAGTTTGTCTCTCCTTTGTGTCCCTTTAATATATATATATATATATATGTTTTAAATAGAAAAATAATGTTGGTTATAATTAAAAAAAATATGCTCTAAAATAATTAGAAGTAAAAAAATGTGTAAATCAAATCTTATAGTTTTCAAAAATATTTCAACGGAAGATTTAAATAAGTATTTGAAGATCTATGTTAACTAATTTATATCAATATCAATTTTATATATAAAAAATTAAGTTCTTATGGTTAATTTTTTTATATAATCCTATATATACTCTTTTTAGCATTCAAAATTACAATTTAAACAATGAAAAATAACACATTGTATTTTGCATTCTAAAAAAATTTACACATGAAGAAATTTGATTTCTCTCTACCATTATTAGATCCATACTTAAAATAGATCTATACTGATTTTACAACAATTTATTTTAAATTATAATTTTAAATAATTTTTGTTTTCATTTCAAATATTTGTAAAATTAGTCTTACAATTTCAAATATGTTTTCATTTTCTTAAATACAAGTTCAAATATTTCAATATCTTTATCAGTTTTTTTTGGTAGTACCTTTCATTTTCTCTTTTTTCTCTTTTTTATTTTACTCCATCTTCATCATCATGTCCAGATACATCACCCCATCGGGGAAGGGAATTGAACCTGTGATGTGTGCTATAACAACTTGCCTCATTACTGTTTAACCAAGACCCCATAGACTTAAATATTTCAATATTGTTTTTAGTGGAATAGACCAATTTATTTAGTGTGTCAAAATTTTTGATTGATAAAACTCTTCTATGCATTCGCCACAATAAACTATTACCTAATTAGATCCAAGATTGTCCTCAGTGCAAATATTTCTTGTAGATTTATAAAAAATATCCACCATAAATATCTTTCACTATTGTTGAAAATAATTGTAAAATTAGTTTTACTTTAATTATAGGTTAAAGCAGTTTTTAAAAAGTCAACATTTTCTTTAGAATCCAAATTCTAATATTTCAACAAAATTAGTACCAATAATTTATTACTTGATTAGATCAATAACCGTCTTCGGTGCAATGTTTCTTCTGGATTTATCAAGGATATACATCAGTAAATAAATTTCATTATTCTTTAAAATAATTATAAAATCATTTTTACTTTAATTAGGAAAGGGAGCTGGTGGATCATTTTAAAAATATGTTGATAGAGCCAAATCAGAATAGACATGAAGCTATTGACAAAATAACAAGACACACTCCTTCAGTCGTCATCAGAGACTAGAACTTAGCTCTATTAAGAGAAGTCAGTATGGAGGAAGTGGAAGAAGTAATTATGAATATGCCAAGGAATAAAGCACCAGGCCCTGATGGGTTTACAACTGTTTCAAAGCGGCATGGAAATTTATGGGTCGAGACATTTGGGAAGTGGTAGAGGAATCCAAGAGATATCGTAAAGTATATCCTGCTCTCAATGCGACCTTCATTACTCTGATCCATAAATAGGAAAACTCAAACACTCCGGTAGGATTTTGTCCTATAACATTATGTAATGTGATTTACAAAATTTTATCCACTATTATGGTAAATAGATTAAAACCTCTTCTACCAAATCTCATTTCTGCGGAGCAAATAGGATTTGTTACTGGGAGACAAATCCTAGATGGAATTTTTACTGTACAGGAAGCAATTCATTCGTTAAAATATATGAAAATGAAAGGAATGCTGATAAAATTGGACCTTTTTAATGCATATGATCGGATTAGTTGGCCTTATCTAATTACAGTTTTGAAAGCTTTTGGATTTGATCAGAGGTGGTTGCAGTGGCTTCATTCATTTATCACCTCTCCGAATTTTTCCATTCTCCTCAATTGCATTCCATCTCATCCTTTTAATATCTCTAGAGGGCTCCGACAAGGAGATCCCCTTTCCCCTTTTCTTTTTATATTAGTAGCTAAAGGTCTGGGAAGCTTACTTAAGGCTCACTTAGTGGAAGGTAAGATTAAAGGTTTAAAATTATGGGGACCGACTCTTTCTCTGACTCACCAAGAGTTTGTAGACAATATTCTTCTATTTTTCCAGGCATCTGTGGGAGAGGATAAAGACATTTTACAAATTCTGGATCTTTTTATGGACGCATCAAGTACTCTTGTTAACACTGATAAATCAAATGTTTACTTTTTTAATGTTATCAATGCTACTCAAGCTTTCTTGGAAAGAACGCTGGGATTTAATATAGGCACATTTCCTATGAAGTATTTGGGAGTACCATTAAGTATTACACCTTTAAGAATTGCTGATTGGAAAGATCTTATCACCAAAATGGAGAAAAAACTGCATAATTGGGCATTTCGAGTGCTGAATGCTCCTGGGAGATTAATCTTACTAAAATATGTTCTTAAATATATTCCTATTTATCAATTATCAGGCAGAGCTATCTCGAAAAACATTTGCAATCATCTAGTTAATATGTTTAAAAAATTCCTTTGGAAAGGTGCACATGATTGTAGGAAATGGGCTCTTCTTTCATGGGATAAATTAATCAAAGTAAAAACGGAAGGAGGTTTAGGCCTTTGGGATCCATATATTTTAAACCAAGTCATGGGAGCAAAACTGTGGTGGAGATGGATCCAAGGAGGACAAGATTTATGGAAGATGATATGGGAAATAAAATATGGTATGCCCCAGTCAGTATCAAGAAAATGAAAAACAGATTCTATTCCAAAAGGATCCACTATCTGGAATCTTGCAGCAGTTAACAAATTTCTAATTAGACATCATAGTTTTTGGGAAGTAAGGGAAGGAAGGACTGCAGTTTTTTAGGAAGATTCGTGGCAACAAAGAGAAAAACTATTCAGTAGACTTGATCTAGGAGAACTTTTCTTGTTCACCAATACCCCAAATAAAAGGTTAATTTATAATTACTGGTCTCAGTATCAGAATAATCAGTGGAGAAAATGGAAGGAGAAAGTAGATTGGCCAGGAGCATCAGAAACGTTGCAATGGAACAATTTTGAAAAGGAGTTGAAAACTAGGAAAATAAGGACTACAACAGGAAGTGACATTCTTATATGGGGATATCAATCTAAAGGGATGTTCACTATCAATGAAGCTTATAATATTCAATCTTAGAATAACAATCATAATGTGAGATATATATGGAGGAAAATCTGGTCAATGAATCACTGGCCAAAAGTCGAATATTTCCTTTGGCTTTTAAGTCATTGGAAAATTCTAACTTGGGATAATTTGCAGAAGAGAGGAATGCATGGCCCAACAATTTGTTACATGTGTAGGAAAAAATATGAATCAATAGAACATATGTTCAACACATGTGAAATTTATACCTCATATGGAGGAAAATGGAAAGCACATTCAAAAAAATTGATAGAGATCGTACAAATATAGATACAACCATTATCAGTTGGAGAAAAGGAGGTTTTAATTGTGGAGTCTTGAATAGAGCATGGAGATTATCTATTGGATTCTTATTCTGGGGTATTTAGAAAGAAAGGAACCAACGCATATTTAGAGGAGAAGAAAAAACGAGTGCCCAAATATGGGATAAACTGATAGAGAATATCTGAGAAACAATTCTTGTAAAAAAAATGGATGGAGGAAGACTGGAAGGTGGAAGGAATTGAAACTCAAATAATGATCAGTTTAAATTTAAAACCTCAAATGTTGTCAAATACTCTATAGAAATATAGACCTCCTCAACAAAATCTACAAGATAGATGGAAGGTACCGCAAAATGGATTCATTAAACTTAATTTTGATGGTGCATCAAAAGGAAATCCAGGGCAAGCAGGTATAGGAGGGAATTTTTAGAAACTCCCGAGGTGAAGCCTATCGAGTATATGCTATGGATTTTGGTCATGCAACTAATAATGAAGCGGAGTTGACAACAGTTAAACAAGGATTAATCATAGCAAAAAGAGAAAATTACCAACGACTTATAATCGAAGGAGATTCTGCTATGGTTATAGGGGTTTTAAGTAAATTGCAGCAAGGATCAACATGGGAAAAGATAAGCTAAAGTTGGCGAACTACAAACTTAATTCATGAAATTGGATTGCTGATTAAACAAATCCAATATCTGATACCCTTACATGTTTGCCGAATAGGTAATGAGGTGGCAGATTATTTAGCTAATTGGGGTTGTAACAATACATAAAGACATTTGGATGTTACACCAAGAGCCAACATTTGGGATATAGAATTACACTCTCTGCAAATTATCGTTAACAAAGATCTAACAGGAGATCCCAGATCAGGGTGTCAATTCGATGATAGGTTGGGTGGCCATACCACGTGCCCTGACACACGGTAAGGTTGGTAAGGCTGTCAGAGGGCCATTAAATAGAGCATTATGAAGACCTCTCCCACGATCATATAATGAATGAACCACGTTTTTTCCCTTGCATTCACTGCATGTTGAGGTTTGGAACTCGAAAAACGTGCTGGATGTTGGGTTGCAAAGAGATAATTGAAATTAGAAACAACATTCTTCAAAAAGCAAAGAGTTTTTGGATGCAGACGATGGTTTTGACAGTCAAAGGTTCTGAAGCTCAACATCATCAACGTTGGCGAAGACTCAATGGGTATGTAATGGTTCTTACCATCCTTACTCTACAATATGGTTTCCCTATTACCTCTTTGTCCAAGAAAGAAACGATTCTCCCAGGAATCCCTCTTAATTTTCTAGTTTCGTTTACTTCTCAGATTACTCTGAACCTACATGTTGAGGTAGAGGTATTAGGTTTGGAGATTGAACCATGTTTTAGAAGTCCATCTTTCAATTCTTTTGATAGTAGATTTGGGAAATTAACATGCATTGCGTTCAATGGGTTATTCTATTGGCTTTGTTCAAAGGGTCTGGCTGGTCAATCTCCTGGGATGCATATGTTAGTATGCAGAATTTCCAGCTCATATCCCTGTTTTTCTGTCTTTATCGTGTCAAAGGAATTTTCCTGTAGCTTTATATGTTGGCCTCTATGTTTCAGTGTATTACTCTGTTTTGAGGTTTACACTTTTCGTTTATTTTCCTATGGGTTTCTTTAGTATGGGCGGGCGTTCCATCGGCAAATAGACCTGGTTTCCTTTGGGCAGGTTGAGGCTACAAAAAACTAATGAATATGTATAGAAACTTTCTATATATAATAGAAAATGGAAAGGTACTACATAATTTGCAAAAAAAAAAAAAATTACAATTTAAAAGGGTTTTAAAACTTTATTTTTACTTAAAACTTTCATTATCTCTATGGATTTCAGTCATTGATTTCTTTCCCTGAATAATGCGTTATCATTAGTGAGGTTTTTAATATTCATAAATACTTGACGACTAGATTATATGGTTTATATATTCATAAATACCCCCTCACCAGATTATTTCGAGAATCATACAGGTGAGCATAGAAGTGTAAAATGAAACCAATCTTTTCTCATTATTATTTCCAGCCAATTTGTTTGCGTCTTTTATTTTAAAAAAACCCTAGTATCAATAATCATCACTATTTCTTCCATTTCCCAAAGCAGATGTCTTCCTTCGACTATTAAGAAATAATCATAGGGTTATACACTTGGCCTATCTGTATTGTAGTGATTAGGCCGATCTACGAAATTCCCTTGTGCCTGCAAAGATGCCATAAACATGTGAACTTTCGTGGATAAACTATTTTATGCAATTTATTAGGTTGTGAAATGTAGTGTATCTTTTTCTATTTGTATTATGTAATTCTTTTTACTTTATTGTCATTTTCATTCTTGCAAATTATTTGTACGTGTTAATTTTTTTTTTTTGGGTAAGTTTTGTAGTTTTTCTAATTTTTATTTTTTATTAGATCAAAAAGAAAAGTAGCTTACAATCATAATATACACTCGATGGCTTCAATTTGTCCGTAGGAAACCATGTTTGTTGGCCACCTCAAAGAGTTAAAGGCCAGCTAAAATTGATAAAGTTTAAACATGACTCTATTTGCCTTAACATGTATGTTATCTATTACATCCAAAGACTTAATCAGAAAGTAAATGCTATCTGTAATGTGCATCTCAAAAAGACAAAAAGTAATAAGACTTAATCATCATATGATTCAATAGGCGTTGGGTCCTTAACACTAGACCTAAGCATATCAACTTGGTTCATAATTTGCAAGTGACATTCCATTCGGCCAAGGCGAACATTTCGGTGATGTTGAAGAAGATGTATTTCCTGGATGTCCCTTCGCATTTCAGAAAAAATAGACATCGCTTACGGATCACCACCTATTTCTTGAACATTAATAATGGCCTTAGCCAATAAGCATTTCATTGTCTAGTATGTATGAATGAACTATTTGAATAAAAACATTCTACCCCTGGTAGTACCCGGATCTGTCAAAAACTCCATCTCTTCCTTTGAGATGTCTTCCTCATTTTTTGTTTGATGGGCACCCTCCCAACCTGAAATAAGTGATTTCACATGAGCAGGCATGCCTACCCTGTAGGCCTGGAAGATATTTCCCATTATTTCTTTGTCTAACTTTATTCCCCTCCTGCTTGGGCCCACTTTTGACTTTCCTTTGTCCTTTGCTTCTTTTTCATTGGTTGCCCTTTCACCATTTTGTTTTGCAGATAATCAACCGACAACTGAATTATATTTCTAGGCTGGAACAGGTGCTAGACTAAGGGTTTGAGAATAACTGTAGAGGAGCTAATAATACATGTGGAGGGCAACATGATTTCAAAAATTGATTTAGTTAAACAACGGAGGAAAGTATCCTGATTGTTGAGAGTAACCTCCTCAATTTTAGTGGTATGTTGTGTATCATCAATCATTCTTCCTTTATCCCTGCAAACTATGAAATTTTCAATAAGGACACCAAGAGGTGCATCTATTTTCCAAAGATGGATTACATTCATAACATGCAGCGATGAATCATGTAGAGACAAAGTGTTTCCATTCACCAGCAAGACTAGGACATAGACTTGACGGTAACCTGAAAACACAACTGGAGACATGCCACTGTTGCCCCCAGAAAATAGACTTGAGTAGTTTCACAAATGAAATTAGAAACGAAACCCTCCCTATTCTTGGCAGTAGAAATATACCCCCCGAGGGAGAACCTAAAGGCCATCTTACCAAACTAGGTATCATATCGAACAAGACTGTCCCCCCAAAGTGTCATTGAAAGCCATGCATTCAATTTCATGGAGTTTCCTGAGCTATGGAGGTTGCAAAAAGGGCAAAAAGGCTATATTGTTACTTATTTTGCACTTGTTATTTTTTGAAATATGTGCCAATTTATGGGTCAAGACGAACCGTTGGAAATAATACACGTTGGGTGGCAACTCTAAAGTTTGAAATTTTATTATTGTAAATTAAAATATAATAATAAGTGGTATTATTAAGTGATTTTTCTTTATAAAACAAATAAGATATAATTTATTTATTTATATATTATTTTTTATTTTCAATTTATTAATTTTCAATTATTTAAAAGCTAAAATATTTTTGCCACAATCGATTATTTTTTTCTGTAAAACTTTAGTTACTTGGAGAAAATCCATAGCGATAGTTAAGCACTCATAGCCATCAAGGTGGAGCAGCAGTGGTGGTTGAGGTGGTCGTTATTTATTTTCCAGGGATTAAAAGAAAATTTATTTATTATCTGTGTGATGTTAGTGACTTGATTTTTGTCTTTAACATTTTTATACGGTTTAAAGTATCTTGCTTCTTAATTTATAACATCTATCATGCTCATGAAAAGGATAACCAACAAATCACAGACAAAATATGATGTTCAACATTAAACATCCTTAAAAGAAGAATTCAAAAAAATTTGTGATCTCTATCAATTTCGTTGGTTTTTGAGATTTTGATATATGATGCTTATCATCACAAATTCAAATATCCTTGAACATTTCAGAAGAACAATTTAAAAATATTTAAAATGTATGACTATGTGGTTTAAAAGAAAAAATATTTCTTACTTGTAAGATGTTACTGACTAAATTTTTATTTTTAAAGTTTTCATACCATTTAAAGTATCTTTCTTTTTTCGATCACAAAAAGTGTTTGTAGAGCCCACTTCAATTTGTTTTTTATAATGTGGCAAAAGATGAACACAATCATGTCGTGAAGACTATACCATATGAGGCATAAGCCCAGTGGCATAATCTTGTAGATGAACATTTCACTAATATCATTGAACGGCAACAACGTGTTCACAACTCATTCCCTGGTTTCCACTTTCACTTGTTTGTTTCTTTTTTCTTTCCTTGTTTCTTTTCCTTGTAACACATCATGTTGAATTCTTTTTTTTGGGTGGAAAGTTGAGAGTCTCCCAAAAGAGCTTGTTGATTGTTATACCCACTTTAGGGCATGTCAAGGCAACATTACAATATGAATAGTTGAGAAAAAACTACAATATAAAATATAATTTCAAATATTTGTTGATGCTTAGGACATAAGGATTGGAGCAATGATAGGAATAAATTAAACCTTATTTCATATAATTGATTAGTAATAACTTATTTACTACATAATTCAATTCTAGTGTAACTGAGAGAGAATTTCTTGTTGCGTTAAAATGTGAAGTTGGGTTACACTTTTTGCCTTTTTTTGAGAAAAAAAAATATCATTTTAGAATTTTCTGTTTAGAATTTCATTTTACGATAAAAATAAAACTTGCCAGAAATTTTATTAGCATTCTCTTATTTATTTTTTGGAATTTTTTAATTCACATTTGATATGTCAAATTAACAATACTTTGAGTGTGTGTTCTTTAACAATCAAGGGATTCATAAAAAGTCATGTTGAGTAGCACTGGTGTATTCTTTGATAACTTGGTGTTTTTGAGAAAAAAATGTGTTGAAACAATCTAGACATATTCTACTTTAGTATTGTTCTATTTACGAAACCAGCTGATGCATATCATAATTACTAGATTTTTTTGAACTGAACCAATATGAAAAAAGTACAGATTTTGAATATGTTTCGGTCGGCATCAAGTTTCTCAACATATTAGTTATAAACTAAAAATCTAAAAATACTCATTATAGACAACATACCAATGTAATGCACCATAAATTTTTCAATTTTTTACAGTGTATTTTGGGAGATACAAAATTTTGATTTCATTGAATCATAGCTCTTCAGAATTTTTTTGCACCCATTTTATTAGAAAATTAATTAAAATTAGTAAATATCTATGGAATTCCATAAAATTTATATCTAATGAAAGCAGTCTGAATTCTGCAAATGTTAGTCTTGGTTCCAAAAGTTAATTCATAAAATTTGATGAAGTTTAACCATTCCAAAGTTGAAGAAATGTGTTCAGGGCCGAACTGCAACGTAGTTGCAGATGTTTTAGTTCCGCTGAATTTTTGTAGTAGTTTGGTCGAAATTTTATCCATGCACCATTCCGTTAATTTTAACGATAAACAAAGTTCGGCCTAAATTTTTGTTGCAAATTCTGTCGGCCGGATAAAATTGGATAAAGCCCCTCCAAAAAAAGAAATTTCGCAACTCTATAAATAACCGAAAATGAAAACAATATTTTTGCACATTTCTTCATTTGGACTGAATTTGCAAAGGAAAATTTTTGGGCTGAATTTTCAAAGGAAATTTTCTTGGGGTATTTTTTAAAGGGACCTTTTTTTAGAGTAAATGTTTTGGGCTGAAGTAAATCTTTTATAATGATTTTTTAAAGTGATTTTTTGTCTAAATTTTTTAAGTGAGATTTTTTTTAGGACTTTGAAAGAAATGTTTTGAGCTTCATTTTTAAAAGATATTATTTTGGTGGCATTTTTAAAGTGATTTTTTTTTTAAAAAAAATTAAGTGTTTTGGGTTGAAGTATATCTTTTGTGCAAAAAATTTAAAGCAAGTTTTTTTTAGATTAAATATTTTGTGATGATATTTTGAAATGAGCTTTTGTCTAAATTTTGATAGTGAGTTTTTTTACAGGATCTTGAAGGAATTTTTTTGAACTTCATACCAAATTATCATGGGAAATAAAAAAAATAGCAAGAGAAAATATGATCGAACAAGATACCTTGAGGCTCGTAGAGAATACGGGAGAGAATATCACAAAAAAATGAGAGAAGAATGCTCAAATATTGAAAGGGAAAATCAACCTCAACTAGAAGTTGAAGCAGATATATAAATGTAAATACTATAAATAATATTTAAAATTTAACTAGTGTATTGTGAAACTTAATTTTTATTTGATGAACTAATTTGAAAAATATTTTGCAATGTAAAAAGAGAGAGATATTCCTCATAACATTGATGATGAGATAGAAAATGTTGAAAGAGAAAGTGAAAAAGATATTGAACCCATGATTGAAGATGTTGAAAATGTTGAAAGAAATTCAAGTGAAGAAATTGAATCACCAGGTATATATATATATATATATATATATATATATATATATATATATATGTCATGTGTATTATTGAAATTATACATGTTTATTAATTTTTCAATTTCATTCAAATGCTATTTTTTAATTTAATTATTTATTAAATCTTTAAAATCATTTTGTACATTTAATTCTGTTATGTATAGATGAAATCAATATCGATGATGAGATGTTAGAAAATATTGACATTGACACATATGGAGATAAAAAATTTAACCTTGTTATACAATATTGTGTTAAGAACGTTATTGATATGTTCTTCAAAGATGAAAATGTGGTAGTTCAAGCCCAAATTTTGAGAATTATCTTAACATCAAAGAAATTAAAAGAAGCTATGACTCTGTTGTTCAAAAATCAACAAAAGATAAAAAAATGAAGGAAAATGTGGTACAAAATATAAATAGTGCTCTAAAGTCAATTGGAAGATCTAGAAATAAAAATGATTTAGATGCACGTAGAGAAATAAAAATGGCAGTGGTTTCATCAAGTACTAAAGAGAATCGTTTGGTAAATCTATTGGCACAAGCATTAGGGACCTCACAAAAAAAATTGCACAAACATTGGAAATTTCGATTGCAAATAGATGTAAATGATGAGATCGCTTTTTGGATAGTTATCTGTAGGCAACCATACAAATATAGAGTTGGAGAATATGTTGAAAAAATAATATATGAATATTGGATGAAAAATTCATATGTTTCACCAAAATAAAGGGATGTAATGCGATGAAGAATAGATCGAAATCAGTACGAAGAGCATGCGAAACATATCTTGGATACCACTCAGAAAGAGTTGTTCAATAAGTTCATAGAAGAGTACCATGGAATTACTATCTCAATCAATTCTTTTGTGCAACAAAAACCATGGAATATTAAACCTATCACTGTACGTGACACTTGTTGTTGTCATTATCATGTGGAATTTGAGTTATATTATGACACATTCCTTAATTGTGGTAAATTTTTTTGGAAAAATTCACCTCCTCCTTCCACTATCTATGATTTCATATCTAAAATTCTATGTACAAGGGAAAGCCATGAATTATTTTACCAAAAGAAATGTGTTGGTGATAAAAAATGTGATCATTGTGGAAATTTGACTTTATTTCACAAAAAATATCATATTGATATAAATGATCTATCATTGTCCAAAATAAAATTGAAATAGAAGAGATATGAATATATTCATACATCGATTGGTTCAAGTAGTACTACAAGTGCTAAAAGGATTGATTTACAAGAAGAATAATTTTTTGTGATAAAGTTTTTTAAAAGGTTTGAGGCATAAATTTATAAATACACCAAGAATTCCCATAGAGCTTGATGGCAATACTTTCAATTCAAAAAAATCCACAAATTTTTTTCCACCTGAGACCATTTTAATTGTAACACTATTTACTATTTTTGACAGTTTTTTGGGTCTTGAACTTTCAAAGACGTTTGGGGATCCTAAACAACATTTTTTGGGCATCAAAGGTCTAGTGAAACTGAGTCAGAGAACCGATATTCACTGTTAGCAATTGTATTCCTCATATAGGTCTTTCTAAGGAGGCATCACATGTGTCAAAAGGAGATAGTATGCCAAAGTTACGACCCTGGGAAATTGATGTACCAATTTAGCCCGACGGGGCCCACAGTCCGATGTTTCATCTCGTAGGGTTAGGTTTTTAGATGTTTATGGTTTTCCATTGTTTCCAAATAATAAATAGGCCTTCGAGCCTAATTGTAACACATTTCAGAGGCATGTAGCCACCACATTGTTTCTCAGAGATAAGATACTAGCACCCTAGCTAGTTTATTTCCATTATCTTTGTAAAAATATTTCAGTTATGAGATATTAATGAAATGAAGTTTTATTTCTATTGCATATCTGTGTTTATGTGTATTTATATATTTTATTGCATTCATGCATAAGTACAGATCAGTGTTATCACACCGATTTTCTCTTTCTCGATCCTTCTCTGCATGTCCCTAACGAGGTTGGGGTATAAGGAGTTAGGGCTCGATCTGGTTGAACCTTTGTAAGATCAGCCTCGAAAACCATGATGACCGCCCATGGGGTACAAAAATAAAGATGAGAGAGCACGATATCCTATCAAAATATTGCTCGAGGAGGCCCTCGAGAAAAAAATGAATGTGATGATGGATAACTTTTCCTAGATTATTCAACGACTTCCCGTCGACGGTGTATCTGCATCCAACAACCACTCTAGAGGTGCAACCCCTTTTAAGGTAAAAGTAAACTTTGAAATTCCCATATTTGAGGGCCAAATAGATGTAGGCATCATAGATATATGGTTGAATCTATTAGAATGGTATTTCTCAGTTCATGACTTTTCCAACCAGGAAAATATTATTTTTGCACTCCTCAAAGCTGCCCCCCATGTCAAGGACTGGTGGGAAACCTATTGTGATCAAAAGGACAAGAGGGAAACCTCTCTGTTCAGCCGCATCCACTTGGAATTATTTCTAAGATTCCATCAAGGAACAATATTATCCCTTACGGAGCTATGAGGACAAGTACATACAATGGACTACATTGCGGTAACAAAGGGATCAAGATGTGCATGAGTTGATGAATTTGTTCCATACCATGTGCACAAAATTGGGTATCAAATATTCAAAGAAACATTGGTGCTAAAGTACCACAGCTTTCTAAAAAAATAAATTCAAGAGGAAATGGTGTTCCTCGACATCTCCTCGCTTGGCCGATATGCTACCAAGATTGAGCAGAAGTTCAAACATAAGAAGCGAAATTTTGGATCTATGAATCAGAAGCAAGGGAAAGGTGCCTCCAAACTGCAGAACAAAGGAAAAATCCAAGGTGAGGTGGCCCAAGATAACCCGCCAAAGCCATAAGAAAATAACAACACTGCAAAGCCAAATAAGGACATGGGAAAGTGGTGTGAATTCCATAAGATCTCCACTCACAACACAAGTGAGTGTCAGGAAAAGCAGCCAACGATGGTCGAGATGAAGGATTTTGAATCAGATGCATTCTCCGACATTGAATCAGAACCTGACAAGGGGAGTAAAAAAGGGAAGCAAATTATCGATGCAGATCCCAACACCATCGTTTCCACCATGAAGATCCAGAAGGAGGAACCAGAAGAACTAGAGGAGGAGGAATGCCTCTTCCATTCCCAAATGTGGGTAAAGGGTTCCCCGATACAGTTAATTATTGACAGCTGGAGCCAAAAGAACCTCATTTCAGCAAATGTCGTGAAGCGATTGGGCTTTTCAACCACAACACTCCCACAAGCATACACCATTGGGTGGCTTCACCAAGGACGAGATCTCTGCATCAACCATCAATGTCACCTTCCCTACAACATCAAGCCCTTCACAGATGTGGTATTATGTGAAATTTCCCCTCTTTATGTTTGTGATGTATTATTAGGCCAACCATACTTATGGAGTTGACATGCTATATATGAGTCCCAACCTCGCGCTGTTATTATTACGTTGGGAAATAAGTTGTACATGATACTATAGGTTGCACCACCTACCACCATCTCTTTGGTTACTGCAAAACAATTCAGTAAGCGCCTTTCCAAAACTGAGATTTTTTTTTTCTTGATGATATGCCCTCAGGGCAAGAAGAAGGTTGTGGCCACGACCTCTAGACAGGGCTCCTATACACGACAACAATAAATGGACAAGGTAATGGAGGAGTATGGGGACATCTTGACCTCACCTGCAAGAGTGCCTATGCACTGTTAGGTCAAGCACCCCATAGATCTGAACCTAGGTGCGTTGCTTCCCAATGGACCAATATATTAGTGCTCTATTTTGGAGAACGATGAAATCAAGAGGCAGATTCAGGAGTTGCTGCAGAAAGGTCACATCTAACCAAGTTCATCACCTTGTGGGAGCCCGATCGTGTTGGTGCAGAATAAGTATGGGACTTGGAGACTCTGTATTGACTATCGAGTGCTGAAAAATATCACTGGGTGGAATAGGTACACGATCCCATGGATTGATGAACTTATCGACCAACTCAAGGGAGAAATATATTTTAGAAACATCGAATTGAAGTCCGGGTATCACCAGGTACCAATTGAACCCTACGATGTGTGGAAAACTAGCTTCAAAGCCAAGGAGGGCCTGTTCGAATGGCTGGTCATGCCTTTCGAGTTTACGAATGCTCCTACAACCTTCATGAGGCCGATGAATGACATATTGCAGCCATTCACCAAATAATTTGTAGTAGTGTACTTGGATGACATCCTGATCTTCAACCATACTTGAGAATATCACCTCCACCACATCTGAAAGGTCCTCCAAACACTACGGCAACACAAGTTGTGTGCCAATTTGGAGAAGTGCACTTTTGGCATGACCCAGGTTCAATATTTGGGGTACATTATTGATGGGTGGGGGGTGCATGGGGATCCAACCAAGATCCAAGTCATTTGGGATTGGCCAGCCCTACCCACGCTAACAAAACTCCACAAATTTTTGGGTCTTGCTAAATTCTACCACAGGTTCATGTTGGGATTCTCTAATATCACTTGGCGCTTGAGTCAAGTCACCAAGGGAAGAGCGAAAGAAAAATTATTTTGGTCTCAATCTCAAAAAAAGGTGTTCAAAGAGTTGAAACATCACCTCTTCTTTGCCCCAATTCTCACATTAATAGACTTGAAATAACCATTTGAGATTGAGACAGATGCCTATGACTTGCTATTGAGGTAGTTCTTACTCAACATGGGCATCCAATGGCATATCACAGTGAGACATTGTCTGACACAGTACGGAAGTATACCACTTATGAAAAAGAGATGTATTCCATTGTGCAGGCTTGCCAAAAATGGAAGCATTACATTTTGGGGAAGGAAATGGGCATCCACATAGACCACTGACCCCTACAGTTCATACAGACACAAGAGAAGTTGCAGAACGATTTCCATCAGAAGTGGTCCACATATTTGCAATAGTTTGATTTGAACATTACGTACAAGAAGGGGAAACACCAATATTGTTGCAAACTGCCTCAGCCGACCACTGATCGTGGTGCTAACCATCATGCTCAGCTCTTGTGGGCACGAGACTTCTAAATGGTCACTTCTCTACAAGTGCGATCCAGAATTCGGCCACACATACAAGACACCCTTGGAGGTAACCGAGTTCCAAATTTTAACCTCCAAGATGCACTGCTATGTCACCTAGGACACCTTTATGTTCCTTCAAGCGAGCATGCCAAGATTATTTGGGAAGTGCACTATAGTCGGGTCGCTAGTCATTTCGGGGTCGAGGAAACAATGGCAGTACTGCAGAATTATTTCTATTGGCCAAACCTTCGATAAGATGTTAGGAAGTACATCAGATCCTGCACTGCCTGCGAAATTTCCAAACCGGCCATAAAGAAGCAAGGCCTATATACTATGCTACCTACCCCTAGTTGACCTTGGGAATCCATCTCCATGGATTACATGTTGGGCCTTCCTTCTACTAAGCATGGAAATGACTGTGTTTTCGTGGTCATCGACATATTCTCGAAGACGACCATTATGGCGACCTGCAAGAAGAATATCACAGCAGAAGCCACTGCTAAACTCTTCTTTGAAAGAGTGTGGGTACACTTTGGGATCCCATAGTATATCATCTTAGATCAGGAAAACAGGTTCCTTAGTACATTTTTTTCCAATCTCTAGTCAATGCTAGACACCAATCTCACCAAGTCCACAACTTTCCATCCCAAAATGATGGCCAGACATAGGCTGTCAATAGGATGATGGTACACATTCTGTGCATGTACAACTCAAATCATCCACACACATGGGATGAGAGCCTCCCCTATGTACAACATGGCTATAACTAGGCCCTCCACAACTCAACTGGCCACAACAAATTTCAAGTGGGCTTGGGATTCTAGAAACTCTGTACCATTGATGTAGCCATGCCATTTGCAGCTACTTAGGCCGATTCGGATCATGTCCAGTCTGAAGCTGACAAGGTGAAAAACTTCATTGAGTGAATTCAAAACATCCACCAATAGGTTCATGTCATATTGGACAGAGCTAATGCTAAGTACAAGCAGCGACATGATCAACATCGGGTGCAACAAAACATCTAGGTGGGTACCAAAGTGTGGCTACATTTGTATAAGGAACACCTCTCTAGACCCCAAAAAAAGTTTCGCCCACTCCGATATGGGCCATACACCATAACCAAGGTTTTAGGTGACAATCCCTTCGAGCTCAGTATTCCACCATTCCTTGGTCTGCTCCCATTGTTCAATGTGGACTTCCTTTAGCCCTACTTTCCACCTCTATTGGACACATTTGACATGGAAAAAAAAATCACATCAATAGAGTTAAACCCAGACTGCATGGAACAAGCCACAACTGATCGAATTATGGACACACAAATCAAGAACACCCATCAGCAGAGGATCCAACTATATAGAGTTGTCAAAGAAACCCAATTCCTTCACTAGGGCAACTGGCTCACCAAGGACCAAGTTCAATAGAAGTTTCCTCATCTCATGGAGGAACTCAACGCAATGGGTACCAACCTTCCTAAGGGGGAGGAATGATCTAGGTGGATATTGGTAGCCACCCGCCTATTCCACTTGGACCCCCACCATTTTTTGTTTCAGTTTTTCAGTTTCCTTAATTGTAGCACAATTTATAATTTTTGGCAGTTATTTTGGGTCATGAACTTCCGGAGCCATTTTGAGGCCCTAAATGGTGTTTTTTGGGCATGAAAGGTATGGAAAATATGAATCAAAGACTTGATATTTTCTCTCAACAATTGTATTCCTCGTATAGATAATTATAACAAGATATCATGTGTGTCAAACAGAGATAGTATGCCAAAGTTACGACCCTAGGAAATTGATGTACTAATTTACCTCGACAGTGCCCATAGTCTGGCATTTCATATCTTAGGGTTAGGTTTTTGGATGTTTATGGTTTTCCATTATTTCTCAATAATAAATAGGCCTTGGAGCCTCATTGTAACATAGTTCAGAGGCATTTAGTCGCTACATCTCTTCTCAGAGATAAGCTACCAACACCCTAGCTAGTTTATTTCCATTTTGTCTATAAGAATATTTCAATTATGAGATATTAATGAAATCAATTCTTATTTTTGCTGCATCTCAGTGTTTATGTGTATTTCTATATTCTATTTCGTTCTTGCATAATTCTGGTTCAGTCCCATGTATCGAGACCCATTTATGCTTCCTTTCCTTTCCTCATCACTTTTACAAAGGTATCAGTGGTTGGACCAAGATTTTTGTAAAAATATACAAGTGTGCTTAGAGAGTGCGTAAATATTTGTAATATTTCTTGACTCTCTATAGGAAGTTTCAAACTCCCAAGATCTTTCATCAATTTTGAATAAAGATGTTTGCACTTTTGTAATGTGCATTGTTGGATGTTTGTTTCCCAAGGTAAATAATCGAGAATTTCAGATGGATAAGTCATGTTTGGTGTACAACCTTCTTCTTGAATTACGAAATCCGGCCTACGTATTTTTCAAGCAACATTTTCATCCTCTGCATCAATATATAAAATTATGCATAAATAAAAAAACATGTGAAAATAATTTGTACAAATTTGTTTTTTAACCATTAAAAAAATTATATAAATAATTTAACAAATTAATAATCATGATAATAATATTCATATTAATGGCCACATCGAGATGGATGAGCAACATCATGCCCACCCTGAGATGGTTGATAACTAGCATGACCACCCATTGATTGGTCACCACCCATTAGTTGAGAACCAACATGACCACCCATTGATTGGCCACCAAGGGAATGTGTACCACCACCCTCACACGATTGGCCACGACCTATTGATTGGCCAGCAGGGGAATGTGTACCACCACCACCGCCCTCACATGATTTTCCACCACCTATTGATTGGATAGCATGGGAATATGTACCACCACCATCACCCTCATGCGACGAGAGCGAAGATTCATAACAAATATAGAATTTCTAATCAATTCAAATATACATACATGTAAATACATACATACATAAATATGATAGAGTAGATTGCGTGAACCATACCAGGATTTCATGAACCATGGCCCTCCATTGATTGAGTATATACTCTTTCCCTCTAAACTCCTAAAAAATGAAATTTATTAAAAATTAATTTAACTCACTAAATTGATAAAAAAATAATTCCATATGTATACATGTATGTATGGGGATAAGATTAAATATTCAAATATCATTTAGAAACTTTCACATTTAATATAAATACCATGAACACGATGAGCATACCTCGATCCATGATTCCCCTCTCTCATAGGGGCATGGGAATCTATTGATGTTCACTTAGAAGAATCGCATGGAAAATCATCATCCCCCATGATATACACAAAATTTTCTGAAACTTGAAGTTCACCAAGTTGTGCTTACATAGTGGGTGCACATTTTGAAAATTAAATACAAAATCTTCTAAAACATGAAGTTCACCAAGTTGTGCTTACATATTGGGAGCACACTTGGTATATAATTGAAAAAAACACATGGTCATTAAAAATACACACATATCAAAGATATATTACAATGTCCATCAACAAATTTTTATGGAGAGCGTCTCAAGACTAATTCATATTTGACAGAAGAATCTTGAATTGGCATTCTCCCTGAAAAAATATCACTAGAGATCTTATTAACATTTGCACAATGTCTTATACTAAATGATTGAAATTGTCTAAGAATATTTTTTGCTTTTCCATGTAGTTGTTTTAGCCTCTCCTTCTTAACTTGGTACATGCATTTCATCTGGTTGCACACAAGTTCAGAATTGGTGAAAACTACAATTCCATTGGATCCATACTCCCTAGTTATTCGCAAGCCTTTTATCAATGCAATATAACATGCTTCATTGTTTTTTGTTCTTCCAGGTATATTCACTTTTCTTTGAGGACTTTGTTTGTTTCAATATTGCATAGAAAATATGTAATCACTTCTTTCCCTGGATTGGGATAAAAAGAAACATCTATGCATAATGTCCATTTTTCAACCATGTTTACTAGGATTTTTGATCCCTGAAAAAAACGAATTCAATAAAATAATTTTTCAAATGCCTTAGTTTATGGGAGAAATGACATGTACATGGTTTCCAAAAACACTAGGATCATCCTTGGATTTAGCTATTTAAGTTTTATAATAGTTTACTGCCAATGAAAATGAGTAACAACACATCCTAGCCATTATGGTTGGTGAGGTGACAATGGAAAGTTATGAGGTGTATGACGTGTACAATCAAATAGTAATTTTGGAGGTGCATGGCATGTAATCGAAAAGTATAAACATATATTTCAAATGAATATGTAAAGTGCTTGTGGGTAAACCCATTACCATATTCTCATGCTTTCTATCTAAACAAAATATTGACCTGAAAACCAAGAAGATGAGGGATATCTTGAAGTAAATAATTGCCACATTTCTCCAACAAGTGCAACCCCAAAATAATTTTTAACATTATGGTTGCAATTCCGAGGAAGCTAATCGAAATTTTTTGGAAATTATATTATTGAGGATTTAAACCTTTTTCAAATGAATATGTAGAGTACTTGTGTGGTAAAACCATCTTTGTATGTAGAGTGCTTGTGTGGTTTAAAATCATTTTCATTTTAGACCATATTCTCATGGTTTCTATCCAAACAAAATAGTGTCATGAAAACCAAGAAGATTAGGGATATCTTAAAATGTTGAATTTGTTGAATGGCAGCTAACATGTAGTCATCCCAAATCATAGGTGGTTTATTTTAAGGATTCTCCCTTCTATGATAGTTATGATCCACATGGGAATGAAACTAGATTGATGGATTTTGATCAATTCTTCAATGATGACTATATACTAGTAATGACTAGACTAGTGATGAATTATCTTTTGTCAAGACCATAAAGAAGTTTCACTACTTTCTTATTGGAAAACAAACTGCAACCTTGAGAAATATATAAATCCTCCAAAAGTTCCTCTGTCTGCTGTCAAATTTCCATTGTCCCATACCTTTGTCTCAGGTAATCTTTCTCATTGGTCAACTAAGATACAAGAACATTATTTTTCAATATCTACGTCTCATATTGTAAAAGGGAGTGATTTGGCTCTCCACCTAGCTCAACATGTTGAGCCTAATGAAGATTCTAGCAATGATGACGAGTATTTATCCGATTTGTTTGCTACTTATTGTGAGAATGTAGATGTTGATAATAATCCTCGGTATCATTATATTTTTTCTTATTTTAAAAATGAGAGTTTCCCTCCCTATCTTGGAAGTCGTGAAAGGAGGAGATTTATATTAGAAGCCACGAAGTATGTCATATTGGGTACTTTATTGTTCCACAGATATGTAGATGGCATGTTTTTGTGTTGTGTAGAAAAAGGGACTGCTCAAAGCATGTTGAGATCCCTTCATGGTATAGCCACTCAGTCCTTTCACATTAGTAGGACCTATAACAACACCCTTATTTCCACTTTCAATCTTCCCAAAATAGGACTGTAATGACGTTGTGTAGAGACTCATCTTCAGGCAATCATATGATTTAGAAGCAGTCTCATGGAGTATTTCAAATGCAAGAAGAATACTCATGTGTGTTTGTATTCATATGGTTTAGTTCGATAAGTCCACCTGGATAAGGCTATGTTTTGAATTATGTTATATTATTAATGTATTTCTGGAAGACTCTATATATGATTTTTTATATGGACCGCTTCATCAGAATTTTTGTGAACAGGTAAATAGAGGCTAGTGTGTTGTTTTGCTTTAAGCTTAGAACTTGTGTTTTTTTCATATTAAATTCAGGAAAGGGAATAATGATCTACAGTTGGATAAAACAATTCTTTCACTTTTTCACTTAAAGTGTAGTGAGATCCATATATTTCAAAGTATACAGGTTTAACTCCCACTGGGAATACTTTTGTGGTTGTTATGTATCAAACAAATTAGAGGATATTGAGGACCTTCTGGCTATGGCTTTGAAGTCTTTGTGGACATAGATGCTGGTAGAATTAGTGGAAGGTTATCAAACAGATGAAATACCTATGTAAAATTACCATCTCACTTTATATTGAGAGATGGATGATTCTTTCTGTTTCTTTCTATTTTATTTTCCATTTGGAAGGTTAATATTGTGGGACTAGGTTCATCAAATCAATAGAGAGAAGGTGACTAGATGTGTCTTTGAAGATTCTTTGAACAACTAAGAATCTATTTTTGGAAATGTTTTCTTTATTTTTATAAGTTCTTGCATGCCTAAAAGGATTATAGAAGTTATGTTTGATGCTTTTATCAGTCTTACTGGTACGAGTGTTAGAGGCCTTAAGGTTACAAGGTAGTTATAAGGTTGACTAGATCAATCTAATTTTTGAATGTTGTAGAAGCATGTGAAGAATGTAACCTTTTAGATCTTGATTTGATTTTTAATTTTCCCGTTCTTTTTATTAATATAATAGACATTCCGTCAAGTCATAAAGGTATCAATTGGATTCAGGGGAAAGTGTTCATTTCCCCATAATGCAACATGCATAAAGTACATGAGCCTTAACAAGATAGGTTGGGCCTTCCATCCATGGACATGTCAATGAGACAAACTGCCTTACATTTCCTATGAAAATTCTTTGAGGTCCATTGAAAATGGATTGGATAGGCTCATCACTATGTATGAAAAAGTTAGGGATATGGCTTATTCTTCAACAACAATGACAAACATTTGTGTGGACTTGGATAGAAAGGAGTCTCCTTAATGGAATATACATTAAATTTGGAATCATGGAATGTATGCATATCCGTAACTCTTCATATATTTTCCTTTTCCAGTTCTTTTTAGGACTACATAAGTCAAGGTTCAGGACCATTCTCTATGACTTATTTTCCAGGGAATTATAAGATACGCGGCCATAAGGATCAAGACTGCCATATGGTCATTCTTCTAAAGAATGGATATGATAAAAGAGATTATTTATTATGGTTTCACTATCAAGGTTTTATGCTAGAAGGGAGTCCAAACAGAGGACATAGTGGTGAAGGGACATAGAAAATATTAGAAGGATAGACATGGATAAGACTGCATGTGGATATCGAAACCTAGATTGATGGGGTGAGTAAGGATCTCTCTCATTGGGAGAAGGTTCTGGATCTATTCCGTTTGTAGAGTTTGAGCATTATTTATTACGAATATTATAATTATGATTAGTATTATAAATTGATTCTATGTTTAGTAAATCTAGCTGAGATTGGATAGAAATTAGAAATTGCAAAAGAAATATTCAATGAATTGGAATATATTTCTTGGGTAAATCCAAATCATCGGGCGGAATAGGAAATGAATCTAACTTAATTAGTTGGCAGAGCCTGCAAATAAAGAAGTAAGAATGGATTTATTCCCTCCCATTCCTCTACGTGTTCCTATATGATATTGGCATCTTGACCCGGCTGTAAACAAATATCCTAACTATCCTTAACTGTATGAAAATATTTTTTTGAAAACATTATTTCGAAATAGGACTGAATATGTTAAATGAGATTTTATTTGAAAGAAGAAAATTACATGATGAACTTTGAATGGATATTATTAAAATCGCCATTATTTCCAAATATGGCTAAATATGTTAAATGATATAAATTTAAATGGATATATTAAATGAGATTTTATTTGAAAGAAGAAAAGTATGAGGAAATGATAGGATACCAGTATAGTAATGAAAGGGCTCTAATCCACACTCTAATTCATAACCAGTTCAATATGCTTCAAGCTCATTTTCATAGTTATCTTGAATCCATATTCACCTAATAAATCTGTACTATTGTTGTAAGTATAAAGATTCAGTACACAGCTTATGGAAAATATGGTTTCATCATAAATAAAACCTTAGTTACTAGTTAGATCAAAGCGTGTTAGTATCAGTAATAATCACAGCTTATGCATGAGATTAAAACCTATCTATCACACAACCTATTACTCATATTAGTACAATATCGCTATTCAGGGCATATGTGTTATATCATCCTTATTATGGAAACATTCATATGAACATAGCTTAACAACATAGAGTAAGTAGATATGATTGGTATTCTCATTGCATGTATTACTCTTGTAACTAAAGTGGATAGGTGACTGATTCCCATTGAAAGCTGCTTATGATATATTGTACATGAAATACTGATATTGTGACTATCATTGTTTTGATTACACATGTCGAGCTTAGTAATCCATATGAAAATGATAAACACTATGATCTCCATGGAATACGCTTATACAATGTAACCAAAATGTTTGATTAGGGTAATGCTTATAACTTAGAGAAGGAAAAACTTTTAAAACTCCAAATCCCTAAAGATATGACAAGTGCTAAAATATTTAAGATTTCCATCACTATCATCCTTAGGGTTTTGATTACTATTTAACAAAGTTACAACTAAAATATCCTAGTTTTAATATTAAAAATTTGTAATTTATTATTTATATATATATAATAATGACTACCACAAAATAATATCCATTTTGATTTACAAATTTTATTATTAATTACTTTAATTTAATATCTTCTTTTAAATTTATATAATATAAAGAATTTTTTACTTGATCTTTTTGGCTTTGTATTCCAAGATCCTAAAGTTCTCCATGTTATATATACATGAGCCTAATCTACTATTTAATGTTTAATATGCCTAAACTAAACTTCAAATATACAATAATAAAATTAGTGCATAATATACAAAATGAAATTATAATGAATAATATATATAAATTATATGAGTATGGTACAAAGAATAAGACCAAGAAACTATTGTAATTAGTGAAGATGATAAAGAATGAATGATATTCACTACATGCAATGCTGAATATAAAAACAAAAATAAGTTCTAAGTCTAAATTATAAATGAAATCTTAATTTAGAATATGGATGATTTTTAATGCTATATATTAAAAGAAAAAAATTACAATAATAGTTTTTGATTTAAAAAACAGAAAAACAAAAAAAAAGAAATATCAATATGTGAATTAATTATAACTTAGCAATTGCACCATATGTTGCAAAGGAAACACTGTAAAACTGTAATATAGGAAATAGTAGTATAAACCAAAAAATATGTGATATTTTATGTGATTTAATTGCATATTTAACTTATAAATATGAATTATTTTATTTAAAAGAAATTATAGGTTTGGAGAATTGTTTGGATACAAAATTTGGTTTTTTTGAAAAATAGCGACAAACGTTCATAACTACCAAGCAAAGCAAATAGGGCCATCTAAAAGGCTTCACTTAGGAAAAATTGATTCATGCACATTGTAAACCTTCAATTTCATTATGCCAAAATCAATTTGAAAGCTTCCATATTTAAGGGAATTCATTCTATAGTTTCTTGGAAAAGAGGCATCTAACAAAATTATTGAAGTTGTTATTGCATGAGAGGAGCATTCTACAGCCCAGTATGACCCCCACGTGTAAGTATGTAGAAGCCAAAATAAAAATAAAAAACTAAAGAAAATTTAAACAGTAAAATCTAAATAATGTCAGCTTAAATAATAACTTACATAACCATATAAATAAACAATTAAAATTTTAAAATAAATTTAAACAATAGAAATTTAAAATATGAATAGGTTTAGGAACACTCAAGAAAAGATATGGTAAATAAATAAAAATATAAATAAACTAGAGATATGGTAAATAAATAAAACCTCTTTTTATACTTAGTTAGGAGGTATGGTAAATAAATAAAACTTCTTTTTATATTTACTCCATAAACTTCTATATTTACAAAAACTCAAAAAATAGGTTTTATTTAGGTGAATCCTATGGGCCAAATACCATGAGACAAATGCCAAGAAAGAAGTTAGAAAGAAAGCAATTGTAATTAATTTGATGTGGCCTTATATTTATGTTTTAAAGTCATTGGATATATATATATATATATATATAGAGAGAGAGAGAGAGAGAGAGAGAGAGAGAGAGATTGCAACTGATCAGGTTGACAGAGTTAGTAAGATAGGGAATTTAATTTTGAATCCCATTATGAGAAATAAAGTCAGAGAAGCACCCAATTTCAACTTATAAATAATGATGTATAGTTCATGATGATATATTAAGTTGAATAAACTTCCTATAGAATATTCCTATCTTTTTGGAATATGATGTATATTTACTTCCTATTTACTTGCTATAAATAATGATGTATATTTCATGATGATATATGAAGTTGAATAAACTTCCTATAGAATATTCCTATCTTCTTGGAATAATTATGTATATTTACTTCTTATCTTCTTGGAATAATGATGTATATTTACTTCCTATCTTCTTTGAATAATAATGTATATTTCATGATGACATATCAAGTTAAATATTTCAAAACTTCCTATCTTCTTGGAATAATGATGTATATTACTTCTTTCTTGGAATAATGATTTATAGTTTCTACTCTGTTATGTGTTATGCATCATGAATTCATGATGGTATATCAAGTTGAATATTTCAGACACAACTTTCTATCTTCTCCTATCTTCTTGGAATAATGATGTATAATGATGCATAGTTTCTACTATGTTATGCATCATGAACTCATGATGGTATATCAAGTTGAATATTTCAGACACAAATTCTTATCTTCTTAGAATAATGGTGTATATTTACTCCCTATCTTCTTGGAATAATGATGTATATTTTCTAGTCTGTTATGCATCATTTTGCATCATTTTTCATGACAAATATCGAGTAGAATATTTCAGACACAACTTTCCATCTTCTCAAAATAATGATGTTAATTATGTTACATCATTTTTCATGAAAAATATGTTAATTATGTTGCATCATTTTTCATGAAAAATATCAAGTGGAATATTAAAATCATTTTTCATGGGAATATTTCAGGCAAAACTTCCTATCTTCTCATAATAATGATGTTAATTATGTTGCATTATTTTTCATGAAAAATATCAAGTGAAATATTTCAAATTATTTTTCATGGGAATATTTCCGACAAAACTTCTTATCTAATTATGTTAGTGGATTATTGAAATAATGATGTTAATTATGTTAGTGAATTATTAAACTTCCTATCTTCTTGAAATGAGGAATGATGATGTTAATTATGTAAAAGCATATCTTTTTGGAATGATGACGAATTGCTCACAAGAAAAAGTTGGCATTCTCCCACTTTATTGCACCTATATAAATTTTAGTTTCACATGAATTTAATAAACTGCCATTGATATTTTCAAGTCTTTTTGAATACAATTCAAGAACTCTTCCTTCGCCAACACTCAATAAAATGCATGTGCGTATGCTATACATACATCAAACAAGAATATAGCATACATCAAACAAGAATGTATTTGGCGTTTATAGAAAAATAGGGCACTAGGATCGAATGCATGTGCGTATGCTATACATACATCAAACAAGAATATAACATACATCAAACGAGAATGTATTTGGCGTTTATAGAAAAATACGGCACTAGGATCGACTGGAATTGATCTGGGTAAATTTTTATTTCTTTGACATATATCAATTTGGTGTTTGTGAGAGCTTGGTTCAAATGCATATGCATATCCAAAATTGTTAAATGCCCTGTAACTATGTAACATGGTTTGGGAGATGGGCATGGTTGAGCCAACATAAAGGAAAAAAAGTTAATATTTGTTCCAAAGACTTTGGTGCTTGGTGTCTGCTTTTTTTCGATAATGCATGCCCTCATTGTAGATCTACGTGTCAGGTTGCAATTGTACAGCTACATCAACTACATCTTCCCTCATACAATGACTTAGGGTTGATGAATTACTGCCAATATAGAAGAGTCATCGCAAGTTCCAATCTCAAGAGAGTCTACATCGTTTAAGTTTCAAAATACGGAGCTCAATTCAAGGAGTACTTTGTGCTTTCTATGCACCCACAGCATGAAAGGTCTACTCAGATAATTTCGGTAACTTACTCTTTATAATAAATAGCATAAACCCTTTTGATGCTCAGTTTGTTAAGCATTTGGGGATTTAATAACGCTGAAATGTAAACTCTTTGCAATTATATTACTACGGTTAATATGATGAATTTATATTACTGTATTTTATTTTAAATAGGACTCGGCTTGGATTTTCCTTTTCATTTTATTTGAATTTTTTCTTTAGCCAGAATTGACATGATAAATAGCATAAACTCTTCTAATGCTCGGTTTGTTAAGCATTTCGGGATTTAATAACGCTGAAATGTAAACTCTTTGCAATTATATTACGACGGTTAATATGAATTTATATTACTGCTTTTTATTTTAAACAGGACTCGGCCTGGATTTTCGTTTTCATTTTATTTGAATTTTTTCTTTAACCAGAATTGACATGATGAATCTATTCTGTCTAAATATAAAATGACACTACATAAATCGATAAATAAAGAGGAAATAAAAGAAATCCATACACCGTCCAAAGGTGGAAACCGTGAATTCCACAAAATCCTTTTGCAATCTTGAGGTTTGGTTAAACTAGGGGGGAAAACAAAAATATTCTGTGCACCGTAAGCCTTTCATTCCTTGGATACTTCCTCCAGTCGATTTTTCCGCCTGGCCACCACCACCAGATACAACTATTGCAAAACAGATAATGAGATTATTTCTACAGTTAGCGAACAGGTGATAGCCATGAAGAGATCTGGCTGGAATAACTGCAGGGTTAGAGAAACAGATGATAGCTCTTCAGAGACCTGGATGAGATAGCACCTGCAGAGGCATCACACAGCACACACAAATTGGATCATTGTTGGAAACATTCCTTCTCAATCCAACAATTGGCTGAAACATTCCTCCTAAAAAATTTCTAAACCATGTGTATTTGGGGAAACTCATAAAGAGAGAGCCAAACAATTTCAAGTTGAGAATCAAGAACCCATCGCCAAAACACAAAGGTGCAAATCGTAAAGCTAACAAACAACGGAAGAATTTGGAATTTGTATGCAAACAACACCCTATATCTTCACCCAAACGGGAAAGGCCCTAAAGCTTGAAAGAATTTTAAGAACCCAAGTCATAAAACCACAAAGCGTATTGACTTGAACCAAAACCAGGGAAACTCTTCAACTGGGATTAAAATTCTGTGCTTCAAAATCGAAGGAATCCAAATGATCATAACAGAGCAGAAACCTGAATTCTTCTTAAGCCCAGAAAGCTAAAAGTCTCAACAATTTGGAATCCAATGTAAATGTTGTACCTTTCTTCCTCTCTCCTCGAGAATTGTTGTGAACGAGGCCATCGGATACATAACCATCTGCAAAAGCAGCAGCATTAGCAACTGATTCGCGAGACTCCATAGATGAAGCTGAGGCCGGACTGTTATTACAGGAGGATGCGTTGTTGGAATAATGCAACAAATTTCTCATACTCACACTCTTGCGTATCGGCCCATCAATTAGCCGAACTCCAAACAATTTCACACCGTGGTTGGGGCATGTTTTGGAATTATGGCCATTGTGCCCACAGTGTGAACACTTCCTTGTCATGTTTACCGCCCTTGGAATTAATTAATCGAAAGCCCAGAGACAGACAAATTAAAAATAAAACTCAAACAGCGCTCAATTTGTACCAAATTACAGAGATGCCAGGAACCAGAGAATCCAAAATCCAAAACCGAAGACAGATCCAAATAACTAAAAACTAAAATCCTCAAACAGATAATCTTTGCATAAAATACTAAAATTAAGTTAAAGCTCAGGAAAACATTAGATAGCAGGTTTCTAACCTGCGGAGCTTAAAATCTTTTTGGACGTCAGGTTTGAAATCTGCAATGCAGCGCAAAGGCTGTGTAATATTGGTGTCGGCGGTCTCATGAGCAATAGAGCAGCATGGAGTCTTCAAACGCACGAAGTCTTCAAAGCGAAGCTGATATGCGGTCTGGCGAGACTATGAAATGATTCAAATTACAGGTTCTATTCAAGATGGAAGGTATCAATAATGCAGTTAGTTAGTTAGGTTGAAGGAGTCATGTGGATGTGGATCTAATGGTCTAAAACAATTCAATCGTCTAACATTTCATCCAATGGCCCAAACACGGACATAGTGACACTTAGGAAAATTGTTTTCAAATAATAACGCCTTACGGCGTAAATATAAAAGAGGTATAAAGAGGTAAGATAAATAAATAAAAATATATCAAATAAGATTAGAAATCAACATCTAATAATATATGAAGTCTAAGGCTCAAATACCATGGAACAAATTATTATTAATACCATGCAAAAAAAAAACATTATTTTCTTTTATTTTTATTTTTTCTGAATAAGACTAATTCTATTAAGCAAACATATAGTACATGGTGAGATTACAATCAAGAGAGGCAAAAAACATGTCAATTGGAAATGATGAAATATCAACCTTGGTCCCAAAGAGTGTAAGTGAAACAAGCAAAAGAGCTATGAAGTGTGACAAGAAAGCAAGAAGATCGTAGCTGGGTTTTACCCAGAATGGGCAGAAGCCTCCATGCGAAATTTTTTCCCTTTATTTTTGTTGACTTTGACCCATCCAACTTGGTGTGGATGGGAAGGAACCAATTTTAGACTTTTTTTAACTATGGGAGGAGTCTCCTTATCTGTATCAGAAGAGGAGGACTCATGAGTGCATTTTTGAGAGATCGTCGTGGCTAGAGGAACCTCTAGGATGGTGGAGGACGAATCATTCGTCTGCTTTGCATGCTCCATTTCTTCATCAATCTCCTCCTCATATGAACTCGAGGACTCAGTGTCATCCAAGGAAGGTGGATAACTTGGTATCCATATTTTGGATTTAGTTTTGAGATTATTTTTCTGGCAAGGAATGTGGGGCAGGAATTTTTAAGGTGCCCTATTTGGTGACAATGGCGGCAAAAGAAGGCAGTGTTATCATAATATAGAATCTGTGTCCATAGGAAGTCGCCGATATTGAGATTAATTTGATCAGGAATACCTTTACTTATGTCTATTTCCACACATATTCTGCCACATGTGAATAGTCCTTGGTACTCTCGAAGGTGATCTGTTGTCAGATATCAGCCTAGGGTGTTTCCTATTCATTGTAAGATTGAAAGGTGCTATAAATGGGATGGTAAATTGGGAATCCTAACCTAGATAGGAATCGTGGTAATGAATGCTGTAGTGGGGTCAACATCTAGGAACCAGGGGGTGAGGAATAGCCCTGTTGTTCCCCAAAACCACGAACCTTCTGTTAAGGCCTTTTGATAATCCTTGTTGTGATCAAACATTACTATGAAGAAACCCTTTGAGCAGAAGTTGACCATGCAGTTGTGGGTCCAGTTGACAAAGATCCACTCGAAGAGACCCTTTGTGTGAGGCCAAAGACCATTGAATCTACAGATGATGGTGGTTTTTGCAAACTTTTGAAGCTGATCTACCAGATCTGGATGGGAAATCTAAATGGAGGGAACATTCGCTATTTTATCAACCAGGAAAGGCTTTAGGGCTGTAGGGGATTGAGCATATTTCTTGGGCTGTGCATGGACAACATCCTTGTAGGAGAAAGCTGGAGAAAATGAAGAATTTCCCGTGGCTCCCCCTCTCAAACAAAGGGATAAGACTAGAGTAGCATCTCTTTCAATGTTATAAAATGAAAGGGGAAACGAGTCATCAAGTTGTTTACCTAAATATAGAAGTCTCTAAAGATTTGAGGGAATCCCCATCTTGTGCTCAAGGGCATGTAAGAGATTCTGGACTCTATCCGTTGAGCGGAACCAAAGCAGAAGGGATCTGGTCATGAGAAGCGAGATCTGGATTTCAAAGCTAGGAGAGAGTAAATCTAAGAAACCCTAGCTACCAAGATGCATTGTGGAAGCTAGATTGATGATTCTTGCCTGTTCTTTGGAATCTGCAGCCCATTCTATTTTCCTAGTGGGGAGGCACCAGGCCTCTTTCTAGAGATTCGCGGGGCTAGAGTCCTTCATTTCCTAGATTTGATGGAAGCCGGGGTACTGCTGGTGAGGAGGAGTAGTGAACTCAGTGATTGTGCTCTCTCAAGGCTGCCAAAATTGGTGTGTGATCTGTGGTCCTTCAATTGGCAGCTTGCGTGATCATTTGCAGAAGCATTCTAGAGCGGGGGTGCAGCCACAATCCTCTTGATGCCAAGATCTTCTAGGCCTGGTGATGGCTTGATGGTGTGGGTGGAATGGGGAGCCGCAAAAGGGAATATAGGGTTCATCTTGCGATCTTTGTTTCGTATTTTCCTCCTGCAAAGAGATTTAAGTCCTCGCAAAAAAAATAAAAATAAAAAATTATTAACCCTAACATTAATATTAAATTAATAATAATAATAATATTTTTATTGCTAAATCTTATTAATATTATTAAATTTAATAACTTTATATTAATACAATATTAAATTTGTTGTATTTTAATATATATTAATATATAATGATATATATAAGGACGAGAGAGGGAGGGATAGAGATATGGATTTGGAAGGGGAGGGAGCGAGGGAAGAAAAAAGGCATAGAGAATAAGAAGTTGAGAGAGAGAGAGAGAGTGACAAAGGAAAGATGTATAGAGAGTGTGTATTTTTAGGGGTGAGATAAAGAGACATAGGAGTGATGGAGACAAGGGGGGAGAGAAGGAGAGAGAAGGAGAAAAGGAGGAATATAGTAACATAGTTGGAGAGAGAGATAGAGAGAGAGAGAGTGGGGGGGGCACATAGAGGAGAGTATGGAGATAATGGGGGAGAGGGACTTGATAGACGGAAGAGAGAGTGATGGGGGAAGAGAGAGGATTTTGGGGGGGAGCGAGATAGAGAGAGTGATGGAGGGAGAAGAAGAGAGAGGAGCGAAGAGAAAGGGAGAGAGAGGAAGGAAAAGAGAAGCGACTTGAAAGAGAGGAGGAGAGAGGGGGGGGATAAAGAGATGGAGTTAGAGAGGGAGAGAGGGAGGGATAGAGAGATGGATCTGGATGGGGATAGGAGGAGGGAAAAAGAAATACATAGAGAGTGAGTAGTGGATAGATAGAGGGAGTGACAAGAGAGATATGGAGAGAGAGTTTGTATGTTTGAGGGTGAGATAAAGATAAAAACAAGGAGATATGGAGAGGAGGGAGAGATGGAGGGGGAGAGAGAGGGAGGTAATAATAAATACATGGAGAGTGAAAGGTGGAGAGAGAGAGGGAGGGAGAGATCAAGAAGATGGAGAGAGAGGGAGAGAGGATAGCAGGAGGGAAAGGGAGAGGAGGAGGGACTGATAGATAGATATATTGGAGAAAGAGAGTGTATGTTTCGGGGTTGATATAGATAGATAGAGGGAGATAGAGATATAAATGGAAGGTGAAGAGAAAGAAGAGATAGATGGAGACAAGGAGGGAGGGACAAAGATAATGATAGACATGGAGTGAGAGAATGTGTGTGTTTCATGGGATGTGATAAAGAGACAAGGAATGAGAGATGAAGGGATATATATATATATATATATATATATATATATATATATATAAAGAATATTTTTCGCACTAGATGCATTGATTTCAGTGTAGATGATGATTTCTAATCCTATTTGATTGTTTGAACTAGATGCATTGATTTTAGTGTAGATGTTGATTTATAATGATATTTGATTACTTGCACTAGATGCATTGATTTAAATGTAAATGATTTATTATCCTATTTTATTTATTGCACTAAATGAATTGAGTTCAATGTAGATGGTGATTCCTAATCCTATTTGATTTCTTGCACTAGATGCATTAATTTCAATGTAGATATTGATTTCTAATTATATTTGATTGCTTTCACTAGATGCATTGATTTCAATGTAGATGATTTCTAATCCTATTTGATATCTTGAACTAAATGCATCGATTTCAGTGTGGATGGTGATTTCCAATTCTATTTGATTACTTCCACTAGATGCATTGATTTCAATGTAGATGTTGGTTTTTAATCATATTTTCCTAATTGCAAGAGATGCATTGATTTGAGTGTAGATGTTGATTTCTAATCGTATTTGATTACTTGCACTAGATGCATTGATTTCAGTGTAGATATTGTTTTCTAATCTTATTTGATTTCTTACATTAGATGCGCTGATTTCAATGTATATGTTGATTTATGATTTGATGTAATTAGATGTATGATTTCATTGTATATGTTGATTTAACTCCGGATCTATCAGAAATCAACATATACAAATCAAAAATCAACATATATAGTGAAATCAAATAATAAATCAACATATACGGGGAAAGGTGGTTTCGATAAAGGATGGATGACTAATAATAGAGAATTATAGTGAGGAAGCCTCATAGAGAATCTACATGGATAAATTTTATTTTATTCAAGAATGTGGATAAATTTTATTTTATTGAAAAATGAAGATACCCAATGAAAGTTGTTCAGGTTTGTTTTTTGAATTTTAACATTATTACACTGAAAATATAAGTACAGAGTGAATCCAATTCGTTAAGATTTGTTGGTTGAATCTCAACATTGTTATTTACTCTTACCTGTTGACAACCTCCAAGTTTCTTTTAAGTCTGGCTATTATGGATTTCAGAGAGGAATCACACTGAGACTTTATTGCTTCTTCTATAATCTATATTCATTTAGCAAAAAAATTATAAGAACTCTTGGGAAATATTGAAAACTTCATCACAAGAAATAATTGATGGTGGTTCATTCATGTACATTCATCTCTTCGTAATAAATCCATTACGAAGTTAACGCATTCATTTGCAAAAATTTCCAAATATGCATATTATTGTTTTTTCACTCAGTTTTTTCCATTACGATAGATCAAATTAAAAAATTATTAATTGGGATCCGTGATGGTTCACCATCCAGATCAAGTTAAATAAATAGACCAAGTTCATCATTGTGACATAATGATCATAACTGTTTGCTGAAATTAATTTTGATTTTTTAAGTATGTGAAAGTCATGATCACGTCTAACCTCCACAGTAGATGAATAAGAAATTCAAACAAAGAGTGTTTCATAAAATAAAAATATACAAGCTACAGCCATCCCACCCTTTGTTCTGAGTGGATTAAGAATCTCACAGTCTACCAGTCCACAAACACAGAAATTTCCCTCATAAACTTAAGTTTTTTCATCATAATAGTACCAATATGGTATGTTAGATTTTTCTTTTCATTTCATGGAAAGCCCACCAGGGCGAAAGGATATTTTTAAACCATCTTTCTTCTAGTTGGCAGGCTCCAAAGGTACCCGAATACAATGCCATAATGCCATGGGCTGCTATCTAAGATGTGAAACTTAGACCTTGGTGCTGACTACTAATGAACACCTAGTGTAGTGTTGTGAAATTTTGAGACACAAAGATATAGATTTGCAAAACAATGAACAAACTTGCAAGAAAACAAAGAAGTGAGCAAGAATGGAGAAAAGAATGAAAATTAATTCATCAATATTAGTTTTAGAATACATACATAAAAGAAACTGCTCGCTAAGCTTAGTTGTACATGCAATAACTATGGATAGTTAAAGCTAACTGAAGCTAAGTGTGCTTTATGTTCTGATAATGTGCACATGAACCATATGCAAGCACTAGAGTTAACTAAAGCTAATTAAGGCTAACTATGTGCATGTAAAGCACTCAAGTTAACGAGCTAAAGACAAGTGCACATTGCATGTAATCTCTAGAGTTGAACTAAAGCTAAACTAGGTGCATGTACACCAACACCCCCCCTTAAGTATAAATTAGGTGAGTGTGATTTAAAATGAATGAGTCTCAGAAACACGACCATTTTAGGCACCCATATACAATGCATGAAAAGGAGGAAAGAGGGAAAACCCGGTGGGAAGAAAAGCCCCCCCTCAAAATATAATACAAAAGTAGAGAAAAGACAATTGCTAGGCAGTCGTGTCCTTCACCCTGAGACGATCTCGCAAGAATCAAAACTTCTGCTTAGTGAAAGTCTTCGTGAAGATATTGGCAGTCTGCTTGGAACTAGGACAGTATTGAAGATCGATGATCTCATCATGAATGAGTTCTCTAATGAAGTGCATGTGGATCTCGATGTGCTTGGTCTGCTTCCTCTGCACTGAATCTCTGAAAAAGTTTAGCATACTTTTATTATCGCACCAGACGACAGTTGGACGATGGAAACTGATCCCAAGCTCAGGTAGGAAATTTTATAGCCAAATGGCCTGAATAGTGGCATTGACTGCTCCTCTATACTCAGCCTCTGTTGATGATAAAGCAATGGCAACCTGCTTCTTAATTGACCAACAAATTGGGCTGGATCCCAAAATAAGTACATAACCGGATGTGGACTTGTGATCAATGTTGTCGCTAGCCCAATCTAAATATGTGAACCCAATGAGTTTCAAAGAACAATTGGCTGCATAATGAATCCCATAGGTGATTGTCCCCTGGACATATCAAAGGATGCGCCTTGCAACTTTTTAGTGTAAATCATGTGGCTCCTGCATGTATCTAAAAACTGCTCCTATGACATATGAGAGATCAGGATGGGAGTGAGTGAGATAAAGAATACTTCCTACAAGCTTATGGTACAATGTGCAATCAACCAATGGTGTGTCTTTTCCATTCTCAAGATTTATCCCTGATAAGAAAGTTGTGGTTGTTGGCTTGTAGTCACTCATGTGAAATCGTGCCAAAAGATCTTTGGCATACTTTGGTTGAGAAATGGTAATCCCAGAACCACTCTAATTTATCTATAGTCCAAGGAAGAAATTTAGCAAGCCCATTTCTATCATAGCAAACCTCTTATGCAATGTAGTTTTAATCTCAGTAATGACAGAAGTTGAACTACCTGTTATCAAAAGATCATCTACGTAGAGTACTATGATCAGCAAGGAGTCATTTTTCTTCAAAAAATAAACATTGTAATAAGATTTGCAGTGTACAAAATTTTGAGATAAAAAATAAGAATCCATCTTTGCATACCATGCTCTAGGTGCTTGCTTGAGGCCATAGAGAGACTTCTTTAGTTTGCATACCAGAGATGAATTGTGCATGTATCCCTGTGGCTGCTCCATGTAGATTTCCTCCTCGAGATCACCTAAAGAAAGGCATTATTCACATCCATATGATGTACCTCCCATCCTCTTACTGCTGCAATGGAGAGAGCTAACCGAATGGAATCCATTTTTTCCACGAGAGAAAAATTCTCATCATAGTCAACACCATGTACATGCTGAAAACCTTTTGCTACCAATCATGCCTTATATCGACTAACTTGGCCATTTGCTACTTTATTGGTCCAGTAAACCCACTTACACCTCAAAATTTTACTATTGGAAGGTAAGGGAACCAAATCCAAAGTCTGGTTCTCAATGAGAGAGTTATATTTCTCAACCATTGTTGCTTCCAATTCAGGATGCCCAGTTGCTTCTACATAAGTCTGTGGATCAGATGCATGCATGGCTCCATAGCTAAGAGTTCTTGTGGATCTTCTTCAAACTGAGGTATAAAGGTAGGATCATCAAGGATATCACTCATGCTATGCCATTTTTGAGTTGAAGGTGTTCGAGAATCTTACGAACTACCTGCAGGAGTATGATCTCGATGTTCAACAACGGGTGGTCTAACATGTGTCACAAGAAAAGACTCATCTTCATCAGAATTTTGATCTGAGTTTTCATCTGCATACTCACCAATGAATGGTGATGGGAACTTGGTAACAAGTTTTTCTGCTGGTGCATGAAAAATATCTTCGTCAAACTTCACACTCCTTTCAATAAAGAGCTCTTCAGTGTTGATATCAAGCAATCTGTACCTTTGAATTCATCAGAATATCCAACAAACATGCATGCTTTACTTTGAGGCTCCAAATCCTTTCTCTTCTCTGTAGGAATGTAAGTCCATGCTCGAGAGACGAAAATGCAGAAATGACTGACTTCAGATTGCATGCCAGTACAAGCTTCAAAAGGTGTTTTTCCAGTAACAGATTTATGAGGAGATCTATTCTGGATGTATGAGGCACAATTGATAGCTTCAGCCCACAATTTTGATGAAAGGGATCTTGCATGCAACATGCAATTGGCCATCTATTTTAATGATCGATTCTTCCTTTCAGCCACCCAATTTTGCTGTGGAGTGTAAGGAATTGTATGATACAATTGTATGCCTGCTTCATCACAAAGATTCTTGATATCTTTGTTGACATATTTTGTCCCATTATCTGTGTGGAGTATCTTGATGCATTTTCTAGACTTATTTTCCGAATGCGCTTTGAAAATATTTAGATGTTGAAAAAATTCATACTTGAGTTTCAAGAAGTAAACCTAAGTGAATCTCATGTAATCATCTATAAATGACAACACATATATTTCTTTTCTCATTGAAAGCACTGGAAATGGACCCATGAGATCACTGTGTACAAGTTCCAAAGGTGAAGAGGCTCTCCATGCATGCCCCTTCTCGAACGTGTCTTGTGGATGCTTTCCAAGAGCACATCCATTACAAACACCATTTGAAAATTTAGTGGGCGGAAATGCTTTGACCATCCCTTGCTTGCTAAGTTGTTGCATATATCTAAAATTCAAGTGACCAAATCTCTCGTGCCAAATCCTAATTTCTTCATTTGCATGCGTAAGTAGCAAAATAGAATATGATTGAGGAACAAAATCAGAAAATGTATACAGACAAGATTGATCATTTACCTTGCGAGATGAAATTCTCATGTTGGTTTGCATGTCATAAATACTCACAGAATCCAGGGTAAATTCCACTTTCCTTCCACTACCTGTGTGTCATCTGATACACTGAGAGAAGATTCACAGAAAGCCTTGGAATATGCAAGACATTATCAAAGCTTCCATATTCGTATTGCACTCTTCCTTGTCCAGTTGCTGCAACTGCAGAATTTCCCCCCATGAGAATAGGAGGTCTTGAGTATGCATGTAGAGAAGAAAATGATTCCTTTGGAAAAGCCATATGATGTGAAGCTCATAAATCGATGATCCATTCTTGTAGTGTAGAATGAAGAGCAATCAAAGCATGCCCATAAACTCTTGGTTCTGGTACTTTTTATCCAGACTTCTTCTTGGCATTCTCAGGAATGTGGTCTCCAAGATTGTGTTGCTCGAGTGTCTGCGCCATAAGATCTATAGTCTTCTTCATGCATGCATATTCAAGGTGAAAACCACGATGGAAATAATTGCACATTGATTTCTCTTTCGTTCCTTTCCTTTCCTTTGAGCCGGATGATCCATCAGGGGGTTTGGGATTTCCTCCCTTTCTTAGATCAGGATCCTTCTTCCCTTTTCCTTTATGATGGTATTTTTTTCTTTCCTTTTGCATGCACAGTAAGTGCATGCGCTTTGGAATTTTTAAGTGTGCCCATTTTTATGAGCTTATCTTGCTCATGCATCAAGGAATAAATAAAATAATCCAGCAAGGGCATCTTCCAAGTTGCACTGGTTGCAGATCTTACTGTGTGGAATGTAGAGACGAATACTGCATACTTTGGACCAAGTTTTAATAAAATTGAAAGAATCAACTGACTTTCTTGCTTGGATTTGTCAATCCCGAGTCCTTTTAGTTGAAGCAACAAGGATTTATACCTTGTGAAAAAATCTTGAATGTTCTCAAAATTTCTCGGATATAACGAGTTTAACTCATTTTCGAGAATGTGACCTTGCATTTCATCCTATTTTCCAAACAATCCTTCCAAAGTTTTCCATACTTCATTTGGAGTTGAACATGATTAAACATGAAGTAGTAGTTATGGAGAGATAGATAAACATAGGATGCCCAAGGCCTCGTCCATGGGATTGAAATATCTTGTTTTCTTCATTGCCGATGTTCGTTCAACTTCAGTTTCCATGGTTACTCGAAATAAGCCTCTACTTTGGAGATGAAGTAGAATCTTTGGCTTCCTTTTGAAGTAATTATATGAAGTAAGAATTGTCGATTGTGGAAACTCCAATTTAGACTCCATTCTTTGTTGTTGCTTCAATCTTCTAAACCTGCAAATAAAAATTGCTTGTGCACTGATTACAAATCACTGTGCTCTGATATCATGTGAAATTTTGAGACACAAAGATCTAGATTTGCAAAACAATGAACAAACTTGCAAGAGAACAAGGAGTGAGCAAGAATGGAGAAAATAATGAAAAATAATTCATCAATATTAGTTTTATAATAAATACATAAAAGAAACTGAGTTAAGCTTAGTTGTACATGCAATAACTATGGATAGTTAAAGCTAACTGAAGCTAAGTTTTCTTTATGTTTTGCTAATGTGCACATGCACCATATGCAAGCACTAGAGTTAAATAAATCTAATAAGGTTAACTATGTGCATGTAAAGCACTCAGGTTAACGAGCTAAAGACAAGTGCACATTGCATGTAATATCTAGAGTTGAACTAAAGCTAATCTAGATGCATGTACACCAACAAGTGTAAATATGTCGGTAGAGATACATACTATACCTATATAACTAAACAACGTAGGGAAAAAAAACGAATCCAATACATGGATACAGACTTCAGAGAAAAATAGAAAAGTGGTATGCAACCATATAATGAATGTCACAGATCGCTATGTGAATCCAATACAGTAAAACCAAAAAAAAAATACATGGAGATTTGAATTTAAAAATGTTTGGAATTCAAATTCCTCGTTCTGGTTATTCAACATTCTTTTCAGATTCAAGAATTTACTAAAATAAATTACCTCAGAGGAGTGAGACTAGAAGGAACAAGCTCCACTTATTTCCCACGCTCCCTAATTTAAATAAATAACCCAGTCCTGATCTACAAGAATGGATTTTATTTTATTTGGGAACTAAAAAATAGAGCAGTATCTCAAATTTCAAGACATTTAGATCAGCCTTATTTAATCTAACTTGTTTTTCTAGGACGTCTGCGAGCCTATCATCAAATAGGAATAACATACTAGATCTAGACTTAATAATTTATTACAGTCACTATACCTAAAAATGATCCATGAGAGCTTTTGTATTTTTAAGTTCAAAAAAATCTACGATACAGGCGGTTAGGTCTTTGGAAGGTACCTTAAGGGAATAACGTTCCATAGCAGCAATGCTCACTCTACCCTTTCCTGCGCTTTGTATAATTGCAAAGACGTTGGAAGAAGGAGAGAAATTAGCAAACAAAACACCATTAGCATAGAAAAATTGAAAATAATTAATGAAAAATTTAAGAAACATATTGCAAATGAAATCAAATTTACCCCACATCAGATAAGCACATCAAATCCCGATATATCTGGGGATTCAGAAGTACACTGGTGCAGGCTTGGTTTTTATGCACAAGTTGTATTGAAGCAACAGTACAAAAGTATATATAAAATAAAAGTGGAATCAAATTTAGATTTGTAAATATAGACTAGAAATTAGTTTGCAATCTATAACTGGTATATCTGAACATTAAGTGCTGACATTCCTGTCATGGCAGAGACACAGGAAATTTCCAAATTCTGTCTCATAGCCACAAGTCCCTCTTCCATACCCATCAAACTGGCAACTCAGGCAGTGATTTGTGCTTAGATTCTCGTAATTCAAGCGAATACCATATGCATAGGTCCCTCTTCCATAACCATCATACTGGCAGCTCAAGCAGTGATTTGTCCTTAAATTCTCAGCGAATACCATAGGCAGGGGCCTTCTGAAGTCCTCCATTGTCAAAATCAATGTCCTCAAGTATGAAATTCAACATATTTTCTTTAATATATGTCGCTGCGTCGCTTCCACCATGGTCGTCGAAGGCTCCATAGAATGCCATCGACTTCCGGGATTCGAACTCGTGATTGCCTAAGTGGTTTCCGGCCACATTGTCAATGCAAATGTGCTCGTCCTCCATGCTTGGTTTCGAACCAATGTGGGCCCAAATTCCAGAGCACAAGACAGGAATGAAATTCTGGGCACTCGAGGTAGCTTCAACATGAATACAATCGTTTGATTCCTTACATATGAATTCAATTTTATGTGCTTTGGCCAAATTTTCATCTGGTCTATCTCCCATTTTCTGTAGATGTTTTTGAAGTCGATTATTTTTAAAACTATTTTCCTATGTAACTGATTAATAATAACAATATTTAATTGGAAGGATGACACTATTTCAATCGTCTAACATCAAAATCAATGGTGCATAATGATACACCTGGTAGTTGAGGGGATTTGTTTTCAAATAAGGACGTTTTACAGCATAAATATAGAAAAGTAAAAAACTTTCTAATTTTGTCGAATTAATATTTCTTGTCGAAAGTAAGAAGATAAAATAACCATAACAATTTCTTTATTCACGAAATAATTTATTAAACCAATGATAACACATTATGTGTATTAGTTCAATTCATATAAAAACAACATTTTCAAGCAATAGAAATCCCCAAAAATAGTTCACATAAAGTCAAACTCAAGTGATCTGCAGATGAACATTATCATTAAGACACAGGTGAAGCAATAGAAATCCCCGAAAATAGTTCACATAAATTTAGGCTCGAGTGACGTGGAGATGAACATTATCATTAAGACACAGGTCATTGAAATATAAACAAGATGGGTTGTGGAGCAACTAGTCCTTGCCCAAGAGCGTGATTTTGCAGCAACAAAAAAGCCATTATATTGAGAGACTTTGTGCCCTTAGCTTCCCCACTCCAAATCAAATTGAATTATAAACTAATGCAGTTGAAAAAATAGCATAATATAGTTTTAAATTTTGTTTCACATGCTTCATATGATAAGAGAGAATCTAAAAACAGAGAAAAATCACAACCAACACCTTTACAATAATCCCATAATTGTGACTACACAACCATGAATATGATAGTCTCCACACAACCATGAATCTGATAGTCTCCATGCTAACTATGCTTTGCAAGTTGCAATACTTAAGTTCAGTATTTTACACATGAAAAACATTCAAAACTTACTTGCTTCCATATTTTAATTCATAGAAATGAAAAAGAGTAATAGGAAAATTTGTAATTTTTTGGACTTTCTATTAAGTAGAAATTAAGCTACAAGTTTTTTTTTTCTTTTTCTAACTAGTCAATAACAAAACCAAATAATTTTATCTGCAAAAGACAATTAGAAGCAAAGGGAGATCACAAGGCCCATTAATTTATTATATGCATAATTATTTCTTAGGACCACTGACACAATTGTTATATATTCAGTGATAAAATCTGGGTTTTGCACATATTGGGATCTCGACACTTATAGTTTTAGCTCAACTATATATGGCTAAATAACTGGAAAAAGTGGCATCAAAATCGCTGATTGAATATCTGATCGAACTATAGTACTGTGCTCACCGTGGTTGAGATCCGGTGCCAAAGCCAGTTGAAGCACCTATTGTGGTTTGACCTCTCTATCCAGTACCAACAACAGTCACGATCCTCCAGCAGCAACAGATCAGGACCTAGAAGCAAAGGTTCCTGGAGAATATCCAAATATGGATCCAGACCTTAGTGAGCCACATTCTCCTCAACATCCCAACCTAATGCCTCAGGTTCGAGATGGAAAATTCCATCTCACACAACCCGAACAGAAGTAGATGAGAGGCGAAGTGGTTAACATGTTGGTCGATAGATTGTAGTCCCTAGACTATAAAATAATGTTTTTGGCCTAATAATGAAAAAAATAAAATAAAAATAAAATATAATGAAATAAAAATATGAAAGTTGTAAAATAAAATTTGCATGGAAGCCACGTGCTTTCTTTAACAATGCCTACCCAACATAGCAAATCTGTTGTTGCCGCTAATAATGGAAAGACTCCCCGACCCACAACCCAGTGTAGTAAATAAGAACCTAATGAAAAATTCTTTCTTTGTAGAGAGAAAATTTATGGTGATGAAAACCATTTCTAGCCGCATGAGAGAGACCAACTAGGAAGTTAGGGCTGGGAGGTTGCATCTCTCTTTTGATAAATTGGAGAGGCTCTGCCACATGCTGAAAAGTTGAACTTCAGCATCCCATCTCCATCCCGTCAAGTTGAACCTCGCCATCCCATCTCCATCCCATCTTTGGTTTGACTAGCAAGAGAAGGGAGAAGCCAAGCTGCTATGCTTGCTTCAAAGAATATAGCATGAGAATATTTGGGTTTAAACAACAGTGGAGTGTAATTTGTCAGACATTGTATATTATTTTCAAGTAATTTAATGCAATTTGTTTTAATTTCTTGAATTGCAGACGTGGTTTGCGGAAAATGGGGGCACAACATCTGCAAAGCTGTGAATGAGGTAAAATTGTGTGTCCTTTCACAGATATTTTTGAAATTAGCCAATATTTCTTATGTTAATATGTTTTTACATATTTTAAGTTTTAATGTTAGGTGGGAGAAGAGTATTGAAATAGTGGAGAATTATGAACTTGTCAAATTCATTGTAAGCAGTTAACATAGTTGTTAAGAACATAAACGCTTGAATTGAATTTTTGCAGGAGAAAAGAGTATTGGAATAAAGATAGGAACAATGCCCAAAGAATAAGAAGCTGTGAGACAAGTCCTACTTTCTATGCTACCTCCAGATGCACCACTAAGCCATCATATAATTCTTGATTAGTGTTCTCAATGCCTTAATCAAGGATATTTTTATATATTCCCATGTGTGTGAGGCTACTATTCTAATAAAGCATCTAGCTAGACTTTTCTTGTAAAGAAAAGCTTTATCATTAAAGAGTGGTGAAGCATTTGTTTATGTGTGGAAGAATTATGGTGAAGCATTTATTTATGTGTGGAAGAATTACCCAACAGGGCATTTTATTCAGAGATTTTGTGACCTATGCGTGTTTTGTAGAGTCTCAACTGGTCAATGGTTATCAGGCCAAAATCTAGACTATCAGACTACCACGGGAACCAATCTTGGCATAACCTCAGAGATTTCAGTAAAATTGCTTTAAATAAATTGTCTCCTCAACCTTCAATATATTCAGCATTTACTGTAGTTTTTACACAGTAGGATAGATGTATGACCTCTAATGAATTCACCATATTTAAATTGAATTTATGCTTATATAAAATTTATAAACCTTAACAAGCTTTTGGTAAAATATAAGCTTCTTAACGTTTCTATATTGCAGATAGTATTGCTTGAAATAAATTGTCTCCCTAACCTTTAATAAATGCAGCATTTACTGCAATTCTGTTTTTACACAGTAGCATACTTTTTACATAGTAGCATAGATATACGTCCTCTAATGAATTATAATTCACCCTATGTCAATTCAATCTATGCTTATATAAAATTTATAGACCTTAACAAGCTTTCTTTCAGTTTTCATTGTCTCCAGCGTTCACTGTCTCCAGCTTCCAGCTTTTTGTTTTCACTGTCTCCGACTTTGAGTGTTCATGATTGTTCACTCTAAAGAACACTGGATGGTTAGGAGCCAGGAACAGAAGAGCATACTTGGATAGTCAGGAGTCAAGAACAAAGGGATAGACATGGATGGTCAGGAGATAGGAATAGACAGAAATGGATGGTCAGGAGTCAGGAATATATGCGAATGTGAATAAGGAAGATTATGAAGGAACAAGAAGACTCAGATAATGAATGAACATGTAATTGTTACACAGGTTTTAGTGACCTGTGTGCAGTAGACGACATCTCATCTCATGCACAACACCACGTTATCTGGCCTTGTTTTTCTTCTATAGTAATTTTTTTCAAAATTATAAGATAGTATTTAATATTTGTGAACTAATGCTAGCATTAATTTTCTCATATAAAATTATGAAGAAATAGATGGAACAGTCTATGAAAAATATCATAGTTATATCACAAGACAATAAATTAACTTATTGTTTTCATTGGTCTTCATAAATCAATAATAATTTGATTGGTCCTCTTAAATATAATAAATCAAACGCATTACCAACCTTAAATTAAAACTCACATAAACTAATACAAGAAGATGTGCAGACTGCACTGCCGAAAACATCGTCCAAAGGAGTGGTTGAAGTGAGAGAAGCCAAAAGCAACTTCAACGCCTAAACCATAAAATCCCAAAAACATCACTGTGATTTATGCCAAAAAAAAGAATTTTTTTATAAACATAAAATTGTTAGCACTGCTTATGCTTACTAAGAAAAAAATATTTTAAATCAATAATAACTGCTTACCTCATCAGGACCAACAGTTGCATTTCCCTCCTTGAAATCCTAGAGATTTTGGACATTGAGCTTATTAAGCAAGTTAACGCTAGTGATTGTTGAGGCGGGAGAGATCTCCAATTCATCAGTGATTGCTGCTTCCTCCGCCATTGCTGTTAACTGCATTTCAGGGGTTCTGTAATTACACACGGTACTTCATCATTTTGTCACAAGCACAATTGCCACCTGCCTGAGTGGCCATATGGTGCGTAGTGCCACCATAATTAAGCTGAGCACCGCAAACGTAATAGTTGGCAGGAGAGGATTATACTTTAATGAATTCATTAGACTCCGCAGACATAACAGTAGGCTCTAGCAGGCGGGATTTATCGGCATTCATAAACATGGAGTGAAACTTGTTTACACTGTTGTAAACATTTGTGAGGTAGCCGAATCTCTTTGAAAAATTTGGGGGTGAGAGTAATTTCATGACAGAACTGGTTGGCAAAGTGAGAAAGGTAAAGAGAAGATCTACAAAATCCTTACCGGCTTCTGCAAATGATATCTTCCCACTTTTCTCGTTGATAAGAAGCCTTATATTCATCCCACAATTCGCTGCAATATTGTTTTCCATGTTGATCACCTCACAAATGGAGAACAGAGGGAACACTGGAGAACATAGTAGTGCATGGAATTTTAAATAGAAAAAATAGGCGGATGCGGGAATGTTGAAATGTTATTTTCAACTGCTCCGTAATTTGGCCACCTTCTATTTTTGTTTGGAAGGATCCTAACATAGAGCCGCTTTCTAAAATCATTGAAAAATCAATTTTTTGTTTAAGAACTCTTACAATCCTTTGCATTTTTAAAAACAGAGCCTTTGTACATTCAAAACATAGCCCTTGTACATTTAGAACAGAGCGTATTTCAAAAACAGAGTAAAAGAAGAAACATAGCTTTACAAAGAAAGAAAGACAGTGTATTTTTATTTAAACAGCAGAGCGTTTATTTTGATTGTTGAACGCGGGAGTTAGTTTTAAGTGAAGACCGGTGGTCCCCACATTTGTTTTAATTGCAATCGCAAAATAGTTTTTGAGTCAAGTGTCTTGTTGATGTTAGAGATTGCGATGCGATCGCATTCACAATCGCAAGTCATTTGTGTTACCTTCGCAATATGTTACAACCATTGGAATGATGCGATGTGATTGGCGCAATCACATTCGCACATAGTTTAATCACCCTCCGCTTAAAGCCAAGGTCCGTGGGAGGAGTGGATCCACAGACCACGCGACATTATTATATTGAATCGCAAAAGTTTTTGTTTTTCCCCGATTGCAATATGAAGTTCCGGACCCGACCTCTTTTTATAAGGCGGATTTGAATTAGTTTTTCGCGTCACACTTTGGGGACATACCCAAAGCGTTCTGGTGGACCTGATATGATTCTATAAGGCGGAATTGATATTTCATCGCGTGCACAATTCGTGACGTCAGTCGACCCCGAATTGTAACACGAAAAGGTTCAATGTATTTTGGTTCATAGTGTTTGAAGTCCGGGGCAGAGTATTAAAGTTTTTTGTTATAACGTGCGACAGAAGATTTTCTATATTTTTTTATGTTATGTCATAGGTTTTGTTTTAAAAGGGATTTGTTATATGTTTGTATTTAATCGCGCGATAAAGGTCTTAGACCTTTGGGAGTTTATAACACGAGCGCTATTGTTATGGTGGGCCCCGAGAGTTTTATCATATGGTTCGTAGTATAGGTTTTATTCTTAATATTGTTGTTTTGTTTTATTAAAAGTGCTGTGGTATATAAAGTTAAAAAAGGCCCGAAGGCTATTGTAATATACAGTTTCATATTTTTGTTTGTATTGCATAGCAGTGCAGAAATTGTAATACACAGCAGTGTATGGTTTTCTGTTTTAGACAGAGAGACAGAGTGTGAGTTTGTTTTTGAACTGTGTTTGTAACAGTCATTCTGTAAATCCATCTGTGAGAGGAAGATATTGTAATAATTGTTTTTAAGTTAATGAATAGAAGTTTTTCAAAGTGTGAAACTCTGTCCTTTGAGCAAAAAATTGTTTTAATTTCTCTGTGTTGAAGAGGAGAGCATTTTTGTCTCTAGTTTGTTCAGGAATTCTCAGAAATTCCAACATGGTATCAGAGCTAGTATAGGCTCTTTGAAGGTGTCAAAGAAGCTGAAGGAAGGATTTCTTTGTTGCAGCAACTTCTCCAGCAGAGTGAAGACTCAGTCAAGAAGAATCCAAGGTATTTCTCAATACAGTTTATTGTGTTACTATGTGAAGACAGTCAGTTTATAAATTTACAGTCAAGTATTTTGAAGCGTAGTTAAGAGTGCAAGAATGGATGGATCCAGCACTAGGATGAGTATTGGTAATGCTCAGCTCCCACAATTTAATTGGAAAAACTATGACTACTGGTCAATAACTATGAGAGCGATGTTTGCTTCCCAAGACTTATGGGAACTTGTTGAGGATGGTTTTGAAGAGCCAACAGATGAAAATGAGTTTAATGATTTAACTCAGGTGGAGAAAGACTTGTTGAAAAGCAATAAGAAGAAGGACTCCAAAGCCCTCTACTTTTTGTATCAAGCAGTGCATGAGAGTATTTTTCAAAGGATAGCAGTAGCCAATAGATACAAAGAAGAATGGAAAAATCTCAAGACATCCTATCAAGGCATGGAGAAAGTGAAGACAACAAAACTACAATTGCCGAGGAGAGATTTTGAGACTCTCTACATGAAGGAGTCAGATAACATTGACTCATTCTTCACACATGTGATTGGAATGGTCACATAGATAAGGTCTCATAGAGAGACTCTTGAAGAAAGGAGGATTGTGGAAAAACTTTTGAGGAGTCTACCCTCAAGGTTTGATGTGATTTTCACCACCATAGAAGAGACTAAGGATCTCAAAAACTTTTCAGTTGATGAGATACATGCATCACTGATGACACATGAACAGAGTTTGGGTAGAAATGAAAAATCATCTCTGGAGCATGCCTTCAAGACCCAGATGTCCTTTGGAAGAGGAAGAGGTCAAGGCAGAGGAAAAAAGAGAGGAAGAGGCAGAAGCCAAAACAGAGGTGGAATAAATAGTCCAGCAAATGCTCAAGGAAGGGGCAACAATCCAATTCAGAACCAAGGCCAAGGTAGCAGCCAAAAAAGTGGTTAGCAACATGCTCAAGGACAAAGGTATGATAAATCCAATGTCCAATGTCATTATTGTAAAAAATATGGGCATTTTGCAAATGAATGTAGGAAGAAGTAGCATGATATGAGTAATAGAACTAGTGCAAACTTCACTAGAGAAAATATCAGCCAAGATAAATTGTTTTTAGCTTGTAATATGGCTAAGGAAAAGAGTGAATATTTATGGTTTCTAGACTCTAGTTGCAGTAACCATATGACAGGAAACATAGCCATGTTTTCTATGTTATATGAGAATGTGAAGTCACAAGTCACATTAGGGACAGATAGTAAAGTTTCTGTTATGGGAAAAGGAGATGTAAATGTCTTAACAAGGAAAGGAGAAAAGAAATCCGTAGCAGATTTTTATTATGTGCCTGGAATGAAATGTAACCTATTAAGTATTGGACAACTTGTTCAAAAGGGGTACAATGTTTTCGTTGAGGATGATGTATGCACCATCATGGATAAACCACCCAGCAAACAATGTATTTCTGAAGTGAAGATGACAAGGAATAGAATGTTCCCTCTCAGGATGAGGGCAGATTTGAAAAATGGAGAAGAAATAGCAGCAGTGACACAAGAGGCTTTCCAAAGCGAATCAAAAGATGAGAATTGGTTGTGGCACTTGAGATTTGTACATCTCAACTTTGGAGGTCTTAACTTGTTGAAGAGAAAAGAAATGGTAAGAGGTTTGCCATTGATAGAGAAACCAGACAACCTTTGTGAAGGTTGTATCTTGTGTAAAAAACATAGAGAAAGTTTTCTATCCGGGAAAAGCATAAGGGCAAAAGCACCCTTAGAGATTGTCCACTCATATTTATGTGGACCAATGCAAACTCCATCACTTGCTAGTAGCCACTATATGTTAACATTTATTGATGATTTTACTAGAAAAACTTGGGTTTACTTTTTGAAAAACAAAAGTGAAGTGTTTGAAAGATTCTACAATTTCAAAGCACTTGTAGAGAAGCAAAGTGGGCTGCATATCAAAGTCCTAAGGACTGATAGAGGAGGTGAGTATATCTCCAAATAATTTCTACATTTTTGTAGAGAAAATGGATCCATAAGTAGTTTAAAAATAGATACACTCCGTAGCAAAATGGAGTTGCCGAAAGGAAGACTAGGACAATCATGGATATGGTAAGGAGTATGCTTAAGGCAAAGCATTTGCCGAATGATTATTGGGTTGAGGCTGTACATTGTGCATCATACATTTTAAATAGGTGCCCAACAAAATAAGTCATAAACAAAGTTTCGAAAGAGGCATGGAGTGGCACAAAGCAAGGAGTCACCCATATGAAAGTTTTTGGATGTGTGGCTTATGCACACATGCCAGATCATCTAAGGAGAAAGTTGGACAGCAACGGGGAGAAATTTATTTTCATTGGTTACAGTGAGGAATCCAAAGCTTATAGGTCGTATAACCCATCCACCAAGAATTTTATTGTGAGCAGAGATGTTCAATTCATTGAAGAGGAAGCTTGGGATGGAAGCATAGAGAAAATAATGAATGTTAAAAACTATTTGTCTCATGATGAAGATGATGAAGAGATGGCTGAAATACATCCTCCAACAACAGCACCAACACAAGGGCAGCAAGAGACACCCTTGAGGAGAAATGAAAGTGCTTCTCTAGGCACACCACAAGGAGGAAATTCAAGTGCTTCTTCAAGCACTTGTACACCAAATGAAAGAGGTAAGAAGTTTAGAAATTTAAATGAAATTTATGAATAAGAGGCAGAAAATGAAGGTATGAACTCTTTTTTTGCTTTATATTGTCATGTTTATGACCCTATTCATTTCAAATAAGCTATTAAGGATAGGAAATGGATAGAAGCTATGGATGAGGAGATTAATGCCATAGAAAGAAAAAAAACATGGGATTTAGTTGAACTCCCAAAAGGTAAATATGTTATTGGAGTTAAATGGGTCTATAAGACCAAGAGTAATTCTGAAGGAAAAATAGAAAGACACAAGGCAAGACATGTTGTCAAAGGGTATAAGTAGCAACATGTGAGAGACTATGAAGAAACTTTCGCACCAGTTGCTAGAATGGAAACCGTGAGAGCAGTGCTGTCCATAGCATCACAAAACAAGTGGAAAGTTTACCAAATGGACGTGAAGTCAACGTTCCTAAATGGAGTGTTAATGGAAGAGGTATATGTTGAACAACCTCTCAGCTACGAAAGGAAAGGCCAAGAGCACAAAGTGTGCAAATTGAAGAAATCTCTTTATGGGCTGAAGCAAGCACCAAGAGCATGGTACAGTAGGATAGATTCCTATCTACTGGAAAATGGATTTGAAAAATGTGAGGGATAACCCACCCTTTCCATTAAATAAAAATATGGTAAAATGTTAATTGTTGTGTTATATGTTGATGATGTTATTTTTACAGGTAATGATGATTGCCTTGCTGAAAGTTTTAAAAAGGTCATGAAAGAAGAATTTGAAATGACAGATATGGGTTTTTTGAAGTACTTCTTAGGAATAGAAGTAGAGCAAAATGAAAATGGGATTTTTATCTCACAAGCAAAATATGTTAATGAAGTGTTGGAAAGATTTAATATGAAAGAGAGCAAAACAACAATAACACCCACAGTGATGGGATTAAAACTTAGCAGAGAGGACAACAACAAGGATTTTGATCCTAGTTTGTACAAGAGCATAGTTGGCAGCCTCATATGTTTGACTGAAACTAGACCGGATATAATGCATGTTGTTAGTTTGATTTCCAGATTCATGGAGAGGTCAAAAGAAGCACATTGGCAGGCAGCAGAAAGGATTATGAGGTATGTTAAAGGTACTATAAGGTTTGTTATTTTATATACTACTTCAGAAAGTTCAGATTTAACTGGATACACTGACAATGATTGGGTTGGAAGTGTAGATGATCGGAAAAGCACATCCGGTTATGTTTTTCACATGGGTTCAGGAGCCATTTCACGGCCTTCTAAAAAACAACCTATTGTAGCGTTATCTACAGCAGAGGCAGAATACGTGGCAGCTACAGCAGCAACGTGTCAAGCAATGTGGATGAGGAGAATGCTAAGGATTTTATGCCAAGAGAAAGCAAAAGGTACAATGATTTTTTGTGACAATAGCTTAGCTATTGCATTATCCAAGAATTTTGTGTTTCACAAGAGAACGAAACACATTGACACAAAGTTTCACTACATCAGGGAGCTAGTGGACAATGATGAAATTGTTTTAGAACACAGCAGAACTCAAGAGCAGTTTGTAGAAATTTTGACCAAGACATTGGGACAGAAGAGTTTTGAGTTTTTAAGAAAATTTCTGGGTATGACTGATAACCCAGCAGTTGAAATTAAGGGGGAGTGTTGAAATGTTATTTTCAACTGCTCTGTAATTTGGTCGCCTTCTATTTATGTTTGGAAGGATCCTGACACAGAGTCGCTTTCTAAAATCATTGAACAATCAATTTTTGGTTTAAGAACTCTTACAGTCCTTTGCAGTTTTAAAAACAGAGCCCCTGTACATTCAAAATAGAGCGTATTTCAAAAAATAAATAAAAGAAAAAACAAAGCTTTACAAAGAAAGAAAGATAATGTATTTTTGTTTAAACAACAGAGAATATATTTTGATTGTTGAACGTGGGAGTTAGTTTTAAGTGAAGACCGGTGGTACCCACATTTCTTTTAATCACAATCGCAAAATAGTTTTTGAGTCAAGTTTCTTGTTGATGTTGGAGATTGCGATGCGATCGCAATCGCAATCACAAGTCATTTGTGTTACCTCCGCAATATGTTACAACCATTGGAATGATGCGATGCGATTGGCGCAATCGCAATCGAACATATTTTAATCACCCTTCACTTAAAGCCAAGGTCCGCGGGAGGAATGGTCGCACAGACCATGCGGAATTATTATATTGAATCGCAAAAGTTTTTGTTTCGGCTCGATTGCAATATGAAGTTGCGGACTTGACCTCTTTTTATAAGGTGGATTTGAATTAGTTTTTCGCATCACACTTTGGCCCCATACCCAAAGCATTCTGGTGGACCTGATATGATTCTATAGGGCGGAATTGATATTTCATCGCACGCACAATTCGTGTCCCATTTTTGGTTCATAGTGTTTGAAGTCCGGGGCGGAGTTTTATTAAAGTTTTTTGTTATAACGCGCGACAGAAGATTTACTATAGTTTGTTATGTTATTTCATAGGTTTTGTTTTAAAATGGATTTGTTATATGTTTGTATTTGATCGTGCGATAAAGGTCTTAGACCTTTGGGATTTTATAACATGACTGCTATTGTTATGGTGGGCCCCGAGAGTTTTATCATATGGTTCATAGTATAGGTTTTTTTTTAATATTGTTGTTTTGCTTTATTAAAAGTGCTGTGGTATATAAAGTGCAAAAAGGCCCAAAGGCTATTGTAATAGACAGTGTTATGTTTTTGTTTGTATTGCACAACAGTGCGGAAATTTTAATACGCAACAGTGTATGGTTTTCTGTTTTAGAGAGAGAGACAGAGTGTGAGTTTGTTTTTGAACTGTGTTTGTAACAGTCATTCTGTAAATCCCTCTGTGAGAGGAAGATATTGTAATAGTTGTTTTTAAGTTAATGAATAGAATTTTTTCAAAGTGTGAAACTCTATCCTTTGAGAAAAAATTTGTTTTAATTTCTCTGTGTTAAAGAGTAGAGCATTTTTCTCTCTAGTTTGGTCAGGAATTCTCAGAAATTCCAACAGGTAAGAACAAAACAAAATTTCGGCCGCAAATTATTATTAGCTAAAAATGCGGTGCCTTAGTGTGTTCTTAGCGATTAAAAACGCTGAGTGAAATTACGGGACTAGGGAGTGGAGATCCCTAAGAGGTTGGGGGGTAATGACGGAGATTCAGGAGCCTGAAATATTTTTAAAGAACTTTTATTGTGCAAAGTTTATCTATAAAGTTTGTGTTTTCAATGAATTTTTTTACTAAGATTTTAGATAAATTAGAACAGAAAAGAAAAATTTTCAATAAATTACATTAGAGAAAATTATATATATATATATATATATATATATATATATATATATATACTAGCACAATCACATTTACCAATGTGATTGATATACGCCGATAGGCTTATATGAAATATATTTACAACCATATTCACCAATGTGATTGATATACGCCTATAGGCCTATCCACTACCCAACACATATATTTCACCAAAATAAATATTATCTATTTATGATTAAAATCACCAAAATCTTTTATATATTTACTTATAATATATTAATAATATTAACTATATACATACTATATATTAACTTGATATATATATATATATATATAAGAATATAAAATAGTAGAATATATATTATTATATTATTCAATAGTAAAATATATAATAAAAATATATTATTAAATTATTTCAATATATTAATAGTTTTATCTCAAACTATAATATAATTCTATTATAACATAATAATAATATTTTATTAATATTATAATAAGTTTATATCTCTTACCAATATCTCAAGGGATTATTAATATTTTACACCAAAAGAACTAATAAACCCAAGGGTTTAATATTATAAACCTAAGTAATTGGTGAAGCAAAGGATAAATATTAATATTATAAACCAAGAAATAAAAAAACCCTAAGAATAAATAATTTAATCTAAGAGATTAAAAAACCTTCAGAAGTAATAATATTTTAAACCCAAAAACATAAGAAAGTAATAAACTCTAAGAATTAATTATTAAACTAAAGAGATTAATAAAGAATATGAAATAATATTTAAAAACAAAAAACCTAAGAATGTGATGTTGGACCAACTATGACCATGGTTGGCCATGGGTGATTTTCATATTGAGACAATATTTGTCAGAATGTGACATTTGATCATGGATGACATTGATTGATTATTCATATTATAAACCAAAAGAACTAATAAACCCAAAGGTTTAATATTTTTTTCCAAGTAAGCTTAAATCTATTAATGAAACATATGGTACTGTGAGTTCAAGGCTTCAGAAGCACCATATATTTAGCAAGATATCAAAAAATTGAACCACCCTCAAGGGGAAACTAGCCCGAGAATCGTTTAAGAGCTGCCTCAGTAGAGGAAACCAGCTTTGACATACCAAAACTGAGCTAAAAACTGAGCCGCCCTCAAGGGGAAATCGACCCGAACATTGTTTTAAAACTACCTCAACATGAGAAACCAGCTTGGACAAGCTGAGATTTGTTGCAAACAGCACCAACAAAATGATAAAAAAAATTGACATAAAAACTAGAGCATAGACAGAAGCGCTAGAGCCCATAGTCACCCGAGGGCGATTCCTCTTCAATTCTGCACCAGCAGCCTTCCACGTCATCAAGAACCGGGTCATTTTGAATTGCAGTAGCCCCTGCTTCAAGAACACCTGCTTGCAGCCCAAGGTCCTGGAGGAGACTTGAGCTGTAGTCGCCCACTTTGCGGGAGGAACCTTTGTCCATCGGCTGAGAAGCTTGCGGAGTGGTGGGATAGGCCGGCGGATTGATAGGAGTCGCTGAAGGAGGGGGAACAGGTGTAGCTTCAAGGATCTCCTTGAACGAGACCGAAACCATTGTAATTACCAAAGGGCGAGAAAATTACATTGATAATGGAAGATGGCGGTGGACGGGTTGCGAATGGAGGTAGAGACAGCAGACCGAGGTTCAAGAGGCTGCTGAGAGGTAGAGGCACCTCGCCTCGGGGAGGGAGGAAGGCGACACACATGACCACTGCCACGAAGAATGCGGGAAGGAGGAGGGCTTCCACTAAGGCTACGAGAGGAGGATGAATGAGAGCAAGAGGAGGGGGAGCGATGACGTCTGGAGGAGTTGGGTCGAGAGCTTCCCCGATGACATCTCAGACAATGCCTTAGTCGCGGCATAGTAGTGTTTAAATGTTGAGAGAAGGCAGAATTGACAAGAGGCACCAGCGTGGGTAGGGGAGAAAAAAGGCCAGGTAGAGAAGCAAAGTGTAGAGAACAAAACAGACTGTGCGAGTGATGAAAGCCAGGGGTGAAGCTAACACAACAACCCAGAGAGCATCGTCTACCCACAGCAGTGCAGAGGCCGGGCACGTCGGCTTCCGTAGAGCAATTGGAACCCACGGGCAGGAGTTGCAGCGACATGGAGACCTGAAAACCACAACAAATCCAAACCATAAACTCTGAAACCGCATCCGAATGCAGGGACGAAGGACTTGGAGGAAGTATTTTGAAGCGAATGTCGTCTCAGCCTCCCCACTGGCATAAATGCCGTGCAGGGTGACGGCCTGCAAAATTTATGAGACCAAGGGAGATTAATTGCATTCCGCGGGTGGCCATGTGGCCTTGCCACACGCCCGCCTGCCGTATGACTGCCATCAAATCCTCAATAACCACCCGCATCCGAGGAAACCCAAAGGTTTAATATTAGAAACCAAAGGAATTGGAATTATTATGGCTAAAAATGTGGTGCCTTAGTGTGTTCTCAGTGATTAAAAACGCGGGGTGCAATTATGAGACTGGAGAGTGGAGATCCCTAAGAGGTTGGGGGGTGATGATGGAGATTCAGTAGCCTGAAATTTTTTTAAAGCATTTTTATTGTGCAAAGTTTATCTATAAAGTTTGTGTTTTCAATGAATTTTTTTACTAAGATTTTAGAAAAATTAGAACAGAAAAGACAAATTCTCAATAAATTACATTAGAGACAATTATATATATATATATATATATATATATATATATAATTTCATTTCATTTCATTTCCTTGAAGGTAGTAATTTAGATTTTCAAAAATTTCAGATATAATTATATTTTTTTAAAGTAGAGAACTCGATCTATATATTTATATATTAACTTTAATTTAATTTCCTTCAAAGGACTTCTTTTTGGTTTGAGGAGCTGAAATTTGATTCCCACCCATGCTTGAAACTTTTGACTTAATATTTTGGAAGGAACATGTTAGCATCTACTTCCATTGTTGTTTAGATCTAGAATGATTGTGTTGATGGAACTTGGAAGTGCTGAAGCAGTAGTGAAAAGAGATGCTCCTCAAATAGTCTAGAAGTCATTGAATGTTTCACTGAAGTGACACTCCCTCTTGATGGTGTGGCATTTCTTTAGATGAAGTCATGAATCATGCCCCTTCCTTAAGGTGTGGGTGTCATTGATCTAAAATTTCCATTTCAGATTGTGCTTTCAAAGGCTGAAATGGATATTTTAGTTCTGGTAATTTCAAAGATCAGTCACCTGAATTTCCTCGTACTTAATGATAGGATGCAATGTTTCAAGTCATTGGCGATGGTTGTTGGTCATTGGTGTGGATTGTTTCTATTGCCAGTTGCCATGCAGGTATTTATTATTTTGTATTGTGCCATGATCTTTTAGAGGCGTGTAACGATAACACTACAACTTTTTTCTTTGTTATTTATGTTATTTTCAGAATTTTCTAGGAGTTGTGCTTGCACTCCCACATTATACTTATGCTGATTGTACTCTTCTTCAGTCCAATTGACCTACTTTTGGGGTCACATGTTGGACATTGATAAAATTATCTTATCTTATCTTATCTATGTATCTATCCACTCTAAGTGCTCTTGGAATAGTCTAAAAATCACTGATGGCTTGGAATGTCACTAGAGTGACAACCTCCTCTTGATGGTGTGGCATTGTTCTTGATGAAGTCATGAATCACAGTCCCTCCTAATGGTGTGGCATTTTTTTTATGAAGTCATGACTCACACCTCCTCGTGAAGGTGTGGGTATAGTTGATTTGACATACCCATTTCATATTGTGCGTTCAAAATCTGAAATGGATGTTTTAGTTCTCTCAATTCCAAAGATTAATCACGTGATTTGTCTCTACATCTTAATGGTAGCATGCAATTTTTCAAGTCATTGGTCATTGGTGTTGATTGTTTCTTATGGAAGTTTCCCTGCATGAATTTCTTTCATTGGTGGTGCAATTGTTCTCTATGTAGCTATCCATACTAGGTGCTACTTCTTGCACCTTGTGTTGGTGTGTCTTTGCACCACTAGCTACAGGCTATCATATTCTCTTTGTTCAATGCACTGGTACTGGTGCAACAAGCTGTCAACATTTATTTATTTCCAATTATTATAGTCTTGAATATCTATCTGGTAGTAGTCTCAAAATTTTCTCATACTTGTCTCACCTTCTCAAAAATAAGTAAAATATTGGATTTCTCTAATTGCACCTGCATTGTCCCAAAAAACTCCTTCACATGTACCCAACTTTGAGCCACTTATCCTACTTGACATACTTGGTTTTGTTTCATTTTTGTTCCATTCGACCTATTATGTTTTTACCATTCATATTTCTTTTTCAAACATGTTTTTTTCCTTGTTTTACCAGTTCATCCAATAGACTCTTTGTTGTGTTATTAACTATAGTATGGAGTTACGTGACTTATTTTTATTCAGCTTCACTATGGTGGTTATTGTTTATCTCTCCTTGGATAAGGTAAATATATGGTATTAAAATTCAATTAATATTAAAGTGTGCCTGGTTAAGTGCAATTGTATTCCTAGTTTGTAGAGATTGATAAATTCTAGAAATCGAGGTAATTTCTAGAGGCTTTATTAGTTGAGTCTTCTCCTAGCATGTAGAGGCTTTATTTAGGAAGTATTTGTTTTTAGTTCAAAGTTTGCCTCAGATGTGTTCTTGAAGCATTTTTGCATTTTTGAAGTTTTGACTTAGGTGCTTCAAGTCAATTGTGCATGAGTAATTTGAGAAACTATTTGTTTGTGATGTATAATTAAGTAGATTCCTAATAATTTAAAGGCTTAGTAAGTAATCAATTCCATGCTGACATGTATCAGGATAAAGCAGGACCAGTTCACTTTGGGCAGTGTTTTGGCTGCATGTGTTGAACATGCATCTCTACAGCAAGGTAAGGAGGTCCATGCCCACTTTATACCTAGATTTGGATCAGGTGTTATCATGGGGAGTTCCCTTGTTGACATGTATGCAAAATGTGGGGATGTAGAGGTGATCCAAAATCTTTTGCTTGAGATGTGTTAAAGAATTACATGTGAAAATTGTACTTTAAACAAGAAACTTTAAAGGCATAAACATAAGAAGAGAGAAGCAATTAACAATCATGCAAGAAGACACAGAATTGGTATCGAATTTCGTCCAGGAGGGACTACGTCTCCAGGCCTTTCTCTAATAGTGGAGAGGCCCTATTCCATTAAGTGGAAAAAAGTGAAAGTACAAGTATAAAATGCGAAATTACACCCTTATACCTCCATAGCTGAAAGTGCCCAAAAATTGAAGATCTCTGATGAATAAATGGACAACACCGTTGGATTCATCGTGTTGAGAGATACAAAATCCATATAAATTTTTCCTGAATCTAACAAAGTGAAAATATGGACCCTCTAGAAAATGGCTCAGATCATGGTTTCGCTCCCTCCTGCACAGTGCTCATGGTTCCACCTATCTCGATTTCCATGCCCGCTCCTGGCTGCTTGGGTGCACTTATGAATGAAATTTTTTATATAAAAATGCCGACGGACTTCCCAAATTAGGAAGTCTTTGGCTAAATGGTTAGAGATCCTTAATGTGTGGGAGGGGGTCAGGTGGTCAAACCCCACCCCCTTCGTAATAAGTCCTTTTGTTTTAACAAACCGGCAGTATTCACTTTTTTTAAAAATCCGCACATTTAAATAGTACTTGGGTACGTTTAGGGGGGGAGGGCAGGTCGAGCCCACATTGGGCGGCCCACCCTCATGTCTCCTACCGGCTTCGTTAACATGTGGCACAAGGAGGGTTGGGTTGGCGGTGGGGTTCAGCATCCCCACTGCCAAGATCATATATGGTAGAGCCGTGGATTGTGGCTGAGGAATGGGGGAGGTGGGGTCATGGCCGCCGACCCACTTATAATAATATTTTATTGTTATTTCATGTGGAGGGGTCGATGGGGTTTGGCCACCCATTGACCAATTTTTTTTATATTTTTTGTTTTAATAACAAAAAATGGCCCTTTTTGAAAATTTGTTAATTTGACCGAAGGAGTCAAATTAATGACCCCACAATTTCACCTGGAATCTAAACGGAATCCGGTGCCCAGAAAACTTCCAATTTGTGTCCTCCTTAGTCTGCCACTTCACCATGTCAACCCTCAAACTTTGACTACTTCTAACTCCTCCATACAAACTCAGAATTGAGTTTTGTCTGCACCATTGGAATTAGAAAGACGAGATATTCAACCTGACACTGAGTTTGCCACATTTCAAACACTTTGATTTTTCATCCTTTGTACTTAAGCCACTTGTACTTGGACCTGTTCGATCCACTTGGATCAAGAGGATTCACTAAATTTTTTTGAGAAAATGATTGAAAGATATGTGGCTTCATGAAATGCCATAATTTTCGAATGTGCTCAACATTGATGAGGTATAGGGTTTCTCAAATTGGTTGGGTAGATGATGCAAGTGGGAATATGTCCTGATTCTATCACCTTTATAGGTGTGCTCTGTTGTTGTAGCCATGTTGGTCTAGTGGAAAAAGGTTGAAAATATTTCAATTTGATAAGTCCAAAGTATGGTGTCATTACTAGAGTAGAGCACTTTCGTTGCATGGTCCACCTTCTTGGTCATGTTGGGCACTTGGATGAGGTGGAAGACTTTATCAAGAAAATGCTAGTTGAAATTGATCCTCTTGTGTGGGGAGCATTGCTAGGTGTGTGCAGAATTCATGGCAATATGGAAATAGGTAGACATGTAGGAGATGGTCTACTGGCATTGCAACTGCTAAACCATGGAATGTATGTCCTCATGTCAAACATTTTTGTTGCTAGTGGCATGTGGGATGGAGTAGAAAATATACTTAGAAAAATGATGAAATATGGGGGCTTAAAAAAGTCACCAGGATGTAGCTGGATATAAGTGAAAAACCAAATGCCCATATTTGTTGTAAGAGATAACATGCATCCACCAAAAGAGGAGATTTATTATGTCATAATAATAATCATAATAATCCTTTCTTTATTCTTTTGATAATTACATTACATGATGACTCAAATACATCAAATGAAGACCAAAACTAGTTATAATATAAAAAGCACTCCAAACACTAGAGCTTCACAAGCATCTCACCCACAACCCCTCACAAGTCCATGTAGCCATATTAGGCACATAAAAATTCAATCTCTCTAGTATTATGGGCATCACACCTAATGAAATCCTCCAACAGCTCCATATCACATGCCACAACCTTCTCCATACATGTACAAGTTTGATACAATGTTAAATTTTCACGTCATGGTGGGAAGATATGCACTTAAAACCCTAAATAAAGAAAAATAAGACTACTTATAATACTATCTAAATATGGGAATTTTGAGTATTGTCTCTACTAACACATAACTTAGAAAATCAGAACATCAGGCTATAGAAATTTGAAATAGTAGATGTAAATTCTGATTATGCATAAAAAAGAGTTATGGAAACTAAGATAGTGAGATGAATTTGAAGCACACAGTCACTTATATCTTAACTGGAAAATACTTCCACAACAAAAAAATTCACTCCTACTAAAACATGTTTGTAATGAAGCACCCTATCTCCCTGTATAGAACGAGAGAGCTAGGGTTAAAATGAATGTGGACAAAACAAACAAACCACCTATCTTAAGGAAAGCACCCCGACCCTACTGTGCCTAAGAGAGAGTACCCTCATGCATGAAATGCACTACCTAGAATAACATACCCACTGAAGAAGATAACGTGTAAATATGCATGCACCTTCTAACCTTGGAAACATTGTTGAGTCTAAATATGGAAGCTCACTTAAAGCATGCACTTTGTTTAAGACTCTAAACTTACAAGAACACCCTACTCATCTAAAGATAGCACATGCATGTGCCTCACACATTGGTTGCCTACTTAATTGTTGTGCCTTCCCAGCGGATTCTCTAGTGCTCCACCATTCCAAATGCAAACAAGTGTACGGAGAAGAATGACTGAGCAACATGTACAATCTAACAAAACATTCAACAATGGCACATGTAAAATCTAAGCTTTCTATTGTTTAAAAGGTTGTTCTAACAAGTTTTTGTTTTGTGATTCTAAAGCATTATTTATATAAAATGAAGATGAAGGCGAAAGGTTCTATGTAGAGAAATTGAAGATGGAAAAGTGGAAGCATATTTATATCTATGATATGAAAGGCATTTATGACTTGGTGCAGCACTCCTCTAACATCAGGCTCCAATTTAATAAAAATGTAGGGTCTTAGAGATCTAGTGGAGAGACAGTCGCAGTTTTGTCAGTCCATTTGAAAGGCTCATGTCCCTTTTAAGCATAAAATTTGGGGTTGGTTATTGCTTCATCGTTGATTAGCTTCCAAGAGGAGGTTGCACAAAGTTTGAATTACAAGTCAACTTGTGTGATGTGTGGTAAAGAGAAGACAATGCAATATATTTTTGGGAAATTTCAATATACCAGAGTTATTTGTTCATAGTTTTAGGCTAAATTTCAGTCTCTACTTGTAGTTCCACTCCCCTAGAAGGGGAGCCCCCCCTGAGGAACCCTTGGAGTTCATGAATAGCTACAAATTAATTTTGTTTTTAGCTAGTTGAGTTGCAATTTGTTTTGCAGAGACATCACTATACAGTGTAAAGCCACTTTTGAGTAGGCTCCCCATCCCTTACTCTTGGGGATTTCCAAAGTATTAAGCAATAGTTAGCTCTACTTCTGCTATGCCAAGATGTTGAGTCCCTCCCCATGGGGGCCTAGGGGCCTGGGCTCATATGGTGGCCTTTTTTGCTTTCATGGACTAGGACTTTCCTATTTCCCCTGTTCTCTGCATGATGTAACTATCTTCAATTCTGTATGGCGTATTTATACTTTGAGATAAATAAGAAGAATTTAAAAAACAAACATTGCATCAGTAGTCATCAACATGCCCATTTATTGGTGGTTTCTAATAAAAACTCTTTGATGTAAATAATAGGTCTGTATTGCAACAAAATCTCAATAGACTACAAACAATAAGAAATGTGTCTCAATGATAGTCCATCAGGTTGTAGTCTAAGTGTGAGTTGAAGCACTTGTCACCAAAATGACCTCCAAAAAAAGTAAACAACATGTTAAAGAGAAAAGTGTGTGAAACGTGTTGAGAGATAATCTGTAAAATGCATCTGTTGCAGTTACTCATGTAAAAAAAGGTAGCTCAATGAGAGTTCAAAAATTGGCCTAACTCATGGAACATGAACTAAGGTAGAGGATTCCCATCTGTGTCTTTCTTTGCATTTTATCTATTTTTGGATAACATAACTTCAGAAATTATTTAGAATATAGTGAAGAGACACAAAGGAAACCATAATGTAAAAAATGGACATGTTTAATTCTAGCTACCACTTCAAAATCAAATGCATGCAACCTATGTACTAATCAAATTGTAGAGCTCCAACGAATGTTTTTAGTTATTATTTATGGAAATTATCCTCAAAAAAATATTCATACCTGGAAAATCATAAGAGAAAATAGGGTTGTCCATACACACGGAAGCTGAAAGCATTCCAAATTTTTGAAATTTCACTCCATTAGACAGAAAAAGAAACATAATTAACAAGTCAAACAACTCCAGGGGAATAGCATTTAAGTTTGTGATCTTGATTCTTGTAATGACCCCATCCACCTCCCAAAACACATGTATATGATCTAGTATAGTAGGAAATCTAGTTTTGAATACTAGTTTTAATATACCACTTTATGGATGGCCTTCCAATTCATGTATTGCATCAATTTTCTTTGTTTCTACGAAGGATTTTAGAATGGAATAAAGAGCACATGCTTCTAGATCAAATCCAACAGATTCTTAGTAAGGACTATAACCTGATATGACTACAAGCTCATGCCAAACATGCAATACAAGATTCCAACATTTGTCCAGGTTCAAGGATGCCATAACCAATACATTATATAAGGGTAATACCTAGGCATGAGAACAAGAATTCATCTTCAATTTTCTTGCCTCCAACAAGAATTAACGCTTCAAATGGATCTTATCCCAAAGATGGATGTAATTTTATTACATGAACCTCCAATTGGGTTTGACATTAGCATAAAATGTGCAGAGATATTTCTAGTGTCCAAGTCAAGTTCCAAGTCCATTGTATCTGTGATACAAATAATTGGGTGCTATGTGAAAGACACTTGTAACTTAATTCTAATGTGAAGATAGGTAAAACAGATCATTGTTCCCTCTGGTACCTATATTGTAAAGCAGAATTGTACAAGAATAATATATATCTTTGGTTAGTAAATAGGTTTTTTGTTGTAGTGATTAAGTGAAATCTATTTTATTGATTGGAGTTGTAACAAGAGTGATTTTCATGATAATGATGCCAAACCTAGCGCACATAGTAGTAGTGATAGAAGCTTTGGGAGGCAAACTATAGATGGGAATATTAAATGCTCAATTTCTAATGGAGACAATGGCTGCCTGGTGCTGAGTGAAGGGTTGTAAACAATGTCTGATTCACTCTAGATAACCAGAGAAATAAAGGGTGCTCTACATGAAATTTGTTTTTGTTGAAGTTACCTTAGTGGCTTCCAAAACACATACAGTTGATCCTTAGCCAAGGACACGAACTGTAACAGGTTACAATTCAAGTGCTTGTGTGCCATAAAAACCCAACCAAATTCTTGGAGTAGTAATGACCTTAGGATCCCTTATAAAATAACTCCCAATAATCATTACTTTAACATGAAAATAAAGGAATGAACTTAAAGAAAAATGGGTGACCCATACTCAAAGCATGATTCTATACTAATGAATACAACAAGGGAATATTTTGACAAATAGTTTCACCTCTAGGATGTCTGCTTCCAAAAAAAGTGCCCAAAACGAACCTTTTCCCAATGCAACACATATCTTTACCAACTTTCATTCACTTGGGGAAGAGATGCTCAAACATATTTAACAATCACAAGTCCAGTTATGTCCTCCATATATTTCTTTCTTGATCCTGGTTAATACCATGTTCATATAAAACTGTAGAATTGTGGGGGATTGTTGAGCATTCAGGATTCCCTCCATCATTTGCAAACTTTCTAAAAACTCTGAAAATAACTTTGAAAACCACTAATGCAATTTTCGAGAAGCTGTCAAGTCAGTTGCTAGTATCAGCTACTAGGGTTTCTTGTGGCTTTGATGATTGGTCATGGAAACAATTAAGCATATGTTCAAGGACTCCATATCAATGTATTTCATCTAATGTCCATTCATACAGTGCTCATCACTCTTCTTTATTGATTGACATTAATAGCAATTTTTTTCTCTTAATAAGCTTCCAAGAGGGATTTTTTTTTGATATATTCCTTCTCTCCAAAGCCTCTTCTTACTTCTCTAACCCTAACCCAAGATGTTATAGTCCCAATTCACAATATGAAGACCTAATGTCAACTTGGAGGGGCTTTCCAATGTCACCTCAATGATATTCTCCCACTCTTCAAGTCAGCTCTTCTCCAACTCAAAGGGGGAATCCCTAGCATTATCTAAGTCTAGAAAATATCTATGAACGGAATGGTTACTTTGAGTTTGGTTAGATCTGATTTTTTAATATAAATTATTGAAATAAGAATGTAAGTTGATTTTATGGTTTTTATGTGGTTGGGAAGTGATATTAGAGCCTCCAGACTAGGGGGGATCATTCCTACCACCCTATGCATATAGGAGTCCAAAATAGACCAAGAAAGGTCCCAAAACAATACATGATAAGCGCACATCCTGAGGCCATAAGCATGCCATGAAATTCGTGAACGCGCATGATTATTTTCTAGAATAACTTATGGGAACACAATAAATAGAGGATGTAACAGAACACACATGCACAACAGCTGTGGGCAAACCCCAAGATAGGAACAAACCAAAACATTATGTGTCAAAATTGAAAATTATGACCACAGGAATGAATAAATTATGAGTATGAAATTCAAGACAGTTACCTACAATGAGAAGGAAAAAATTTAGAGTGTAGAGATAAAGATCCCATAAATTTGTATTTTTTGGTATAAAAGAAAATTAAAATTTGTTGGGATATGTCAGCATAACAAATTTTAGGTGATATAAAAGTTTGGAGGCTGATGTATTTATATCTCCATTTGATATATATTTTTACTATATCGGAGCTAGGTAGTTATTTGTTTCATGGAAAAAATGACAACACTCTTGAAGTTTATGTTGAAGCCTGATGCAAAATTTAATGGCCATAATTTCAAAAAATGGAAACAATTCACGTGTCCACTGAGAAAGGCGACCTGGAAGGTGGTATGAGAACAAAATGATATTGATCAATTTCAAATATAGTCAAACCAAGTAGCCATTGAACAAGATGGATATGACTACAGAAATAAAGAAGCAGTGACAGAGATAAAAATCTCAATGACAGACAATAATTCTACAAGAGTAGGATGGGGAAGTTGCAAGGATAATATGAAGGTGGGTGCAGGAAATGCATGGACTGCCAGATAAATGTAGATAAGATAATATAATTTTACTAATTTCCAACAAAGACCAAAAAAGTAGGTCAATGGGACTAAAATGGTAAATCTAGTATACGTGCAAAGTCAAAGTGTGAAAGAAACTCCTAGAATGATATTGAAAGCATGAAAATATAAAGAAACAAGTGTCTAGCTATAAGTTCAATGTATGCTTAAGAAAAGATATAAAATAAATTGCAAGTGCAAGAGAGACTAGAAACTGGTAAGTCTCAGTGTTGAACATAAAAGTAGATGTCCAAGTCTATTGGAGCTCAAACTCATTTCCAATGACGAATGAGGGGGGCCAAGCCCCAATAGAGGATCCTAATCAGAGCCATCCATGACTGTGAAATGAACAATGCACTGGAAGGTTATATCCTTTCGGGAGAGTCTAGGGATGAGACCACTTGGCTATATCATCCTAAGGGGAGCACAATAGCAATGAAGCCCAATGCTCCTAACATCCAGGGTAGTGGGGAAGAGGCTCTAAATGAAGTTTGGTTTCTTGAACGACACTGTTAAGTCCCTATATTAATAGTGTAGTCCCATATTATGTTAGTGTATCCCCCCTTATTGTTATTCTTGTACCCCTGTAACCCCCATATTTTTATTATTGTGCCCCTACATTATTATTGTTAGGTCGGCTAGGGTTACATTGTGGCCCCACTAGGCTTACATTGTGGCCCCATGGACTCCTATATATAGAAAGGAGGTTTTTTCATTTGTATCATCCAGGAATTATTCATTCATGTAATGCATTGGAGGTTTCCCCCTCGAGGTGGCTTATTTATAAGGCGTTTATATCTCTTTTCTTCTCTTTTTGGAGCTGGTTGCACAACATTTGGGATCAGAGCTTTAGATTCTAGGGTTTTCGCTGCTCCAAACTGGTCATCGTGGAATTTTCTCTGTAAATTTTTTTCTACAAACATTCAGAAGCTGAATTTTTTTGAGTACGAAGCTGAAACCCTGAGGAAAATCAATGCAAACTTTTAGAGCTTGGTTTTCAATAGTTTCAAAGATATGATTTGTGGAAGTAGGGCTTTTTTCAGGCTCCTGAATTTAACCTAAACAGGTAATCGCGGAATTCGCGCTATAAAGTTTTTTCTACAAAGTTTCAAAAGTTGAAATGTTTAGAGAGGGAAGAAAAAATCCTGAGGAACATTGTCGCAAAATTTTAGATCTTGGTTCGCAATATTTCCAGAGATATGATCTGTGGAAATTAGGTCTTTTTTAGGCTCTCAAATTTCATCTCAAAGAGGTTATCGCGGGAAAATATTTATAACTCTCTCTCTGAGCATCGGATTGGAATGTTGTAAAAAAGTGTCTAGAAGTACACAGACTTTAGTTTCTTTTTTAGAAATTTCAAAGCCGAAGGAGCAAAAAGTGACATGTGGCAAGTCGTACAATTTTGCTCTACTGAACTAGTCCATAATTAGGTCATTGTGGGAGATTGGACATAAATTTTCCTTAAAGAATTGAAATTAGGTCAAACCTGTGGCATTAGAAAGAGGATTCAGAGGGCTACCGTAGCTTCAAATTTTAGATATTGAAGATCCGCAATCACATAGATAATTCAATTTCAATATCGAGCTCCTCAAAAATAAGAAAAAGGTGTGTATTTGGTTTTTAAAATTGCATAACATTTGTTTGAAAAAGCAGTTTGAAGTGATTCCAAGGGCATATTTTATAATTTTTATCAGTATTGGGTTCTATAATGCTTCAAAAAAATAATTCCATACCCATTAAGACCTCAAAAAGCTATACTATTATGCATGAAGAGGAAGAATTAAAGTATGAGATATCAAAATTATGGTACCAAGTGCAACAAATTTCGATCTTATGAAGAGCAACTGCAGATGACATAGATGGTTTAAAAGCAGAAATGGAGGCTAAGTTGGATGGTTTGAAGGATCAAATAATAGCTAATATGGATGATAAATTAGTGGAAGATCACATCTAGCATCAACAACAAGTTCTCCAACTCTCAAAGGACAACCTAACTTTGGTGCAGAATCTAATGAAAAAAAAAGGAAGATCAACATCACATCGAAAGAAGTTATGCAGCAGTCACAGAAATAAGAACTCGACAAGTACGATCAATTTCAGAGTATTTCAGCAAGTGGAAGAACTTTCCTGTAGAAGATTCCATATGGGATTATGAGAATTTTATACAGAAGCATCAAGAAATAATCAAGTGTTGAGGACAACACTTGTTTGAAGGATAGGAGCATGTTAAGTCCCTATATTAATAGTATAGTCCCTTATTTTGTTAGTTTATCCCCCTTTATTGGTATTGTTGTACCCTTGTAACCCCCATATTTTTATTATTGTGCCCTTACATTATTATTGTTAGGTCGGCTAAGGTTACATTGTGGTCCCACTAGGATTACATTGTGGCCCCATGGACTCGTATATATAGAAATGAGGTTTTGTCATTTGTATCATCCAAGAATTGTTCATTCATGTAATGTATTGGATGTTTCCCCCTTGAAGTGGCTTATTTCTAAGGCGTTGATATCTCTTTTTTTCTCCTTTTGGAGCTGGTTTCACAACAGACACAAAAATAGAGATGGTTTTTTCCTTAAAAGCGTGTATTTTTTAATGCAAATGGATGAAGGAGAGTCAATTTCATAAAATTTCATGAAGTTGAAAGACATTAGGGATCAAATATTGGTTGTAATAAGACAATTACATGAAGAAGGAAAGGTTGTAATTTAGATAGTCTCCCTCCATCATTTGCAAAATTTATAAAAACTATGAACATAACTTTCAAATCTACTAATGCAAAGTTGTCAAGCCAGTTGCTAGTATCAACTACTAGGGTTTCCTTTGGCATTGATGATCGTTCATGGCAACAATTGAGCATTTGTTCAATTAATCCATATCAATGTATTTCGTCCAATGTCCATTCATACATTGCTCATCACTCTTCTTGATTGATTGACATTAATAACACTTGTTAGATCTTGTTCAACTTTCAGGAGGGATGTATCTTGTGATTTATTCCTTCTCTCCAAAGCCTCTTCTTACTACTCTAACCCTAACCCAAGGTGTTACAGTCCCAATTCACAAGATGAAGACCCAATGGAAACTTGGAGGAGCTTTCCAATGTCACTTCAATACTCTTCTCCCACTCTTTAAGTTGGCTCTTCTCCAACTCAAATTGGGAATCCATGGCGTTATCTAAGTCTATAAAATGTTTATATATCGAATGGTTACTTTGAGTTAGGTTATATCTGATTTTTTAATATAAATTATTGAAATACATTTCATATCTAAAAAACATAAATAAATCTAATAAAGATGGTGGACATAAGTGAGTTTTCTTAGATGTAACTGCAAATATAGATAGTGATATATAATACTATAATTTTATTTTATGGTTTTTATGTGGTTGGGAAGTGATAGTAGAGCCTCCAGACCAAGGGGGATGGTTCCTGCAACCCTGTGTATACAGGAGTCCAAAATTGACAAGGAACAGTTCCAAAACAGTGCATGATAAGCACACATCGTGAGGCCATGACTAGGCCATGAAATTCTTGAACGCGCATGATTTAGTGTAGGAATACCTTATGGGAACACAATAAATAGAGGATGTGATAGAACACATGTGCAAAACAGGTAGGGGCAGGCCCCAAGATAGGCACAAACCAAAATATCATGTGTCGATATTGAAAAATTATGAACACAGGAATGAATAAATTATGAGTATGAAAATCAAGTCAGTCACCCACAGCCGACATGAAAAAATTTGGAGTTTAGAGATAAAGATCCCATAAATTTTTACTTTTTAGTATAAAAGAAAATTAAAATTCTTTGGGATGTGTCAGCATAACACATTTTAGGTGATTGAACAATTTTGAGGTTGATGTATTTATATCTCCATTTGAAATATATTTTTACTATATCAGAGCCTGGTAGTTATTTATTTCGTGGAAAAAATGACAAGACTCTTGAATTTTATGTTGAAGCATGATCAAAAGCTTAATGGACATAATTTCACCAAATGGAAACAACGGATGATCCCTGTTTTCCCATTCATGTGTCCACTGAGGAAGGCCGTCTAGAAGATGGTATGAGAAAAAGATGATATTGATCAATTTCAAATACAGTCAAATGAAGTAGCCATTGAATAAGACAGATATGACTACAAAAACATAGAAGTAGTGATAGTGATAAAAATCTCAGTGAGAGACAATAATTCAAGAATAGTAGGATGGGGAAGTTGCATGCATAATATGAAGGTGGCCATGGGAAATGCATGGACTTCCAGAAAAAGGTAGATAAGATAATATGATTTTACTAATGTCCAACAAATACCACAAAAGTAGGTCAATGGGACTAAAATGGTAAATCCAGTATAAGTGAAAAGTGAGAGTGTGAAAAAACTCCTAGAATGATATTGAAAGTAGGAAAATATCAAGAAACAAGTGTCTAGCTAGAAGTTAAATGTATGCCTAAGAAAAGATACAAAATAAAGTGCAAGTGCAAGAGAGACACTAGAAAATGGTAAGTCCCATTGTTGAATAGAAAAGTGGATGTCCAAGCCTACTGTAGCTTAAAATCATTGTCAATGATGAATGAGGGGGCCAAGCCCCCAATAGAGGATCCTAACCAGAGCCATCTATAATTATGAAAGGACCAATGCATTGGCATATTATATCCTTTCGGGAGAGTCTGGGGATGAGAACACTTGGCTATATCATCCTAGGGGAGCACAAAAACAAGGATGCCCAATGATCCTAACATCCAGGGTAGTGGGGAAGAGGCTCTAAATGAAGCTTGGTGGCCTGAACGACACATAAATAGCGATGATTTTTTCCTTAAAAGCATGTATTTATCAATGAAAATGGAGGAAGGAGAGTAAATTTTATAACATTTCATGAAGTTGAAAGATATTAGGGATCAAATATTGGCTGTAAGAAGAAAAATAAATGAAGAAGAAAAGGTTGTAATTTAGATGGTCTCCCGCCATCATTTGCAAACTCTGTAAAAACTCTGAACATAACTTTCAAATCCACTAATGTAATTTTTGAGAAGATGCCAAGTTAGTTTCTAGTATCAGATACTAGGGTTTCTTGTGGCATTGATGATTGTTCATTGAAAAAATTGAGCATATTTTCAAGGACTCCATATCGATGTATTTCATCCAATGTCCATTAGATAATGCTCATCACTCTTCTTGATTGATTGGAATTAATAGTAGTTTTTGGCTCTTGTTCAACATTCAGGAGGGATGTATCTCGTGATGTATTCCTTATCTCTAAAGCCTCTTCTTACTGATCTAACCCTAACCCAAGGTGTTATAGTCCCAATTGAAAAGATGAAGACCCTATGTCAACTTGGAGGGGATTTCCAATGTCACCTCAATACTCTTCTCCCACTCTTTAAGTTGGCTCTTCTCCAACTCAAAGGGGGAACCCCTAGCATTATCTAAGTCTAGCAAATGTTTATGTACGAAATGGTTACTTTGAGTTAGGTTAGATCTGATTTTTTAATATAAAATATTGAAATAAATCTCATATCTACCAAACATAAATAAATCTAATAAAGATGGTGGACATAATTGAGTTTTCTTAAATTTATCTGCAAATCTAGATTGTGATATAGAAGACTATAAGTTGATTTTATGGTTTTTATGTGGTTGGGAAGTGAGATTAGAGCCTAGAATTTTTATTGGGTAGATGGGGTCTATGAGTTAGCGTTTTAATGAGCTCTTTCTTGTGAAATAACGGCAAATTAAAATCAAAATGATTAAATTACAACACCCTTATATGTTTGTCCAAGAATGTAGAAAATTGGTTTGAAGGCCCTAATTAAGGAATAATTCCAAAAACATCAAAAGGGTTATCCACCACTATGAAATATAAATTCCAACAACTTCACATTAAGAAATATGGGAAGGTCTATTCTAGTGGCTTATTGTATGGTTCTTATAATTATTGATAAAAGGGTAGGCTATCAGATATAATTTTTAGTCAACTCCTAAATGGAAACTCCAATAAAAAAATGATGAATTACCATTAGCCGTTGTTGGAGTGTCTTTAGTATATGATCTTTTGAATATTCATGAAATTTCATAACCAGATGTTTACCCGCCAAAAAGAAAATTTTGATTTAAGGATGATATTGAAACTACTATAAAAAAACAGAAGTCAACATCTCATAATTCAAATTGAAAAGCCTTCAATTAATTTAGGCAGCAATAGTGTCTAGTTCCTCACACAACTAGACCACTCAAGAGGCATGAGATCATTGACACACACATAACCTCACAAGGTACAACTGATAGGATTCATCACTAGTGACCAAACTAATCAACTCTATCATCAAATAGTTCATGACCAAACATTGCAATATCAATCATGAAAGGCAAGCCAGGTTAGTGAAAACAGTCATTGTTGAGAACCACACCAAGGTTAAATCCTCAAAAGAACTAGCCAATGCACCACTTGTAAAGCGACCATTGATCTACCCTAAGGATTATTTAGTCAAACCAAGTGGTTGTACAGTGTATGCAACATACCTAAATAGGTGGCAGATTATTGACACTGTAGTATTAAGGAAGCATCTTTAAAAAATTCAATATCAAATTCACCAACTACTAGCGTGATATTGAGTTATGCTAGTGATTCTGAGAGTAATTTTGAGCTGTAGCAGTGTGTCATTTTTCCAGATTGAATTTAAAAAAAAAATGTTTTTATAAGTTCAGTTATGTACACTTTGTCCTATATTTTCAGTATGATGTGTTAGTAGATTACATATACGGAATTTGTAGTTTTGATAGCCCTTAAAGTTTATGTTTTAGCTTCTTGGGTTTTCTGATTGTAGACTCTGCCTACCATGGTCTGAATATTTTAACAAGGCCTACATAATATTATGTCATCCACCATGGTTTCATTATCCTTGTGGTTTGAACCAACTGGATGGCATGAATCTCAAAGGAATGATACCAGGGGAAAACCCGAGGCAAGCTGGAAAAGGTTTGAACTCTACAGTGTAACCCTTGACCTTGGAATTTGTTTCTCAAAGTACTTCGAACAAACCAATAAAATAAGAAATTACAAAAGCTTCATCTGATGCTGGCTTGAAAATTCTCAAGATAGGAGTCTTATTTTGTTTATTTGATGTTACTATGTTATGAATGGATATTGTCTTGGAAAAATACAGTTTTTTTTTTCCATGGGAAAAAACTTTAGGTTTGATATTTCTAAGAGGAAATAAAAAAATATACATTATTCTTGGCCTTTTAGCCCAAAAAATATGTTATTTTTGTCAATAGCATGTCCCAGATATTACTTATTGCAGTCCTCCAACAGAGTCATTTAGATAAACATCAGAGCATCAAAAAACCTACCTCAAATACTTAATCCTCCTAAACCATTAATGCCACTATTAATATAATTTTATAAGAAAAATAGAGAAATGTCATCTTATTGACTATTTTAAAAGGGATTCTGACCAAAGGTCCATCTCTAAATTCTTGAACTGTGATGATTCATTTCTGCAGAGACAAGGCATCCTTTGAGAACCGTTTTGCCTTTATATTAAATTCCCAATATATGTGAAGGAAAAAGCTAGACTCAAACCTTCTTTTAAAATGCACAACTCTATTCATGACTGAGCTCAAAACTAAATTTTCTATCATATTTTTCCCATTATCTCAATATATTAATAATTAAGAATCTCCCAATACTTGATGTTTGAGAATTCCCCTATCTACAACAAATTTCATCAAAAGAAACAAGGCATAGAGCTCAACTCAATTCTTAGCTCCATATCCAGCCTAATATTTTATATTAATTTAATGGGAAAGTGATCGAAATAAAATGCAGCCATAACCAAAATTATATGGGTTCCCTTGTCAGGCCCCTTTAAAATAGCCCCAGGCCACTAAATAGTCAACCACAGGTTCAATTAAAACCTTTGTATCTTTTGGAGTTGAAATTTTCCCGTTTCCCCATAAGCACTCCTGATTTGATGGGCCACTTTCTTGGATGTGTATATATTCCCTAGAACAGTGATTTTTCCCTTTCTAGCCAGATACCCCATGAAACAAAGCAAGGCCAAGCCTTATGACTCACAATAGAATTGTCATGACACCAATTTTCAAAACACTTCCCCAAAAAATCCTTATCCCATTGATTTTTTCATGACTAGTCAACTGTGATATTTATTTCAAAACTAAATTAACTAAAGAAGAAAGAAAAAAAATTGATCCATTGTTTAAATAATAAACATAAAACCCTTGGAAAATGTACTTCATGTTATTCCAATCTATCAAAACTTAGCTAACCACAGATGCTACCAGAAGTGACTTTTAAAGGCATTGAATACTTTTAGTAGATTCATTGATGCATGTATAATTGATACCAGGTCAATATACATATAAATATAAGTATACAAATGAAATGGAGGAATTACTTGAAGGTTGAGAAATAGGCTTCAACCTTATTTTGTGAAGTCATGTAAAAGAAACCTTAGTCCGTGAATCATAGAATTTCCAACAGTATGACCAAAATTCAATCTAAAATAAAAAAATTCTAAGATCATTGGATCTAATGTTTTGTGACCTGTAAATTCAAAATTTGTTGAACATTTTCAGGATGGAGATTTAAGAATGAAGCTCTTACGTAGTTCCAGGAGGTTCATTCCCTGCTGCTAGCTTGCAGTTGAGATAACGAATGATTACATCTTCAATCCATGGCTGATTGTAGAAGTTAGACCTGCCCTCCTTCTCAACATTCCAACTTTATTCCCCAACAGCAAGCTTGAAATCGATGCTCTGTGAGGCTATCAAAGAATTTATAAACTCCAATGGATATTTACTATAGCCTAGATAAAATTCTGTTATGTGATGATGCTCATGTATCTTTTTAATTGCTCCACAAACTGCTTCATCGCAAGAATCAATGTTCTTGTGCTTCTCAATCTTAGCCAAAAACGTACTCATTTCCTTCTGCAATGGGAAAGGGACAACAATATTGTTTCATGAAAATATGATCTTATTCTCTAAGTGGATGGGATGTGAAGGATAGAGATGTTGTGAAAGTTATGGGATATAAAAGAAAATGTAATCTTCTCACCCTTGACAATCCTCTACAATGGCAGATCACAGTTAATGACCGATGGATCAGAAGGATGTTGAAGCTTCTTAGATTTCACATACTGCCAAAGTGTAGCAATGATTCTCGGTTTTGTATCCACCTCAATGCCAAGAAGTTCAATCAAGGAAGGCGAAATATTGAATTTCTTCGAAGTATAATTCATTTCTAACCTAATAGATGCAGTGAATTCCATAGGAGTCGGTAATCTAACATTATCCCAAACAATGACAGGGTTTTCAAGATCCAAATTGAGTGTGATCCTCTTAAAGAAAGATGAAAACTTGGGAAACGATGAACTCTGTTGCTTTGGAATAGTGTCGGCAGAAGTAGAAGCATCCATATCAGGAATCAAATTGTCATTTAACTTGTTAAAGAAAGATGAAAACTTGGGAAATGATGAATTTCGTTGCTTTTGGAATAGTGCCGGAAGAAGCAGAATCATCCATCTCTATGTCATCCCTTCTTGCACCTCTGCTCTCAATTTCAATTTTGCTATTAACTTTGCCCACCAAGATATTAACCAAATGTTTTGATATTAACTTTGCCCGCCAATCCTCTTTGGCCATACCTCAAATACCTTGAACCAATTTATCCATACCCTCTTAAATTAAATTTGATTATTTTTTAATGTAAGCGTAATCATTTATCGAAAAAATATGTACTTCGGGTCTCAACCCCGGGAACCATGCAGATTTAAGAACATTTTTAACAAAAGATCATTGTTTCTTGCCCTCCCCGGGGGAAACAGTCTTGAGTGTTTTCCGGAAAAATTCCACACAAGGGAAGCCATGAGTTCGATTATACATATCATATTTGAGAACCAAAACCTAAACCCCGAACATTATAACAAACATGAACATTCTCTTAGTTACTGACAGAGACGGAGCAAAAACCCTGAAAAGGAGAGAGGCGCTACTCGTCAGGTGCTTCTTCAACAACCCTGCACCAGAGTGCATCCGGTTCTCCTTCTTCCGTGTACAGGTCCTCAATTGAATGAATCACCTTCCCAGTAGCTGAGGGACCCTTTACCCCGCTCTCTTGATTTCCATTTCTCAGCGGCTTGCTATCATTCCCAAGTTCCCGGATTTCATTGAGCTGCGCGTCCTATGCGTGACCAGTCTCAGTTTGCTTCTCGTGCGGCTTCGAGCTACGCTGAACAGCCTCGCCTTTACTGGCGCCGTCCTGGTCGTCATTAACCGCCACATCCTGCAAGTTCAAGCAGCCAGCACTAAGCCTCTGAGCCTGGGTTGCCGAATTGCTTCCAGCCCCCCGATCAGAACTAGGAATCATGTCCTGAGGAGTTTCCCAAAAGGCAATCGTGACGGAGGCAGTGACTCTTGGACAGTTTAGAGAGCTGTTGAAAGAGAAATGCATAGTTTGGGAGTGAACAGGAGAATTCGGAGGTGTAGGGGAGCGAAAGCTTCGCCCAGAACGATGAAGACGACCCCTGTTTGCTCTGGAAGTGCTGTCGGAAGTTGGAGAAGTCGCAGTAGAGGCGCTGGAGCAGGTGGGGGAACGCCTGGGCTGGCGCCGAGAGGAGCCTCTTCTGCACCTCATTCGGTGTCTAAGACGCGGCATGATCTCTGTCAAGTCTGCAGAGTGGGGGTGCGCGAGCAGGGCAGGAGACTGGGGCGACTGCGATGGCCAATTCACCGTTGCAAGCATGCAATAGCCGGCAATGGAATAGTGGAAACTGTCACTTAGCTCCAAACAGCAGTGGAGCTTAGTTCTTTTGCCTGTAGCAGTGTGCTCAGAAGGGAGTCGAGTATCTGGGGAGCAGCAGCTCGTTACAGGGCTGGGAAGTCTACTAGAGCTATGATCGCTCTCCATCCTGTTAACACAAAACCCCGGGCTACCGTAAATCTTTGGCATTAAAACATCATAAATATGAGCAAACGACATGGCCAGGTCACTGCGTGTGGAGTGGTCTCGAGGTTCGGAGGCTTGGTTGTGATGCGCGTCGGGTGGTAAATGCATTAAACTCTGCTCTCTTCTGTAGATGCGCCGAAGGACAGTTTCAAGGCAGGTTGGCATATGGCTCCCCATTATGCCTCCTGACCATCCCATCATCTTAATGCTCTTCATAACCACCCGCATCCAGGAAAATTTGATTAGATTTAATTTAGCCATACCCCCTTAAATTAAATTTGATTTGATTAAATTTGAAGAAGAAAATGAAATTCTAAATAAAAAAGCCCCAAATTTACCATAATGTAAAAAATATATTATTTAAATATAATAAATATTTTATTTAAAAAAAAAGTTATCCAAAGTTATAAATGTTTTAATATTTTTCATAAAGAAAGGTAGTTGAATTTGCAAGCGAATTTGTTTTCTCATTTTTTATTTTTTTTTCATGTTTGCATCTTAAAAAAGATTCGATTCTTCCGTCTTGGCACTTCGTAGATACAAAGTTAAGATGGATCTAGATCGGTTTAATTATTAATTATAAATATAGTTATAATTTTATTTTACTTTTTACGGATTCAAAATATTAAAGAGGACATTACAACATCTTTACCATGGGAGAGGAATTCAACAATTAGGGAAAAAACCTATAGGACCATGGAAAAAGTGCACACGAAGAAAGGGGTGTGGAGTTTCTGACTAGAGCGAGGCGTAGTTTTGACAAAGAGTAAATGGGCTCTCGACAACGTTAGGCTCTCATATCCTTGTCAAAATGAAAAATAAGATTAAATTATAACCATAAGATTTTTATTCACATGATTTATATTTTTTAAGTACAGAGATCATTGTCATGATAATAATTTCGAAGACACACAACTACTCATAAAATATGTTTTTTCATATGAGAGGTTGGTTTCTTACTATCAAACCCATATGAAGGAGGAGGAGTTGGTGGATTATGCACTGGAGGAGGGGTTTTTAAACAAATTTGGGCTAGCAAAGGATTTTATCCATTCTCATTTGGAATTTAGATCAAAACGCCACCATGCCTCGGTTTTTAGGCGTACCAGGTCTCAGAGAAAGAAAATTTAATAATTTGATAGGGTAGTCATCTAAAGATTCAGAGGCCCTAACCCCTGTTCCAATTACGCGTTGTTTGGGTCCTTTACTTTTAGCCAGGCGATAGTTCTAGGCCATTTGTGAGGGGTTGCAAAATTCTTCCTGGGGTTGTCTAGCTTTGAGCTTGGTTTCCCTTTCATCCTAGAGATCCGACAAATACATGAAAAGTATTATGACTTTCTTAGGGTTTTTAGAAGCTTCAGAAGTTATGATTTTATCCGGTTTGATTTTTTTCTTTTCCTTCATCTCAAGTTCCATTAGCCTTTCCCTCCTTGGAAGAACTGGTTGATATTATTATGAATGTTAGTTTTTTTTTGCTAATTTCATTTTCAGATATAAAACTTATTTACTGATCTTATGCTTGACGTACATGTTTCTTTGTTGCTCATGAGTGTCAAAACAATAAATTAAAATGAGTTTTATGAGTGAACTTAAGACCATAAAGTATGAATTTAAAATGCTAAAAAATAATAACATAAAGAAAAAACAACCATCACAATTGATCCATTAAAACAGAGTTTTGATGAAGGATTTCACCCCTTCTGGGCTACATCTCCTTGGTCCTGCTTCCATGGCTTGGGCATCTATATTAGCTCGATAGTGCTCAAATTTATATTTACATGCATAGAATGATCTTGGAACATACTCAAGTGAGTTCAAAATTTCTAAATATATAAGAAATGATTGTTCATTTACTCAATTTGGCCTTCAGATTCTCTATGCATGGCCTTCCCTCCTAGTGGCCCTGAGCTTCAAAATTATTCAGGGTAACAAAAACCTCTGTAAACTTACACCTCTACCTCTGCAACCTATTCCAATGTGTTCATAGCATGCCAATTATCAAGGAATGACTATTTCTGAGCCCAATTTGGTCGAAAATTGACTCAGTTATGGCAAAAGCAAATTTTCCTCCAAATATGGAAAGACTCCAGACAGCTCCAACAAATTTGGCAATCCCGCCGAAAATGGTGGCACCCCTCAAAATTTGCCAACCTAACTGGCATGATTAAGGTAGATAAGTACACATTAAACATGATAAGTTGAAGGTGTTTGGTCATGGTTATATGGTGTGGTCACATAGGAGGAGGGTTGGCCCCCTCTATTTTCGCCATCCGATCCACATTGAACTTCAAATATTCCTTGGGCGCGTATCTCTTCAAAGAGCAAGGCCGTATCCCGTTGGCATAATGCGGTAGTTGTTGGGGGGAGGTCACGGGGTAAAACCCCGACCTCTGCCCCTGTACATTGTACCTCCGTCCCCATACATTGTTTTTGCACTTTATAAAACATGTCATCGGATTAATATTTGCACTCAATATAGTTTGATCCACCGTAATGTTTGCACCATATATTAAAAATTACTATATAGCCTTTGTAATAAATGCTTTGCATTAGTTTAATAATACGACCAAACCTTAGGAATGGGACTTTGGTTAATAAATGTGCCACCATATTAAAATTTGATTTGCGTTTAATATAATATATATGCGGAATTAATAATATTAATTAAGGTTGAAATTAATATAATATATATATATATATATATATATTTAATCTTAATAATAATAAAAAATAATTTCCAGCACATAAATATCATGAAACCAATTTCAACCTTGGAGGACATTGAACAAATTTTACCTTCACAAACCAAACTGACGAATCCAATTGTGACACTTGTTACAGTCCCATTGGAAAAAAGCTGAATAAAATTCAATGCATGCTGAATCGACTGCCATGTCATCACCTTGTACCTGTTCTGCATTTTTTTTATAAAAAATTGCCTGTTCTGAATGGCGACCAACAGGCTCTAACTTCTTCATTCGAACTCGATTTTCGAAGAAACTAGTTGTGTTGGATTCCTAGAGATGGGCCAATCATGGTCTTTTAGTTTGTAATCAATTCTGAGAACTTTCAATTTTGAGCTAAAATACTAAACCTCTGATCATTCCTCCCCACTAGAAGCCTTTTGGACCCCAAAATCTCTCTGGTTGTTGATCATGTAGATGAGAGTACTATTCCCTCACCCTTTGAGTCTCTATCCACTGACATTTTCCCAATTTCATCATTTGGAGATTTTCACAAAAAATCGACTTTTTCCTTGATTCTTGCGACCTTCTCTTGCTGTCATTAACACTGTTGTGGTGGATTTGATGCACTGGTGTACAAAATCGCACTATTTTAAGAGGTGTGTTCTACCCCTATAAACTATTGGTAACAGGAAGAAAGTGGTGGAGCTCAAAAGCATATAATCTAGAGGAAAAAATATGCGAATATATGCTCAAAATAAACTAAAAACTAAAACACAAATATACAGAAGCTATTGAAGAGAGTCAAAACGATAATAATGCAAACGATGGCTCAAGGCCTCTTCTTACTAAACATTTGATATGGAGAAGAAATTTTACCCACTTGCCAAAGGGCCCCTAGACAATGGTTCTATGTCCCGATGCAAGGATTTTGTTTTTCCAAGTTCTGCCTCTGATGTAGTCTCCCTCTCTCTCCGCTATGATGGACTAGGATTGTTGGGTGGCCAATAATCGAGTCCCCTCTATCTCCTGCTCTGAGTCACACACTGCTAGTATTTCTTTGGAAATTCTAGCCAGCATAAAAATGTGATCACCCGATTCTTCATCTCTTGGTGGCTTTATATAGGGGATTTCAAATCCTCCTTCCCTCCCTTGGTACATGGTGGATGGTGACCCAAGGGAGAGGTATGATTCCATTGTGTTCTCCAAATATTCCTTTGTGTGCTCACATAGTGTCTAAGGAGGAGCTAGTGGCTATCCTTAGGCGGCTTCATATAAGGAGTATCTCTCCTTTGCTTTGTGTGGTCCTGGAAATCGACGTTTTTCCACTTTTAGGAATGCACGCTTATCGGGAAAAAAGGTGCGTAGAATGCGCTCTTCTTGAAGGATTAAGTGCACAATATAACATTTAAGAGTAGGTCAAATCTGATTTTCTCGAAACCTTAGAGATTTTAAATACTTTCTTGATTCCATAATGTCTTCCTCCCCTGTAAATCTTTTGGCTTGGAATTAATTAATTTCATCTTCTGTTGTACGATTTTCCAGTGTTAACAGACATTTTCATGCTGTAATATTTCTAAATTTTCAGAACAACAAGCTATTCTTGTAGAAACCATATTTTTCCTACCTTGGTCAACAATCAAAGGAAACTTAAAAATTGTCTCACCTTGCACACTGTCATGGTGGCGATTTTTAGTTGATCTCACTTTGTACTTGTGTCGAACCTTGACCAAGTGTCTTCTCCATTTCCATGTACCTTTTTGAAACCATAAACCAGCATTTCTGGAATCCATGCCTTCTTTTCCAAGATTCTTTGCCGCTTTCTCTTTTACCTTTGCACTCTCTTGCACTGACATCTTGTTTCCAACACTGCTCAACACTGATGTTGATTGCTGCAAATTTTTTACATCTTGTTCACCTTCTTTCAAAGGAAACCTATTAGAATCCTGAAACAACTCATTACAAGCATAAGCATCTTTTTGAAAGTTTTGATTCAAAACATCTCTTTGTTTGATCATCAACAATGTCAAGTTCTGACTTGCATTCACTCTCATATTCATTTCACTTTCATGTATAAGAGACAAACTTGTCTTCTTCTTATGTGCTCTAATTATGTACTCAATGCCATCTTTAAACAAGTGATACTTATTCTCATGGCGATGAAATACTGCTTTCCTATCATACAAATAAGGACTTTCCAATACAATGCCTGATATCTCAAGCAGCACCACATCAAGCTCAACTTCATCAAGAAAGTTCGAGTTGATGGCGAATCTTCGTAAGCACTTCCTTGTAACCTGCAAGTTTACATTATTGTATATCCAACCCAAAGGATATGGTCTTGGATGTCTAATAGTTTCAAGGCCTAGTTGCGTAACCAAGTCTTTGAAAATCAAGTTAGCTTGTGACCCACTATCAAAACGTGTATCAATCTTGGTATGTTTAGAGCCAACTCTAATACGGAAAATTTCTATTCTTGTATCTTCATCATGAGTAACATTTGAAAAATTTGAAGAAATATTTCTTGCAATATGTTTACCTTTCAAACCCATGGCTGTAATCTTTGTCTCATCTCCTGAATCTGACCCTAAGTCATGTTCAACTATAGCAAAAAATTTACCATTCTCTTTGGCTTTCAATCTATTTGGTTTCAATTCCGGATCAAGTTTCCAACAGTGGTCGTCATCATGGCCAGTCTTTGAAAAAAAAATTCATGTGAGTTTTTCCTTCTCTGTTTTTACAGAACTATTTCTTTTTCCTCTTCCATAAAACTTTCCTTTCCTTTACCCTCACTTTCACTTTTCTGATCTATGTTTTGTTTCCTCCTTGCCTCTAAGTGTGTGGCTTGAACAAAAAATTCATCTAAATTTCTTGGGTTAAACATAAGGATAGTATGTTTCATATAGGAATGTATACCCCCAATGTATTTCAAGAGTGTACCTTGGGAATTCAAATTTATTCCTAACAACAAAGCCCTTTTCCTAAAATCCTGGGTATATTATTGAATTGTTTGACCCTTTGAGTTGCCTAACATTTTGCCAACTCATAATGAATTTTTGCATATAGGCTAAAGGATAAAACTGTCTTTTAATGGAAGAAATAAACTAATCCCAAGAAATGGATATCTTACCATGGATTCACATTTCATCAGTGAGTCTTTGCTTCCCACCAGACTAGTGATGGTCCCTCTAGCCTTAATGAAGCCAACTGGATCTTTATGTTGTCTTCATAAAGGTTATAAATTCTACAATACACCTCCAATTGGCATATCTAATTGTCAAGCCTCTCTCCATTTACCTCGTCATTGTACATGGGAAGTTCAAACTTAATGTCCAATTTGAGTAATGTAGTTTTTCCTTTTGTGGCTTTTGAGTGAGTGTGAGTGGTTTTTGTGGTGGAAGTGGAAGATGTCGCTGATGGAGATGATGAGGATGATGAAGATGGTGGAGATGGAGGTGGATTTCCTCCACTTCCCTTTGAAATTTTCTCTTCATCCTTCTTACCATCCGAAGTTCCTTCTCCATATGGATGCTTAGAACCTTCTCCTACCATCATAGCAGTAAATAAATCAAACATAACTTTAACCATCCTCCTTTTGTATTTGAAGTCTCTCTTGACATCTTCCTCTTCTAAATGTCCTTGATTCTCTCCAACACCTGACATAATGACTATGGATTCAAGCTCAACTTTTGATGCTTGTACCTCTTCAGTCAACTCAGCTTCTTGTGCAATTTATACCTCTTCAAGCTCAGCTTCTTGAGACTAAACTTGAGGTTATTCAAATGCAGCTATTAGTGGAAATTTGGGTGAATATGGTGCTCTTGTAGCTCTCCTTCTTCTAGGCCTAATCTCAGGACTTGCAACCAACAATTTCCCTTCACCTTTCTACAAATTTAACCTTGTCAGCATCACAAATTTGCAACCATTAAACTTGCATAAAACTCAAGCAACTATCAAGAAAATAACCTTGCTTTTCAACCCTGATCTGATACCAACTTGATTTGATTATGAATGTTAGTTTTTTTGTGTTAATTTTATTTTTAGATACAAAAATTATCTACTGATCTTATGCTTGATGTACATTCTTCTTTGTTTTCTTATGTGTGTCAAAATAGGAAATTAAACTGATTTTTATGAGTGAAATTAAGAGCATAAAGTATGAATTTAAAATGATGAACTACAAAAATATAAAGAACAATAAACGATAATAATTGATCCATTAAATCAAAGTTTTGATGAAGGAGTTCACCCCTCCTGGGCTACATCTCCTTGGTCCAACTTCCATGGATTGGGCCTCTATATTAGCTCAATAGTTCTCAAATTGTTGTTTACATGAATCAAAATCTCTTGTAACATATTCCAATGAGTTAAAAATGTCGAAATATATTAGAAATGACTGTTCATTTACTCAATTTGGCCTTCAGATGCTATAGGCATGGCCTTCCCTCCTAGTGGCCCTGAGCTTCAAAATTATTAAAGGTAACAAAAACCTCTATAAGCTTGCTTCTTTGCCTCTGAACACTGTTCCAATGTGTTCATAGCATGCCAATTAGCCAATATTGACTCTTTTTGAGCCCAATTTGGTCAAAAATTGACTCAGTTATGGAAAAAACAAATTTTCCTCCAATTTCTCCTCCAAATCTGGAAAGACACCAGATAGCTCTGACAAATTTGAAAATCTCGCTGAAAATGGTGGCACCTGTAAAATCCGCCAACTTGACTACGGTATTAATTTAATGGATAAGCATGATTAAGATGGATAAGTATGCATTAAACACGTTTAGTGGGAGGCACTTGTTCATGGTTATATGGTGTGGTCACATAGGAGGAGGCCTGGCCCCCTCCCTTCCCGTCATCCAATCCGCATTGAACTTCAAATATTACTTGGGCGCATAGCTCTTCAAATATTAGTTCGGTGGGTTTTGGCGGGCGGTGACAGTGTCGAACCCCGATGTCCGACCCCATACATTGTTTTTGCACTTTATAAAACATGTCATCAGATTAATATTTGCGCTCCATATAGTTTGATCCACCGTAATGTTTGCACCATATATTAAACATTACCATATAACCTTTGTGATAAGACTTTGCATTAGTTTAATAATATGACCAAACCTTAGGAATGGGACTTTGGTTAATAAATGTGCCACCGTATTAAACTTTTATTTCGGTTTAATATAATATATATGCAGAATTAATAATATTAATTAAGGTTGAAATTAACACACACACACACACACACACACACATATATAATTTCCAGCACATAACAATTTTCTGCACATAATAATTTACCTTCACAAACCAAACTAGCGAATCCAATTGTGACACTTATCACAATCCCATTGGACAAAAACTGAAGAAGATTCCCTACATGCTGAATAGGCTACCATGTCATCAGCCTGTACCTGTTCTGCATTTTTTTGTATAAAAATTTTGTTTGTCGTGAACGGTGATGAGCAGGCTATAACTTCTTCATCCGAACTCAATTTTTTACGAAATGAGTTGCGTTGGAGTCTTGGTGACGGGCCAGTCTCGGTCATTCAGTTTTCAATCAATTCTGAGCACTTTCATTTTTAAGCTAAAATACCGATCCTCTGATCACTGGTGAAGGAGAGCCTTGCCCCAGTAGAAAATTAGGAAGGTCAAACTGATGTTGAGAATATTTGAATCCATCTGCATTGTTAAAATTTAGAGACAAAAAGGTATTTACAATTTTAAAACTATAGATGGATTCGAAGACCCCTTTGTCTCTAAATTTTAACACTGCAGATGGTTTCATAGACCCCTGTAGTGAAATGAAACACTTCAGTATCAAAATTGTAATTTTCCATTTCCGGTGTGACATAATTAAAAATTACTAACATAAATGACTAATTAATATACTTGTTGTACTTATTATTTGGTCATATTTTTATTCTTGGACTATATTAGTCATTCATGTTAATCATTATTAATTTTGTCACTTATTATCTAGTCATATATTTTAGTCATGGACTAAATTACATTTTAGTTAGTTGTTTTTAGTTTGGTCACTTATTATCTAGTAATTTATTGTATTCCTAAACTAAATTAGTCATTTAGTTTAGTCATTTTTAATTTGGTCACTTCAAATTGCTCAAATTTAGTAGTAATTCACTTGAAATAATTGTGGTGACTAAATTTTTTAGTCACCTAGTCACTAATTTCATCATTTTATACTAGTGTATTAACAAATATTAAAGAACGAAGAAAGAAGGAAGAGATTTATGGAAGGAAAAGTCCAGGGTCCAATGGCTTCGTGAAGGAGAAGGAAATACTCACTTCTTCCAAAAATATATGATCCAACATTGCTAACATAATAGAATTTTATCGCTCCTAGATCCAATAGGGAACTGCCTAGTACATCATGAAGACATGGAGAAACTCCTAATGGATCAATTTAAAAATATCTTGTCGGAACCAATCACTGATAGAACATGAGCTATTGACCGCATATCAAGGGATATTCCCCAATCGGTCAACAAAGACCAGAACCTAGCACTCATGCGAGAATTTACCATGGAGGAGGTGGTTAAAGGCATGGCGAAAGATAAAGCGCCTGGGCCAGATGGGTTCACAGCAGAATTTTTTCATGCAACCTTGCCTATCCTGGGCAAATACATTTTGGAGGTTGTGGAAGAATCAAGAAGGTCAAGAAAGGTACACCCAGCTCTCAATTCCACCTTTTTCACTTTAATTTCTAAATTTGATCACTCTGAAGAACCCCAAGGCTTTACACTTATTTCTATATGTAATGTTATCTATAAAAAAATTTCCACCATCATGGTGAATTGCCTTAGACCTATCCTTTTGGCTCTAATCTCGCTGGAACGAATTGGCTTTGTCGAAGTTCGTCAAATCCAGGATGGTATAATCATAACTCAGGAAGCCATTCATTCTCTCAAAAGCATCCGATTTAAGGGCAGGGTGATTAAACTTGACCTTTCTAAATCCTATGACTGCCTTAAATGGTCCAACTTGCTGATTATCCTTCAATAATTTGGCTTTGACCCTAGATGGATCCAATGGGTTTCCTCCCTGATTTCTTCTCATGTGTTCTTTATCCTCCTCAATGGCTCCCCTTCCCAAAATTTCAATGCCTCTTGAGGCCTTAGATAAGGAGATATTCTTTCCTCGTTCCTTTTCATATTGGCAATGGAAGGACCGAGGTGATATATTAAGGCGAAATTTTAGGAAGGAAATTTGAAACGGCTTTTCCTGTGGGGTAATTACCTCCCCCTAATGCATCAACAATTTGTGGATGCTATTATTATTTTATGCCAAGCCACCCTCAAAGAAGCCATATTCCTAGATTCCATTCTTCAAGACTTTATGCAAGCCTCAGGAACCCAAATAAACAAAGACACGACGAACATATTTTTCTTCAATACCCAGGTTCTGACTCAATCCTTCCTGGCTACAATCCTAGGTTTTCATATTGGATCTTTTCCCTCAAAATATTTGGGTATTCCTCGTATCCTTAATTACCTCATTGTTTCTTGCTGGAAAGGTCTTCTTGATGATATCTAGACCTGCCTCCAAAACTAGACTTTACGAGCTCTCAACATGTCGAGTAGGGTGATTCTTCTTAAGGTAGTGCTGCAATAAATTCCAATATACCAACTCTCGGGTCTGGAAACACCCATAAATGCATGCTCGGAGATGAAAAATATCTTCTAGAAATTCCTCTGGCAAGGGGCGCAAAAATCAAGAAAATGGGTTCTCCTTTCATGGAATAGCCTAATCAAACCTAAAATGGTAGGGGGGCTAGGTCTCAAATACCCCTATACTTTAAATCAAGTAATGGGAGAAAAAATTTGGTGGCACTAGATTCAGGGTGGAAATTACCTTTGGAAGCATATTGGGGAATGGAAATATAGTATGCCCTCATCCATGGAAGGACAACTACGAGTTCAACACACACAAAGAGGCTCATTAATATGGAATCTAGCAACTGAAAATATGGACCTGATACGAAACCACATATTTTGGGAGATCAGAGATGGGGACAAAGCCATGTTCTGGCAGGAATCGTGGCAACAAAGAGATAAATTTTCAATCGTCATAACCTTGTCGATATCTTTTTATTTACCAATCGCTCTGCAAACATTACAATTAACTAGTTCTAGGACATAGGTGCAAATGCTTTGTGGATAAAATGGAAAAGGCGGGAAAATTGGCCCAATGCACCATACATGAATCAATGGGAAGCTTTTGAAAAAGAGCTTAATTCTAGAAGAATTACGACCACCGAAGGAATGGCTATCCTTCGATGGGGGTACAAAACTAAAGGGATGTTTACAATACAAGAAGGTTATCAGTTGAAAGAAGAATACCATTAGCACCAATCCCATCCCCTCTGGGGTAAATTATGGTCTATACATTTTTGGCAAAAAGTTACATTCTTCCTCTGGCTTGTCAGTGATGGGCGCGCCCTCACTTGGGAGCAATTGCAAAAGCGTGGAGTTTAGGGCCCCTCTTTTTGTAGTATGTGCATCTCCTAGATAGAAACCATGGAGCACCTATTGAATTCATGCCCTCTTATTAATCAATTCTACCATAATCTTGAAATTATCTCTAGTCATATGGATCGAGATCACTCAAGAATCAAGGTCACCATTGAAAATTGGAGGAAAGGAGTATTCAATAGTTTAGTCTTGAATAGAGCTTGGCCCCTCTCACTTGGTTTCCTACTTTGGGCCATGTGGAAGGAACAAAATAAGAGCATATTAAATGATAAACAACAAACAGTGAAAGAATTATGGAAATAAATAATCCAAAACATCCATGAAACTATTATTGCAGAAAAATTGTATCTTGATGACTAGAAAGTCCCTCCTCAGGAAGCATGAATACTAGCAGTGCTGAATCTGTCCCCTCCAATTTTCGCTCCATATTCATGGAAATTAAAAATCCCCCCCACTCGAGCATCATTGAGATTCAAATGTCCCCTAGAGATATTTCTTAAGTTTAACTTTGATGGTTCCTCTAAAGGAAACCCCAGAGCTACGAGATTTGGAGGCCTCTTTAGAGATCGCAAGGGAAGGGTAGTTTGGATCTATGTGTCGAAATATGGTATTGAAAGCAACAATGAGGTATAATTTAATGTAGTTAAAAATGGTCTTCTAATTGCGAGAAGGGAATGATTCCATAAAGTTGTGGTCGAAGGAGACTTTGCACTGGTTATAGACATCATCAAAATTCTCCAACAAGGCTCCCAATGGGAAAAGATCAGTAGAAGTTGGAGAACAACTTAGCTAATTCAGGAGATCATGGACCTCATCTCAGAAGTTGAATACATCATTCCTTCTCATGTTTGTCGAATAGGTATTGCCGCAGCGGATCTCCTGGAAAATTGTGGGTGCAGTCATCCTGGATTGTATCTAGATACAACTGGGGACAGGGATCAACATGAAGAAGGATTAAAGGTCATGCAAGTGATCCTGGATAAGGAAATGAGTCAAAATCAGTCTCCCTGATCAAGGTGCGATGTGGGAAACAATCCAAATAGGGATCATAGTCATGGTTAGTATCAAGAAGGATAAGCCAGGTGGGCAGCCCATCCAATGCCTTCCGATGAGCGAAGTAATGAAGGACTTGCAACTCCGTAGCTGGCTATCATTTTTGGTTTTTTGCGGGAGTTATATCTCCCTCCAAGTGGTGAGCGTTGTATATTGCATGCATGCATACACTAGGCTTTATTCCTGGTGCATTAGAAGGCAGTTTACAGTCCTCGACGGGTGCTAGGAAGAACGAGGAATGTGGCGCGAGACAGTGAAGGCACAAAGGCTCAATGTGCACTCTA